>CM030368.1:64857708-65255208 GCA_017893485.1 Hemerocallis citrina | reverse complement strand
TTAACTATTATCCCACCCTTATCGTACAGTCCCTCGCTATCCCCTATCCCAATCTTTTGACCCCGCCGCCGCCGCTGCTGCTGACGTCGTTGCTACCTCCCGCTGCCCCCATGCACCGCTGCCTCTGCTCACACGCCGCCGCCTCCGCCTCATCGCCGGGGCATTCTTTGATGTCATTTGCATGATAGAAGGTACTTGATCATTTAACTCAACATTTCTGTAGCTGAAATTTCTTATTCTTAACTAAATTGAGATGTTTTGATTCGTGAGCTGCCATGATTTTACTTTTTCTATGGGTTCTAAGACTTCCGTTGAGGATTTCAGTAGCTGTCATCCATATCAAGTTGTTCCTAATTGCTTCCCTAACCTGACAAATTTCATCTGAATGTCGGTGCAGTAAATGACCCCCTTGTGATGAAGGCTTGTGCAAAGACTTATCCCAAGAACAAGTATGTCAAGTTTCTAGCTGATGGTCTGGAACCTACACCCAAGCTCTCGGTCTCGAGCTTGATCACTGAGAAAGGCCTAGGTGTAGGTTCCCGACCGATATCATGGGTGTAGGTTTTGGACCCATCAGGTAGAAACTTGACATACTTGTTCTAGGGATAAGTCTTTACCCAAGCCTTCATCACATAGGGGTCATTTACTACATTGACAGTCAGATGAAGTTTGTCAGGTTAGGGAAGCAATTAGGAACAACTTGATATGGATGAAAGCTACTGAAATCCTCAACAAAAGTCTTAGAACCCATAGAAAAAAAAATTCATGGCTGCTCACGAATCGAAACATCTCAATTTAGTTAAGAATCATAAATTTTGGCTACAGGAATGTTGAGTTAAATGATCAGGTACCTTCTACCACACAAACGATCAATGGATGGAGAGACGATGGTGAAGGAAGAGGCAGAGGCCGAGGCGGCGGCAGCGGTGTGTGAGCGGATGCGGTGGTGCGTGGGGCAGCGGGAGGAGGCGGCGGCGGCAAGAGGAGGAAGCACAGTGGCGGCATCAGAAAATTAGGACAGGGGATAGTGGGAGACTATACGGAAAGGGTGAGACAGGAATATGTAGGGGTGGCATTCGGTCATCCCGGGCTAGGCTGGGCCGAAGCCCGACGGGTTTGACCCGGTCTTGGGCTTAGGCGGGTCGGGCCTCGTCAGGAAAATGTCGGCATGTACCTGGCCCTTAGCTTGGGGGCTGCGCATGTTCGTTGCGGGTTCGGGGGATAGGTGGGCTCTTCAGTTATTTTGTGTGTGTGTGTGTGTGTCTGTGTGTGAAAGTGTATAAAGATAAAAGGAAAGAAAAATGGTGAACAATTGAGTTAAACACAGATAAAAAAGAGATTCATAAATTAAATTATTTTTATGAATTACAAAAATTCAAATTAATCAAATAGATAAGTAACATACAAATTTTATTAAATTACAATATAAAAATAAAAATAAAAATAAAAATAAAAGAAAGAAACATCAACTAAAAATAAATTTGATAAAAAAAGTGATTAATTCTTTCAAAAATAAAATTACCCGAGCCCTCTCAAGATCGAACCTGCGACAAACCCAAACTCAATGCACTAATTTGCATCACTAGCCAAGAAATCCAACCTAAAACAATATTTCATTAAAAGTTTGATAGTAGAGATATATATAATTAAGACAATTTGAAGTAGAAAACTTTTAGTCCCACATTAATGAGATTAGAGAAGTGAGGAGGTGGAGTTGGCTATAAATAACTAGGGTGAGGGTTGGCAAATTGAGTAATGAGTAGTGATCAATTAATTTTGATATCTACACTCATTTTTATAAAATTTTGAAATATTTTACAGTATATCTTTATATATATATATATATAGAGAGAGAGAGAGAGAGAGAGAAAAGTGAGCCTCATATAGAGTATGAGGAAATTTTCCTCATACAAAGTGATTATACTCACTTAGTGGGGCCATTATGGAAGATCCACTCCGTCCATCATGTTTATCATGCTAATGGATGTATGTGTAAAAAAAATTAAGTGGTTTGGAGGTCATTCACCCATGCATCATGTGGTTGAAAAATGAACGATTTCAACAGTAATATAAATTGAACCACAAATTAGACCCACATGATGCATGGGTGAACGACCTTCAAACAACTTGATTTTTTCTACACTTACATCTATTAGCATGATAAACATGATGAACGGATTGGATCTTCCATAATGGCCCTACCAAGTGAGTATAATCACTTTGTATGAGGAAAATTTCCTCATACAAATATGAGGCTCACATTACTCATATATATATATATATGTATACATATACTTTGCACTATGTATATGCTTCTATACATATATTTATTATTTTAAAAAATTCTGAAAAATTCAAAATTGGCCAATGGCCCGTGGGCCACCCTGGATCAGACTGAACCGGGCCGGCTCAATCTGGTCCCGGGATTCCGTTTTGTAGTGGAAATTGGCGTACCGGACTTAGGGATGGCAAGTGGGCCGATTCAATCGCTGACCCGCCCGCGGCCCGCCCGTTTAACCCGGCCTACGAAACGGCTGTTCGGGTTCGGGTCGAATCCGTGAATAGTAACGGGTCAACCCGGGTCGCCGAAATATCGGATCCAACCCGTCCAACCCGTCCAACCCGCGGGTTGCGAACCGTTAGACCCGAACGGGTCAAACGTTCAACCCGTCCCGGGTCGACCGTTGACCCGCTGGTCGAACGAGTAGCAAAAAACTGTGCCCAACTGCACTGTTGTCCAGAGCCGGTACAACATCTCTAATAGCCTTTTTTTGGGTTTTTTTGGTTTTTTTGTTGTTGTTATTTTAACCCTATAAATACCCCCCAAAACCCTATCAAAAAATTCACAAAAAACTTTCTTACTCTCTCTACAATTATAACTCATTTCTAAGCAATTTGTGAACAATTGAAGTATTCAACAAGCAAGTCTTCAAGGCATATACACAATCAAATTCCGATCGTATCGAAATCAAAATTCAACGTCGTCTTCAACTCTTCAACTCTTGTCCAACTCCAAGTGATCAAGTCTTCAACTCTCCTTCAAGCTCAACTCAACTCTTCAATTCCGGAATCACTTATTTCTACTTCTACTTCTATTCTTATTTTCACGGATTTTTTTATATACGCGTATCCATGGTGAACGGTATCAAAATTTCATACCTCTCTTCTTATTTAATTTTTGTTGTAGTTATAATTTTTGTTGGTTTTTTGATCTTCTCTATATCAACCCTCTTATTTTCAAGATTTTTTTTATAACTCATCGCTCCTACATTGTGTATTTTTTTTACATACATTACTCCATTATGTCTAGATCACGCGGTAGCGGTCGTAGCCAAAGTGGGCAAGATTCTACCGATACTTCCCGTAGGCCACCAATTGTCCCAATTAGTGAGCCCGCCGAAGAGTACCATGATCCTCCTACCCAACAATGGGGTACACACGATGAGGTTGTAAGAGACATACAATTAGAAGAAGAACAACCACAACAACAACCAACTGAAACAACACAACCCCATAGTAGTAGGAAAAGTCGAGGGGAAAGTAGTTATTAGCATAAGTTTTACGATTATATCCCGGACAAAGAAACTCCGGGTATATGTTTGAAAGTTTTTAAAATATGTTCTAAGGTATACAGATTCAAGAGGGGTGATGGCACCAGTACAATTAGTAGACACATCCAAAATAACCATAAAGACCTTCTTATTGACCTACCCGGCCAACAAAAAATCAACCCTAGGACCGATCTAGTTGATAGCCACCCTAATGATCCCGATCTTGTTCGTCGGGAAATGGTCCGATTAGTAATAAAGGAAGAGTTGCCATTTTCCTATCCCGGGAGTAGGGCCTTGGAAAATTTTAATCAAACGGCCTTAAACCCTCATTTTAGAAGAATCCCGAGATATACTTGCAAATCGGATTGTTTTAAAGTGTACAATGAAATGGAGGACGCTTTGATTGTAATTTTACGGAGTTTAACTTGTAGAGTTAGTTTAACTTCGGATTGTTAGACGGGTGCCAACAATATTCCAACGATGGGAATAACCTGTCATTGGATCGACAGTGGTTGGATTCTTCAAAAAGGAATCATATCACTTGCTGCGTTGCCGTATTCCCATAGTGGCGCTGAAATAGCAAACCGTATTTTAGAAATTTGTGATGTTTTTTATATTCGCGATAAAATTATGTGTATTAGTTTTGATAATACATCTAACAACAATGCTGTAATTACTACTTTAAAATCCACATTAAACCCTCCATCTGACAATATTTTTCATATTAGATATGCATGTCATATTTTAAATTAATGTGTTCAAGATGCATTAAAAATAGCCGATCCATATATACTTAAAATTAGAAATTGTGTATATTTTATTGCATTAAGTCCCAGTATATTTCAAGAATAGAAAAAATGGTGTAGGATTTCAAATATACATTTTAGAAGATTTCCAAAGGATGTTAAATACCGATGAAACTCTACTTTTGATTTATTACATATTGTTATCGACTATAAAGCAGTTGTAAATAATTTTTGTATCGCAAAAAATATGCCAAATTTTGAAATGACTCCCACCGATTGGTTTTATGCCGAATCTTTGTTAAGATTTTTAGAACATTTTAAAACCGTAACTTTAAAATTTTCAAAAATATATGAATCTACTTCTAGTAGCATTTTTATTTCAATAGTTAGTATGATGCAAAAAGTTAACGAAATATTAAATGATACTTATGTTGGTGATATTGTAAAACCTGCATACAAAATTTTTTTGAAGTATTTTTATCCTCCTCCTATGTTGATTTGTGTTGCTACCGTTATGGATCCTCGTATCAAATTAGAAGGTACGAAGAGTTTGAATGAAATGTTTTTTGCATTACTTGGGGAAAATGTAGAAATAGTAATTGATTGCGCTACTTTTTTAGTTCAATTTGAATCTACATTAAACAACTTGTATGATTATTATGATAGACGTTTTGCTTCTAGTAGTACAACTTCTGTAGTTAGTTCTTCATCTTCTACTTCTAAAGGTAAGGATAAGAGTAAATTTGATGATAGAACATTTAATTTACTTGCACAAATTCAATCCAAAAAATCTAGGACTAATCAACCAAATGAATTAAATTGGTATAACCAACAAGATTCTGAGTCTTCTTCTTCTCCACTAGATATTTTACAATGGTGAAAAGACCATGAACACACTTATAGTATTCTGTCATATATGGCTAAAGATTTACTAACTCCTCCTGTCTCTACAGTTGCTTCTGAAAGTGCATTTTCTTCAAGTGACAGAGTTCTAACTGATTACAGGAATCGCTTGAAGCCCGACACGTTAGAGATACTCGTTTGCACAGAAGACTGGCTGAAGGTTGAAGATAGGAAACAAGGGAAAGCATTATCTACGTCCACAAGTGGGAGCAACTCGCCGGAAGAACAACAACAACAACAACAACAACAATAATAGCAACCAAAATGAAGAATTCAAGACCAACAACAACAAATTCAAGGCCATCAACTTGAAGACAATTGTAAATAGATAAAAAAAATTGTATTATATCTGTGCTTGTTATTTCAAATTAGAAAAATCGAAGTAAATTAAAATTGTATATAAGAAATATGTTAGTGTATAAAACAAATTTGTGAATTGAATTCTTTATTTCATTAGAAATTGTGAAACTTGTATAACTTAAAATCATATTAATAATATTTCAATATTTTTTGGCAATTTCTATTATTATTATTACGATTTTTAATGTTTATTATTATTATTATTATTATTTTAAGTTTTTTTTTATAAAAAAAAACCTATCTAAACGGGCCAACACGCGAACCGACCCGACCCGGGTTGGACCCGAAAGGGTTCACGGGTTGGGCGGGTCGTCATTTCTATTTTTCGACCCGGCCCAGCCCGGCCCGGTTAAACCACCAATCCGGCCCGAACCCGCCCAAGTCAACATCCAATCCGAGCGGGTCCGATCCGACCCGGCCCGGCCCGTTCGACCCAGATGCCAACCCTAACCGGACCGGCCCGGGTCTGTTGGGCGGGCTAGCCTCGGTTAAGCCCACGTTTGAGCATGCCGGGCCGGGTAGAAGACCGAGTGGGCCGGACCAAGCCGATCCCGGGCTAGCCCGATCCTAAACCCACCCCTAAAAATACGAAGAGACTTTTAGTTTTAGACTCAATTGATTAATTTGATTTATTTAACTTAATAAATGAATAATATATTTTAAGTAGACTATGGCAGCGCTGACTAGGCAGCCACATTAGTTATTGGAGAATTTGGTAGTGCACATCAATTTAGAACTGTACTTCTTAATCCACTGGCGGTAACAGTCTACAGTTGCCCGGCAAAAACCAAATACTATCAAATAGCAACACGTGGTCCTCGTGTTTGCAAAACAGAGAAAAAGTCACATACAACACGTCCCATACCACATCATATACAACAAACAATTTCCAAGGAACATCGCGAGGTCTAACAGACCATAGTCCCTCTCCATCCTATAAAATATCACATACAATATTCCGCATACGAAGTTTCAACTCCTGAAATGGAGATACCTCCCTCTATCTAAACCAGTTGCCCATTAATAAATTAGTGATAATCAGATTTACTCCCTCTTTTTACTCCCTCTTTTTTTCTAATTATAATCAGATTTTAAACCCTAATTTCCATCTTCCAAAATGGGTAAAAATTAAGGTTTTAAATTCCCAATTTCGATCAGAGATCGCAACTTTCCAGCTCAGTTGATGAACTGGGAGCCAAACTAGGGTTTGATCTGTGGATTTTTGGGGAAAGAAAGTGGAGATCGATCGAATTAGGGTTTGTCCCCGAAATCCCCAATTTTGATCAAAGATCAGAACATTGCAGCTTAATTGATGTACTGTGTGGAAAACTAGCTCTGGATCTGTGGAATTGGGAGAGGGGAAAGGTGGAAATTTTGATTGAGAATGCATGGAAGGCAGCGAAACCCTAACGACAATGGAAGAGGGTACAATTCCAACTACCGCCGATTCAATCGGAACGGAACCGGCGGCGGAAACCGCAAATCATGGGGTCCACCGCCGCCGCAGCCAGCTCAGCATCCGGCGCCACTTAACAAGGAGGAGATTTTGATGGAAGCCGGCCGCCTCGCCGCCGAGTACTTGGTCTACAAAGGTTTGCTTCCTCCAAACTCGCTTCCTCCGAAATGGCAATCTAGTAGTAAATTTACTAATAATTTTAAGGGGAGGGATAGAGATTCTGCATTGAACCGGCTTGGGAGTGCGGATTCCGATGTAAATTTGGGGCAGAGAAGGTATAGTGATGGGTATAGTGATTTTAGAGGAAAGAGGAGAATAGATGGTTATGGGATAGATTGGGGAAGGGAGAATGGGAGGTGGGGGGATAGGGGTAGGGGGTATAATGGTATGGATGATGAGTTTGGGAATGGGTATCGGAGGGATAGGAGAGGTGGATTTGGTCAATTGCCGTCGAAGAGTGAAGGGACGATGGAGTCGGGTTCAGATAATCATGATGTCGCGGAGGATACGGGGTCGAAGGTGAGCTCTTCCAGCACTAGGAAAGATCAAGAGTTGCTGAGTGAAGCGGGTGAGAGTTTGAATAAGGGTGTGGGCGAGGATGAGAAGAAATGTAAGGTGTCGGAATCTGGAACTAATGACGAGGTCAAGAGTAATGAAAGAGGTGACGGTTATTCAAAGATGAATATGAATGAGGAGATGGAGGAGGGGGAGGAATCGAATGTTGGGCCTTGTGAAAATGAAGAGGACAGAAAAGTTAGTGATGATTTGATTAAACTCTGTGGCTTCTCTGGAGTTCCCACCAAGCCTCGATCAGCAGTAACACAAAGAAGCCCAAAGATGGATGAATTGATCGCTACTGATGCAAGCAATGGAAAGCTTATGGTTACTTCAGAATATGTGCCTACAAATCAAACTGACTCGAAAAGCCAAACCGAGGATGATCTGAGCCTTTCATTTTTGCAACCAGGTATGCAATCTGTAGACAAGCAACAGGAAGAAAGTCAAAGTGCATTAGTAATTAATGGAGAGGATAGGAGTAAGGAGGGATTGAAGAGAGAAAGAGAGCATTCCCCAGGGGATGAGTTCACTCCTATGCAAAAATTGAGAGCCGAACAGTCGAGTCCAATAGTAGAGAAGCCCCCAGTAGTTACAGAAATGGTTGTTCTAGATGAAGAAATGGTTGAACCAGTTGAAGTTGTTCAAGAGGAGCCAGCTGGTGATGATTTCTTCCCAAAAAGCGAGCCCGAAATCAAAGTTAAAATGGAAGAAGAAGAAGTAGAAGAAGAAGAAGAAGAAGAAGAAGAGGAGGAGGAGGAGGAGGAGGAGGAGGAGGAGGAGGAGGAAAAAGAAGAAGGAGAAGAAGTAGACGGGGGAGAAGGAGGAGGAGGAGGAGAAAAAGAAGAAGAGAAGCAACTTCTGCCTGCATCATTTAAGATATGTGATCTTAACCTTATGGGAGGTCCTGAAATAACGGAGATTCCTGATGATCCTGAACCTGATCACCATCAGCCTTCTGCATCTAGTCTAGAAACTGGGAAAGAGCACTCAATGGACTTTGGTCTTTCCATAGGTAACAGTAGCAATGGAGTTGAGGGTTACAGCCCAATTTCATGTGATGACAAAGTGATCCAAGTTATTGATCTAGATGATGATTGTCCAATAGATGGCAATGCTTGTGATGTATCGAAACCCAAGTAAGTTTATTTTATATGCAAACGCTCTTTTTCTTTTAGTGTTATTTCATATCACTCTCTAACAAATGTGCTAATTCCATATAACTCACTCAACATTTGCTATTTCCATATAACTCACGCACAATGTGGAGTTCATCCAAAAAACTACTAGTAGTTACCATCCATTAAAAATTTCAGAATGTTTTAATGCATTCAAAGTAAAATGACATATCTAATCATTTTGATTGTTCATATTTCCATAAGGTGGGGGCAATTTTAACTAGGGGGCAAAATAGTAATTTTCAAACTCAGTTAACTTTTAAAAGGAGTTGAAATGATTGAAAATAAAAAAGTAGTTTTTTGGGTATGATCCCCATATTGTAAGTTATATGGAAATAGGAATTTGTGAGTGAGTTATACGGAATTAGCACATTTGTGAGTGAGTTGATTGGAAATAACCATTTCTTTTATTATAATCACCATTGTCTTCCAAAATCTTCGATTGTTGATGTTTGTGTGTATGACTAGGAAGTACGGTACTATTTGAAGCAAGGATCTAAATGTCAGTTTTCGATATCATGTCGGCCAAAAAAATTTCATATCGGATATCAGAAGTCGAGGAAATTTATGGAATATTTGTATATATTAGAGTGCTGTGTCGAATATAATTCTCTCATAAATGTGAAGTTCTCTCTCGTAAATGTCTAGTATAAAACCTGTACATACACTGTTTATCACAATATCATGTCCAGTAGTATCAATTACAATTCATTTTTTGTGTCGGTCGACAAGAAAACACGCGGAGAGAGGAAGATACAATATAAATTATGTAGTAGTACATTTATCACAATTCAAACACCAAGTACAAATGAGTAAAACTTATCTATGATTTATGACAACCGTGTGCAAGTATAACTAAATCACACTATAAGTAGGATTGTAGAAGTAAAAAAAGCAAGTTATAACTGTGAGTGAACATTATACCTACTTAGCTTGACCTTGTTACATTGATCATCTTTGCAGCCTCTCACAACTCATAAGCAACTTATAAGGAATTACTAATTTGGGCTCGCTAGTTTTTATATTATTGTATCGGATTGGATTTGGTTTTGATGTGTTTAAGTTGACTACCCAAAATTGCAATTAAAAGAATGTACTCGAAATTTAATCTTGATGAAATTTGATGACCAAAATTTCGGCCAAGATTTCAGTTTTGACCTTAAATTTGGGGAATTTCCGCCTATAATGGCATAAATGAAATTTAGTATGGTTTTGGTGTCCACAAGTCTCCAAAACTGAAATTTCAGACGGTATCTCGACTTTATTGGCCGACATTTAAAACAATGATTTGAAGGCCGATGTACCATGGTTGGGTGCGTATCAGTTGCAAGTACTCGTTGGCTACTCTCCGGAGATTACCCAAGGGAACTCAATTCTTTTTTATATTTTTATAATTTTCCGGCACAATTATCTTCAGATACATGCTTAGGGCTCTAGTTTAATTTAAAAAATCTCAGTTTTGCTTAAACACGAAAAAGTAAACCAAATTCTTACCTAAACTATTATATTGTCTTAAAATGCTTATTATGAGCATCGTTATTTATGTTAGTCATTTTTATGAAGTTGCTTAAATGCTTGCACTTGTAAAAGGATATATGACTTTTCATTTATAAAGAAATAAATAACAATCTAAAATTATATTTTTGGCATACCCTACTTTTTGGTAACACTATGTATCTCCTTGCCCATATCCATGCTTCATAGGTGGGCGCGTACATATACTAGTTAATAAACACTTGCATACTGCATGGAAACAAAAAATATGTGCAAATTTTTGTGAAATGTAGATGTAGAATTTTTTTGGTGATTCTGAAATTTTAGAAAGTGATGGAGGATTTTTATGGTAATCCCCTGCTAGATATCCAAATAAGTTTGGCAGGTTATGACATGTTCTACTAATTTCTAAGCTTCATACGGACCCTTGTGGTGCATTAGTTGATATACTCTCTGTATGTATATGATCAACCTCAGATCCAAGAGCAAGCTCTATGATTGAATCGGTAGGGACCAAATTTCAAATAAATACATCAGACAATCACCCTTCTCAGTAAACAAAAATTAAAACGAAATCTACAAATGCATGAACTGAAATGTTAGTTTCTTAACTGTCTAACCTAAACTGAAACTCATACTGAATGATAAAGCTACTAATTTGTAGTAACTTTTTATAAAGTATAAAGTTTATGTGATCCACATGATAATTTTTTATTTTTTTTAGCATGCAATTTCATTTTATCCAACAACTCTTGTTGTTGATGAGCAGAAAGGAGGTGGAAATTGATTGAGGAGCGGAAATTCTTACTGTAACTGCGAAATTAATTAAACAATTTATATCCATTTTACAGAGATGAACCAATGTATCCAAATTTGGATAGTTTTTTGAACCAAACAGAGCATGTAGATCTTCCTGGCATCCAGGATGGTTACTCTCTTTCTGAATTTCTTGGTAGTGACATCACACGTTGTCCATCAGTCCCCTCTGACCTCAATAACCTGCAGCCAGGAATGGGTCTTCATGATAATGAGGTATTATGGTCAGACTTAATATAGAATAATTGTTTGGTTTTCAAATTTTAGTGCCTTGTCTTTTTACTATTTTTAAAGATAGTTGCTTGTTCTATTTGATTAGGTACAACAATTCCTAGTATACCTTATTGAGAACTTCTCTGCTCTCTTTCTTGCAGGGGATTCCAAATGATGATGATTCAATATACGTTTCACTTGGAGAAATACCTATAGGTATGCATGCTAGGCTTAAATTGCAATCGTCATTCCTATGCTTATTTTTTAATATTATTTGTATCATTATTTTCGTTAACTGGATCAATATGATTGCCTGCCTTGGTTTTTTATGCTTACAACTTCTAATATCATTTTCCAAATAAATGTTACCCAATGCGGCATGCAAGAATAAGCAAAATAGGATTGCATCTTGCACGTGTGCCGCATATGTGATTTCCAGATTTTGGAGGAAATAATAAAAATCAGTAAAATCAGAAAGAGTCAAGAAAAGAAGAGAGGAGGGGGAAAAAGTTAAATTAATTTGTGTAAGAAAAGTACTTGAACAATTCATAGATGAATAAATGCTCAGTATGCATGGCTTGCCAAGTGAAGAATATTAAATGATTGAAGTCTAATATGCATGAATGATGAACCTAGCATGCATGAGGGTTTAAAAAAGGGTTATGTTCGGATTCCTTGAGTTTATGCGGTCAAGTTTCTGGTCCAAAATTTGTACCCTAACCCATCAGAATTGGTATTAGGTGCCGCATATGCGGTATTATAATATGCGGCTGTGTATATGTGGGTGAATTCCTTTATTGTTAGAGGATTTTCGAGTGAAGCATCCTGAAAGCCAAGGTGGTGAGTGCTGTGTAATGCATGTGGTTGCATAAAACCTCATAGATCACCGTTTGAAACATTTCTCTGTCATGTTTTCTTTCCTGGATACTTGAACCAAAACCGTTAAATTTTCAGGTGATCGAGAATAACAATTACGCTCTGATATTTCAATTTCAAACTGTCTAAGCATTCTCTGTTCAGTATTTTATTTAGACTAATCTGAGCATCTTTTTTATGTTCATAGGTTTTGAGGTGTGGGACCAGTCACCTCAGGAGTATGGAAAATTCTTCTAATCCAGTGGATGCAAGATCATGTTCTATATACTGCTGCTTGTTATTAGACTTCCCAGCTTGCAGTTGCTTTTATGGATTAATGAAATACTGATTACAGTTGTATCAATAGTTTACCGAGGTTGGTGCAATGCAGTAACCACCTCTCTACTGTGTGATGTTGTAACTATAATGAACCCAGAATTGTGAAACTATATTTCTTATTGTTGCTGGATGGTTCTGCCTTCACAAATATTTTTTGGTTGCAGCCAGGTTTAATTATATCATCTAAACCATAGTTTTTTTATAATCATTGTGTATTGCAATTTTTTCTATTTGTTTTATGGAACTGAGATGTCGATGACAGACTAACGCTGACAAAGATCAGAGTCGTGGAAAGCTGACCTCGTAATATAATGCTAATTCCGTTACATCTTGTTGTGGAATTTAAGATGGAATTTTCGTTTTGCAATAAAGCAAGCTGACAACGACAGGTAATTAAGGCTTCTGACACTCATTAGTTACTAGTAGTTTACACGTGCGATGCACGTTTTAATAAATATAGTTTTTTAAAATAAAAATTTAGACGCAGTCTTGATTTGAACCTAGGACCTTCTTTATAATAGTTATGCACGTGTATTACATGGGTTGGTAGATTGACAAAACATTTACAAGTGATACTAAGGTCTTCTCCCATTATAATATTAGAGATATTTGAAATGTTCTTATATTTTATTTAGAGCTAGTATCCGATACTATCGGTTCGGGCCCTGCCTGGACCGATACCCGACGTGTCCAAAAATTGAACCCGGATTCGGTTCCTACTTAAAATAACATTACCCGTCAGGTCCAGTTCTTACTTAAAATAAATTCATGTACATAAATAAATATTATATTTACACATCTATGTTCAACAATTACTATTTACATGCATATCCCTATAACCCTATAATTCAAATTTCATATTTTTTGAGTATTTTTAACAGGTCCAGGTCGGATCTATTTTGAGCGGACTCGAATCAGAAACTGCAACGGATCCTATTTTAGGATCCGGACCTGAACCCGTATAGATCAGATCGGTTCTGATCCAATGCCGGAACCAGATCGGGTCCGGATCGGGTCTGGGTATCGGGTATTTATACAACTTTCTATATTTTTACAATTGGCATCATTCACACCAAAATTCCTTTGAGATACACTAGTTTAAGAAATGATGACTTCCTTTATATCTATTATCGGGCTTGTTTAACATATTAGGTGCACACTGTTTTCCTAATGTTTGGTTTACAATTTAATTTGGCCCCATCAAGTTTTCTTCGATTATTTAAGATAACTATCAGTTGATTGCTTTCCTACTTCCAATCCCGGAGGGTATTAGTTATCATCGGATGCTTGCAAAATTTTCAATAAGTTGCTGATGACTTGGTTTGATTTGGCTCTTCTTATTTCTATTTCAAATATGTATTTTCTATTTTATTTTTTGCATTTTTGCAGTAATTATCTTATGCAACAACTTGGATTTTTTTTTTTGTAAGTAGTTAAAAAAAAGAGTTTCTCTCTCTAGAAAAGTCTAGAGAGGGAAACTAATTCCCAAATCCCCCCCCCCCCCTCCCCCCCCCCCCCCCCCCCAAAAAAAAAAAAAAACCCTAGATCTGAAATAGGTGGGGGCGGCGGCTAGGGCTCGCCGCCGCCGCCCCCACCCCCGCACCCCTCCTTCGTCCCTCCCTCCCCTCGCTCTCCTCCCTACTGTGCTCTCCCGAGCTTTATAAAGTCGTTTTCCTGTGCTTCAGCCCCCTCCTTCGTCGATGCAGCACCCTCAGCCAGCACCCCGGCGGTGGTAGCGCAATGCTCACGAACACGTGCTCAGGCCCAATCCGGTTCTTTGGTGAGCCTACGGTCTCCTCCCATTCCTCCGACCTCCTCCATCTACTAGCGGTCTCCCTCCCTTCCGATCTCCTCAATCGCCGATCGAACCGTCCACCGATCGAGACTGACATCGAGGTCGATGGCCACCTGGCGCCGACCGAGGCTGCTCGATGAGTCGCTGCCAGAGGAAAGTGGAGTAAGCCCATCCACCAATGCTCGTGTGACGGGGACATTTCTTTCCGTCAGAGGAATGAGGAGTTCGGCCATCCTTCGATGTGCGTTATTGCTGTCCCCCTCTTCAGCGCCGGTTGCGGCACCATCGCTACTGCCACCATGTCCACGCACTCAATGTCAACCGCGGTGATCTGCAGCTGTGATTTGGATGTTGAGATGCTGGTTGTGTATGCGAAGAAAAGAGAGTAAGTGTGATGGGAGTGCCGGAGTTAGAGAGGGGATTAGGTTGGGTTTGGGGAATTTTGTGTTTTACAGTGTGTTGGTGTTGAGGGCAGCGATATATTGTTTTGCACGATTGTGGAGCTTGGACCCGAAGATGGGGTCCCTCCATGGTGTGCGCTCATTTGTATCATCTTTCGGGGTGTCCAATGATGTTGCGGGTGCAGTCTTCACAGCGTCTACTATCATGCTATTGAGCTTCCTCCAGCTTAGGCCACAGACTCTTACAGTGTGTGTCTATGTGGTGAGAAATCTCCTGAGAGAGCAAGAGAGTGAGAGAGTTGAAGGTATCCTCTCCACAGCTCTCTCTTGGAGCGGGGTTTTTGGGTGGGGGAGCAAGATAGTTGTTTGGTGAGAAATCGCCTGAGAAAGCACAAACGTGAGAGAGGTGAAGGTATTCTCTGCACGACTCTCTCTTTGGTAGCAGCTGTGAGAGTTGTTGACACGTTTGTAGGATGAGTGGAGGAGACTGCGGGAGGCCGCATTCGGACTGTTTCACCTGATGACCACAGTCGACGGGGCATCACCACCACCATGCCCTCATGTTGAAAACCGACGCCCAACACCAGCGCCCGTTGTGGTGAGAGGAGAAGGTGATCCTTCTATCAGCTGGGTCTTGTTTTGGTTTTCTGATTGAGAGTAAGAGTGTGAAAGTGGGTGAGTGAAGATGTTGCTCCTCAATACTCTATGTTGGTGTGTGAGAAATTACTGGTGATTGCAAGGGCGTGAGAGAGGTGAAGGTATTATCTTCACGGCTCTTTCCTTGACTATGGTTTTTTTGGTGAGGGAGTGACTATTGTTAGTTCGTGGGAGGATAGGAGGTGTAGACAGAGCTTGGCGGTTGTCAAAACTCTGCATGCGGGGCTTGGGCCCAAAGATGGGGTCCCCTCAGCGAGGAGAAGGCAGGGAGCGGCGGGTGATAAAATCCTACCAGATTTGTTTCAGGTGGGTGCGCATGTGCCGTGGAGGCAGTGTACGAAGCTAAACTGACGTACACACAATTTTGCTGGACCGAGCTTGTTTGTCGGCCCACCCTCCAGAGTTGTTGGAGGGATTTGTTGTTTGTACCGGTCATGTTGCTTCATGTATGTTTTATTTCTTGTCTGTAGTTTGTAATCTGGCCCAGTACTCTGGGTTTGTTTTTGTTAAGTTCTTATTAATGAAACAAGGTGGTCATATTCCACTTTTTCCTTCAAAAAAAAAAAAAAAAAAACTTGGATTTTTTTAATGTGGAGAAGTATATAATTTTAGTCTTTTGCCAACTTGATTATTCCTTTTATTGTATTAACTGGATCATTGTTCAATTATTATAGTTATGGATGCCTAAATTGCTTGATAAATAGCTGAATGCTTTTCTGATGACCTTTTGTGTATACAAATCTTCCGAACAAGACAGCATGTTCTCTAGTGCAAGTAAAAAGATGCAAATTGACTAAAAAATTACTTTTTATAGCGTGCATTCTAATCTCATAATCTCAATTATGTTGTTTTCCTCTCCAAATCTTGGAGTTAGAACGCTTTGGTTATGAATTGTATCAATAACTTTTATGCTTGTGATACTCATATTTAGACAGGACAGGTTATTGGTCTTTCTAGTTTTAAGTACTGTGGAACTTATGGTATTATTCATGGAATTTTAGCTAATTATGAAGTATCATGTAGGTATTAAATATAGCAGAAGAAATTTACCCTACCCTATCGCGGCGGGTATGAATACGCGCCGTGATAGGGTATGGTAAATTATCTTATTTTGTTTCACGCGCTCTAAACCCGCTCCCAATTTTATTTCCCCAAATTTTTTAACCTAATCCCGTTGTTCCCTTAAACCCTCCCGCTCTCTCCTCACCTAATCCCGCTATAGCTCTAAACCCAATTCACGTTTCTCTCTCCCCTCACCACTCACCGCCGCACCACCGTTGCCGCCCCTTCTTCGCGCCGCACAACCCTCGCGCCGCACCACCGTCGCCGCTCCTCCTTCGCGCCGCACCTCCCTCGCGCTGCACCACCGTCGCCGCTCCTCCTTGCGTACCCCTCGCTGGACCTCCTTCTACTGCCCTAATCCATCACTGCCGCCCTTGCCGTTGCATTTGGTGAGATTTTTTAATCCCCTAATAATTTCAACATGGGTTTTCAATTTATTAGCTGTTGCATTTAATTCTTGCTTCAATTTCATTCAAACCCTATTGCTTTGATCCTGATTTAATGATTAAAATTTGAACAAACTTTAATAACCCAACTTGCATCTCATGTGTTTGATTTTTTGGCTTTGTGAAGTAGAAATGTAATATTTTGAACCCTATTTTGGGTGCTGTCTTCCAAAAAGAACCTCTTATGGGTTTTAGAGATCGTTTCAAAGTTGTGAGCTTTAAAGAGAAATTTGATCTATTATGAGCACTTAATACTTGATTCAATTTCACTCAAACCCAATTGCTTATATCCTGATTTAATGGTTACTTACTTGATTCTATTAAAGGACACAAATGATTGCTTAATACTTGATTCTATTTACTTATCACTATTATAGGACACAAATGATGCAAATTAGTGTATTCAGCAAACTAACTTAGCTTCCTGGAAAGGGATATGCACCAGTTGTGTTGTCGGTAGAGTAAAAGAGTTATGGATGCCACACTTTCACTGTATTATGTTTGTTATATGTCAGATTATATCAGTTTATATCAGTAAACAAACTTTAATCATGCCATTTTATCTTAGTTATTATTGTACTTATGCTCGCGAAGAAGTAGGGATGCTTCATGCATTGCGGATGAGGGGTCGATTCTTAACTGGATTGTAGACTAACCAGTGCTTGTAGTCTTACTACGCAAAATTGGACATACATCATATTCAAATATTGTGCAGTTATGTAAATATTAGGTTGTATGTTGCGATCGCCACTCTGGAATAGCTAGTTTGACAAATTTAAGACATCTCTAATCATGCCCTGGATGTTCAGCTTACTGTTGACTTTAGGTCCTCGTTTCTTTAGCTTCTTCAGCGCTTGTGATGTACCCTTTTTTTATAAAAAATTTAATACCTTTTTCGCTTTGACCAACTTGAGAAAGGCTTTATTTGGCTTGCGGGTTGTTTGATCTTTCTTGGAAAGCCATCCAAGTCCAAGCTGTAAGTTAATGATCCATTTCGTCCTACAACAGCGGTTTGGAGTACTTTTTGAGGTGGTAAATTCTTGTTTCCAGGATAGATAGGTTTAGCAGTTGATATTTTTTCAGTTCCAGGGGCAACATCAATGAAATAATTTGCTCTCCTTATAGAATCAGATTCCCATATTCTGTCCAATGGATCATCGGGATACCTGAAATGTTATTTAAATGATTCTGAATCCCTCAGGGGAGATACCATTACATGAAAAGCTCATAAATTCTAAGGTAAGATAAACAGAGATGACTCAGGTGCCTAAGTAGAATGCGAGGTATTGACCTGTGAGCAGGAGGTTTCAAGTTCAAGGTAGGCCTCCTATACTTAGGAAAGGGTTCAGATGGATTACATTAAATTAAATTTAAATTAACTAATATTTGGCTTAAAAGCCTGTATCACAGTTTCACAGCCTATTCCAAGCTAGGATACAGAAGAGGTTGTGTACAACTAGCACAATACTAGGTCAAAACTACTCGCATCTATTAAAATGAAAAAAAATGAAATAATCCTTAATATAGATGATAGGAGAAAAGGAAACCGTGTCCAACACCAAAACTTAGAATGATGCCTTTATTTTTATCATGTTTAAACATATAAAAGACATATTCTTCGTACTAGTCTGAAATACAGATCGAACTAAAATGAAGAAACAACTTAACTTAAATTTCATTATATTATGTAAACCCATACCCTCTCTATTCTAGGATCCCCATTTTACGCAGTTAAATAAATAGAAGAAATAAATAAGATTTGGGGGCATCAAGCACAGTATTGAATGATAAATAGGCCATCCTTCAAAGATATTTAGCTATTATACACACTATAAGGTACTTGAGGGTCATACCTGACTGAATCATTGCTCTCGGCACCAAATATTTCTGCTTGATTGTTCATATAAGAACTTAAATGATCATACTGGGCTTCTCTAAAGTAATTAAAGGTTGTATTCTCTATCGGAAGTTAATGCATTGACTGCTAAGTTTTATGCTGTGTATACAATTGATCAATTTTAACTAGGCCTGTTTTCTTGCTTCTAGTAAATAAAATACAACTATTGCATGAGCTATCTTCCATCATGTAGTCGCAGTTGCAAGTGGAGGAATGAGAATGTAGTGGTAGCTAATAAATAATAATAATGGTGATGATGATTGTATTAGCTGTGAGAAATTTACAATCCAGAGTGATTTCATTTTGTTGCACAACTACTAAAATTAGTGATAGAACTCCAAAATGCTTGCGACTGGCCCATTATATGACTGGAGTTGCCATTGTCTCTGTTGCAAGAAAACACTTCATTTGTAAGTCATATAGTTTATTCTAAGCACATCGAATGAGAATGTAGTGTTAGCTAATAAATAATAATAATGGTGATGGTGGTTGTATTAGTTGTGAGAAATTTACAATTCAGAGTGATTGCATTTTGTTGTACAACTAATAAAATTAGTGATAGAACTCCAAAATGCTTGCGACTGGCCCATTATATGACTGGAGTTGCCATTGTCTCTGTTGCAATCAGATTTCACTTACATGTTGGATATGTTATTTGTGTTTATATGTGGAATAAACAATAAACAGATCCACTTACAGGTTGTTAATTTGCTACAAACCCAAAATTCTCATCTTTTTTGGATTATCATAAGTAAACACATTAAAAGTGCTAAACCAGATTTCAGAAATGATGGAAGCAGCTAGACAAGACAACTAGCGTACAAAGGATTCATGTCTCACATATCATAATTTACAACTTATATTATAATAAAGATAACTGGCAACATCATTGCACTGATGCCTAACTCCACAACGTTTGCCTTCGAGAACAGGATTAGTTATGCAAAACATAAGGCATGATTTGAAAGACTCTCGAAAAGGCTGGATTATATATTTGTCTGTATAAATTATCATTCATTTTGAGGAAAACAAGTCAAATAGCAGAAGGGTTGATCTTATGTCTACCAGAATTTTGATATGGAGGACACGTCCAGTTAAAAAAAGTGGCATGTCTGGCAAAGCGTAGCATGACATGCTTTGTTTCCGTCCATGTCCAACTAATAAATATCTAAACCCTTATGTCTGTTTCTGCTTTGCTTCTGGTGGTCATTTTATATCCTGTCTGTCTGTGTCTGTATTTTTGATATAACCTGCATTTAAAGAAAATGGATTGGAAATGCATATGTGATGAAGCTATGTCGTAGAATATATCCAAAAATTCCATCTCATTGGTTTCATCCAATTACTTAGTGCTACTTTTCTTCTGCTTCTTTTATGGTAATATGATCATTTGTGTATTGGTATTACGATTAAGTCTGACAACAGTTTACTCCAGTATAGTTATTGATGAAGTTGATGTAGCACTTGTTCCTCTTTGAGAGAATTTAGACTCCTTTAGGGATAGAGAAGTCGCATTTTCGTTAAGTATATTAGAAGATCAACAGTCTATTTTGCACATTAGATCAATAGTCAATAACTCATGAGAAGTCTGAGAGTAAATCCTGAAGCATCAATAACTTAATTTCATGGACTTATATCAGCATTTTGTTATCCGCTCTCGCTATACAGTATGCATGAAGTCTATGCAAACATGTTACAGTATGAAATATTGATTATGGTTTTCGACTTAGCTTTACTACTATATGTTTTGTCAGTTAAATAACTACATTTTTCTGTATATATATATATATATATATATATATATATATATCTGATTAATGTTATTTTGTAGCAAAAATTTTCTTACGCTGATGTTGTTAATGGATGGGTGGATAAATCGGTATCTAAGAAATGGAGGGACTACAAGAGCTTTCTAAAAGGAAAGTACTATGTGCCGGAGAGGACTGAGGCTGAGAATGCGAGGGCGGTTCCCGTAGGTGTGACACCACAAGATTAGCAATTTCTTGTCAATTTTTGGAGAAGTGAAACGGGAAAGGTATATACTAACGCAACTTCCGTCTTTTTGCATTTTATTGATGATATATTTTCATTGATGTTGCGAATTATAATCATTAACAGAGAAAGGCTGACATCGACATAAAAAGTCGAAAGATGTTGAAATTGAAGCACACTACTGGGAGAGCCAGCTTTGCGGTAGTTCGAGATGAGCTGGTAAACTACGTTTCATTTTTTTTTGAAGTCTTTTTATTATAGTTATATACAAGTCATGGAAACAAAAGCGAGTATTGTTTAGTTATATACAAGTTATATCCAAGTCTTTTTATTTAGTAACTGAAGATGTCAATTTGTTAACAAAAGCGAGTATTGTTAACAAAAGGGTGGCTCAATTTGCTGTATAGTTCTAAATACTGAACTTACTTGTATATAGGAAGCATCAAATGAGGGAGAGAAGATCGGCGATGTAGATTTTTTTGAAACTACCCACACGGGTAAAGATGGAAAATTTAGGGATGACGTGGCAGTCGATATTGTGGTAAATAAAAAGCTTTCAAATTAGTTTCAATTTGGTATTTAATCTGTTCAATAAAATAATTTCGAAAATAAAATTCGTCTTTGTTATCTTTTGCAGAAAGATGCCAGAAAGAAGATTGAGGAAATGTCATCTTCTTCTTCCGCTGATCCATTGACGCTACAGTGTCAAGTTCTCTCCAAATTGAGGGGACGCGAGCGTTCCGATCGTGTGCGTGGGATGGGGCTAGGACCAACACCCACTAGCGTCTTCGGTTCTTGTACATGTTCTTACATTGGGGCCGGGCCCACACAGGAAGATGTTGATCAGCTAAAAGCAACAGTGGCACGTCTGGAGGTAGCAATGGTTCAAATGGCAATGTTAGTCCGGCAACAGTCACAAGGAATTCCAACTCAAGCACCGGTTAGTATTCTACAACTAAATACCTACTTTTAACTAATTTAAATTAAATAAGAGTCAACGGTAGTATTGCACATGTTTAAAAATTTATTAACTACCATATGCTTGTTAATGTTCTTGGTTCTCTCTTATACAATAAGCATGTAGTAGAGACAACCTTATGTACTACATGCAATTATTTCAATTTACAGTAAATTGCTCGTAAAGTTTAAAAAAGTGCATCACTTTAAACCTGAAGGGATGGTAGTCTTGTATAAAAAGTTAGTTGGGATCGATTTTTTTTTTTAACAACCTCAGTTGTAAATATTTAAAACTTGAAAACTGTGTGTCCTGAATTGTATATATGCAGCTTGAATTCTTTTAATAGTTGAGAAAAGGAAGCCTCATACTTAAACAGAATCTTAACATGGAAAAATGTTCTCGTCCTAGCTAAAAACGAAAAAATCGTACCACTGACATATTTCATGGAATAATCTCTCTTTTGCTTTTTCAAAGGTAATTATATTCTTCTTAATAGTGTCTCTATGCATTTCAAGGAATCTAAGTCTTTTTTAGCACATATATATTGAAGGCCAAGGGGTAGAGCAGTGCATCAAACAATACAGACACAGAACTAAGAAGGGAAAAAAAAACATGAACAATCATCATCATCATCATCAGCATCCCGAAAATTCAGAGGAAGAAACCACTCCTCACTAGAGTGGTGAACATGGAGTAAGTCCAAAATTATTCTCCGTTGCCACTAGTATCGTTAGTTCTTTTTTCTCTCTCTTGATCATCACTATTTGTCTCTCATAATGGAAGCATCACAATACAAGGAAGAACCGATAATTTCCCAAACAATGTTATTTTGAATATATTCTCTGAGCTATTATTCTCTAGTACTAAATTTGGTATAAAGATATTAATTATGCCTAATAATATCATGTGATTTCTTGAGAGTGGTATAAATCTCAGTAGCCCTACTGCCTAAAAATAGTGAACATAAATCAGTACATCATGATTCATGAAAAGAGCAGGGTTTTGTTTTTGGATGAAAAAAAAAGTTTATGAAAAAAGTCTATACGGTAATTCATCTTTGGATAGATTGATCCAGTGCCAAAAGTGGTTGTCGTTGATCCAAACTCTATATATGTTCTTGACCGATATGTGGACTGAGTACTTGCTCACTTTAATCCATTCATCCTGCAGAAAATGAGAGTCTCTGTAAATTTAAACAGACATTCTCTGTATCATGTGTTCACTCCATGTGAGATATCATATCACTTTTTGATAGACAAAAGAAGGCGTCGCTTCTTGTTGTACGGTTCAATTCAATTTTTGCTCATGGCTAGGTGTGGAATCGGCTAAAAGAAAGAAAAGAGTGACTGAAGGGTTAAGGCAAGTAGAATTAGCAGATTGAGTATGATAATCATAATCTCATTGAAAAGTCAGGAAAAATATCTTTAACATGTTCAAATTGAGCCACCCTCATTTGATGCTTCCTATATACAGTTATCATTTATACATTATCATTTATACAGTAATTTATTTATATGTGTATGTGTTGCCTCTCATATCCATTACTTTACTGAAATATTTATGTTTTTTCTACAGGGCCAGCGTATTCCATCGGTTTCCAGTCACGCACATACACTATGGCAAAATAACGATGGAATTGGAAGCAACAGCGGGCCACACGAGGAAACTCCCCTTCTGTAGTTTGTTGAATTTGGACTTCTTTTAAAATATTTTGTAGGAATTATATCTATGTTTTGTAATAACTAAGTATTGTACAACATATACATTTGATACTCGTTGTATGACAGCTATGTGTTATATATTTTGTTTTCTATTGAGTTGTTTTTTGTGATGTGTGAATTTTGATTCTTGATTATGATATTATTGATTTACCTGATTTGCATTTAAGTTTAATATGTTTAAATGTATTTGTAATATGCGATTAATTACTGGATTTTTCAATTGAAATTTTATAATAAAATATATTAAAAAAATAAAAAAATAAAAAAATAAAAATCCTATCGCGGCGTTTACCACGAAACGCCGCAATAGATACTCCAGCTTCTGGGCACCTCTATCGCCGCGCTGGACCAGGGCCGCAGTAGGATACCAATGCTAACTTTTTAATCGTGGTGCAGTCCCGACGCTTGGGAAAAGCGCCGCTATAGATAGGTGCAGTACCGGTGCTTGGGAAAAGGGCCGCTATAGCTAATTCATAAAAAAAACGTAACACCCTTATAACGGCGGTTTGGCATCGCCGTTATAGGTAGCCACCCTATAGCGGCGGTTTGGCATCGCCGTTATAGGTAGCCACCCTATAGCGGCGGCGTCCAAACACGCTGCGATAGCCTATATGGTTATAACGACGCACATTCTAACGGCACTTTTAGCGGCAATTTTAGAAGCGCCGTTATGAGCTATAACGGCGCCAAAAAACGCCGCTATAGTCTTGTAAAATCGCCGCTATAGTCTGTACGGTTTGTAGTGGCCGGTCAATTCAATGGAATTACTATTTGCGTTCAGTAATTTTCAGTTAATGCAATATCTACTTTTAACATTGTCTAAATTCATAGATGGTTAGGCACGAAACAAACCTTTTATCCACTTGATTGACAGGTAGGAAAACTAGCAACAGTCTTATGTACTGTTTATATGCCAAACTAAGCAACTAATCAATTTTCCTCGTCCCTGCATTCATGCATGAATAATTGATAGTATTATGACCTAAATTATAATAGTAGATATTTGAATTTGTTTATGCATTCATTATTGCCATCACTTGTTTTTGTAAAGTATATCATATTTTGAGAACTAGATCGAAGCATTGTTATATACTTTTGCCCGTTTTGTTCAACAGGTTTTCATGCAGATATTCTACCATGAACTGAACTATATTTCTCTTTGCTTGACAAACTTCTTCTAGCTGCCTCCATTTGTATGATCTCAAGGTTTATATAATTATACTGGCTTACTAATTTAGTTGCAATGTCGCTGTTTAATTTCAGTGACGATGTCATCACCCACTATCACTGTATAAAGGCATACAGCAACCATCTAACGATTTCGCTGGTTGGTTAATATGATCACTATCATACCAGTTGTGGATACTTCATGAACTATCAACAAGAAATAGGAGACAGCAAGTAATTAAATGAGTAACAACTATATTGTGTTATAACTATACATAGCTACTAAAAACTTCGTATTTGTGAACTGAAAAACTCAAGAAAATAAAAAAAAACATGGCGAGAACTGAGAAAGAGAGGGAGAGAGAGAGAGAGAGAGAGAGAGGGGGGGGGGGGGGGGGGGGGGGGGGGGAAGAAAGGGAGTGGGTTCCACGCGATAACAGCAGCGATGACGAGCATCGACATACTCGAAGCCGGCAGGAGCCCACTGCACAGAGAGGGGGTGGACACAGGCCAATCACTAGGATATATCTCCGGTGAGGCGAAAAGAAGAATGATGGGAGTTAGGGTACTCATCCCCCAAATTGGCCAATTAACATCTCCTATTCATGGTAGAGGAGGTGATGACTAAGGAAGGAAAGAGTATTGCCGCCAGAGGTCGCGTTTTCCGCGACGAAGAATCCCACACACAATATCTCCATGTTGCCCCGATCCCCGAGACATGGAAAATACAAGGACCTCAATGGTGGGAGACTCTCCCCTAAGAATCAACACCACTACCACCAAAAGCCAACTCATCAAAGTTCCCCAACCACCGTTAGATCACCAACACCTCCCAGATCGCCCACCAACTTCTCGGAGCAAGAGCTCCTTTCGGTACTCTGGAAAATATGTCGCACAGAGGAGGAGAAGACTGGGAGGGAGGAGGAAGAGGAGGCACCATGGAAATTTTACCACTCTCGGTCCACCAAGAAGCGGGAACAACTCAGGGGGAAGATGAGGGGAAAGACGTGCTTGTTTTGCAGCGACCGTTATCGGAAGAGGATTGCTAGTATGGTGTGTTCATTTTTTTCGAGTGCAAAGATCCAGGCCACAAAGTGCAAGCTTGCACCATTAGAGGAGGGAAGGTTAAAGGGAGGTAGTCGGAGGTGAGACGACCCTTGGCGAGGAAGATGGAATACAATCATGCAATCATCTCGGTGACGAACTCGATGAAAGCTAACCAAGAACGTCTAAAATCGAAATTGAGGGTGATTAGGGTGGTGACGAAGTGGTCGTCAATGGCGGAGGAGGTTTCAGGGTTGAGGAATCTGTCTGATTCCTTTAATCGACGGTGTTGGGAGCTCCATAAGATACATGAATATTGGGTTGCGGAGTTACTGATGGTCGATGGGGTGGTTGTGTTGGAAAGAAGAGATGAAATAAAAATTGTCGGAGGAAGATATTGGATTAGTATTAAGAGCAACTCCCACCGGGCTCTATCTCCATCTCCATCTCCAAATATGGAGATGGTTGAAGCTCCAACCGGGCTCTATCTCCATCTCCAAATATGGAGATGGGTGAAAAAGGTCTCCAAATTTGGAGACCTTTCATCCTATCTCCAAAACACTATTCCTTTTTTTTAATTCCCATTTTACCCTTTTTTACTTTAATATCTTTCTAAAAATTTCTTCCATATCCTTTAATTAAAATGTGTATTGTATATTTAGTGAATGTATCTTATAAAATATTAAACAAAATTTTATTATTTTGGTACAGTTGGAAATGTCTCGACTATAGCTTTAAAATGATACCAATTTTGAATATTTTTTTATTGTTTGAAAAAAATAATTGATACAATATCAGGCGATAAGATTATTTAGTTATTTTGTGTTAGCTTAACATATTTTAAAAAGACTACCCACTCATACAATGTGATCATTAATTGGAAATAGATAAACGACAAATACATAGAATCATTAATTGAAAATACAAACGTTGGACATTGAAATACATAGAACTGAATAATAAAAAAAAAATAAAATTATAACATTAATAATCCCCAACTTTTAATCCATTTCATTGCCGTGTCTTGCCCACAAATGCTCTATCAGTGCATTTCTAAGTGCAATATGAGCATTTTTGTTTCTGTCAAAATTTTCTATTTCTGTCAAAATTTAATATTAAAATATACTAAATTATAAAATTTATTTGATTAATGTTATATATGATATTATTAAATTAATTCCAAAGTAATTTTACACTTGATTATTTTACATTGTTAATACAAGTAAAAATTTCATAATTTAAAATTAGTTCCAAAAAGTACTTGATTATTTTACATTGTTAATACAAGTAAAAATTTCATAATTTAAAATTAGTTCCAAAAAGTACTAATATTAGGCTCGTTTTAAAGCATTCGGCGAGATATTTCCAACAGCATAATTTTTATTTTCCCAAATAGATTATTAATATAAGCAATTTAATGTAAAATTATTTATAACAAAATTAATTACAAATTCCTAAAAATTATAGAGATATCCCATTGGAGTGGGTCTCTATTTCTTCATCTCTATAATGGAATATTCCCAAGAATATTCCATTGTAGAGATGAGAAATAGAGACTCCCATTGGAGTTGCTCTAAGCCTTGGATGGGATGGGAGAAGAGGGGGACTTCGACCAAGAACTTCCGTCGGAGACATGGATCAAGATGATCAGACTTCCTCATCACTGTTAGGAGCTGGGTGGGTTTCAAGATGTCGTTCGAAAGTTTGGGGTGGTCTTGGAGGTGGATAAGATGATGGCGAGGCAGTGAGGGGGGATCGCCAAAATTAGGATTATGGAGGAAGGGGATAAGATGCCATCGGGGCTGGGTGTGGAGGTGAAGCAGCCGGCGAGTAAGAAACTCTTCTCCGACAACAACATCGATCAGGCGGCAAGCTGGTCGGCCATTGTCTTTAGCAACAAAACAGGGGAGGATAAAGGGAAACAATTGGACCGGTTCGAACTGGTATGCAGTAAGAGCTTCTAGCCGCTGATTATTAGGCGGGCGTGAAAGAGGTGGAGGTCACATGGAGGGAAAAAATTGCAGGAAGTTTTCTTTTGGAAAATATATTCAACGGGTACATCATGAGGTGGGGCCCGGCTCCTAGCCACGTCAGCAGCCAACCTTGCTGCTGACAAACCAACTCGAGCCCACCTCCATCCACTTCCCGAGCCTGCTGTCCCACATGGTGGGGCCTACCCACGCTTCTAAAGGAGATGTCAAGTCCAACCTCGGGTTTCACGAGGGCGGCAGGAGGTAGACTTGGGTACGAGGATGTTAGATAATGGTGCTGACTTTGACATGTACGAGGTCATGGGTTTCCAAAAGAGAAAATAGGAAAAATTTTGGTTTTGAATTCATAACAACTGGGCTTTGAAGAGGATATGGTCCTCAAAGGAAATAGGAGGGCTTCTGGTTTGTGCTTGGATAAATTAAATGGAAAAGAAAAGAAAGGGGCCTCCGAGTATTTTGGCTTGGGAATTACGGATAATGCAAATATTTTGGAGGAGGGAGAAAATCAGGAAAATTTTGACATCACCACTGGCTACGAAGATGAAGGTGATGAGGAGGGAGAGGGTGACATTATTGAGGTGATGCTAAAAGGGAAGTGGAAAAAAGAGTGCAAAAGGAAGTGAAAAGGAGGGTGAATGTGTTATGCCCCAAATTCCAAAACACGATAATTCGTAGCGCAACAGGATCTTTTACTTCAAATTCGTACAATTTTACAAGGAATTTAAATTTTTTTCATACAACACTGTTATTTTATATTAACGCAACGGAAATAAATAATTACAACATGATAACTACAACTTGAATGACAACAACAAAAATCTGCAAGCAATCTTTAGCACCAAAACATCTTTGTGTCCTTTTTGCAAATCCCAACCTTGCACTGAAAACTGTGGGCATGCGGGTTGCTTACAACCAACACAATATTATAAAACAACGATCCTCACTATGCCGTAATATAACGATTCATTATACTTTAACAAACACAATCTTGAATGTAAACAAAGTGTGAAAAAGTGATTATCCTAAATATGTCTGTGTATTCAATGACTTAATGCCTAATGCGGATGTTTATGCTATGATGACACTAATGCATACTTGTTCGGATTCTATACATCCCATTCTACATAGGTCCGAGGGCAAGCACCTACATACTCCACATTATAGGGTTGAATCCCTCTCCATGCAACCTACTACTACGACTACTACAAGAATTAGACACTTTGCAAGTATTGGCTCTTGTCCTTGGAATACTGGAGACCAATCCCTCACCGTGGATCATTCTGTGGCCTTACGTCCATCGTCCCGGAATACTGGGGATTGTCTCACTCCGCAGGTCATCTCGGAGCCCTCATTGAACAAATATTCCATGAGCGTCACTCTCGTCCTGGAATACTGGAGATCATTCCACTCCGTGGATCATTCTGTGGCCCTTACGCCCATTGTCCCGGAATACTAGGGACTGTTTTTCTCCAAGGATCATTCTGAAATCCATAACTCACGTTTGCCCTTGTTTCATTATGTCACCAATTAGTGTCTGGTCCTTAAGTTTAGTTAAAATCATCATAACCTAGAGATAGCTTACCCTACAGGACTTAAGCCAACACAAGAGAAAGTCAGCCTGCACTGGCTAATTCTCAAAAGAGAGTTACCCACCAAACCAGTTACTCTTCAAAAATTCATTAATAACAACTGCTGGTCACTAGGGTCTCGCATAGCCTTTAGATTCCAACAACTATCTCATTCGAGGTCACAATATGTTATATGCAACCTCAATAACAATATTTCAACTTTTAAATCAACAATTTTTCTTTATCCCCGAAGTATTCAACTTTTTCATAATTTATAAAACCATAATTTCCAAATCAAATTTCTCATTAACCACTTTTAATTAACAAAATAAAATAATCACTTTCAAATTTCCTCGAAACTCTTTTCCTCAAAATTAATCGTTTCCAAACAAATTATCGGTAACTCAATTGAAATATTTTCTTTAATTTACACCGTTTATTTTTAATATCACAAACTCTTTTAAAATCGACACATAAAGTTCTCGATATTCCAATTCAATACTTTGCCTTTAAATTTCGAAAAGAATAAATTTTAATGTTTTCAATTACCTTTATTTTATATTTGAACTCCAACTACAATAAACCCAACCATTCCTTTAAATAATCACCAATATTTATTATATAGTGTAAAATTACTCAAAAAATGATCTAATATTTATTTATGAATTTTGTGAAGTTCACACCTCAAAACAAAACTCAAAATTTCAAAAAAACAATCAAGTTTCCCCCCAAAAGACAGTCCCCTGGCTCGAACCCGTACCCCCACCATGGCACCAGAGCGCCTACCCCCTGGGTCTAGGCTCAAATCTCGATACTATATAGCTTTGGTCTTTTAAATACCCAAACTCTCACATTCACTCACTTTTTTAAAAAAATTGAAATCAAACAGAGCCTACGCAACCCGAACCCGCGACCCCAGAGAAGCCCTCCGCACCTGCCACGTGGCAGCACGTGAGTGCAGCGTGCACACGCTAGCCACAAAGCCCAAAACATCACTTCTGTCTATAAATTGTTTAAGTATCAACCCTCGGTCCAAACCTCTATTTGAAATATATACGTTCAATTCAACTTCAATTAATCATGCCAATTTTATTTACTCATGCTACACACTGTAAAATATCCAGTAACTAATTTATACTGAGTTTTCATGCAATTAAGTGATTCTACACAATTTAAAGGTACCTAACAAATTGAGAATATTCCAACACCATATGCATTCACTAAATTATAAAATATCATTCTACAACACATTAATACATTTTTCTCTTTTCAATGGCAATTAATAAGATAATAAATTTTCCCCCAAATTTTTTATAATTAATTCAATTCATGCATAAATTGATTTCCTTCACAATTTCTCTAAAAGTCTACTCATACTAAACTAAAATTTGCATGTCATCACATCAAAATAAGAGAATAAACTAAGCAATTTGCATCTACAAATGCAATAAAAATCTCCTAAACATACAATTAAACTAAAAATTGGAAAGTATATAGAAACACCCACCACACTAGTAGCAAATTCTCCTCAAAATCACCCCAAAAGATCCACAAACCAATCCAAATGCCTATGCAAATCCTTAGCCATCAAACATTTCGGCAGCACACACAGCACAACACCTTATATATATATATATATATATATATATATATATATATATATATATATATATATATATATATATATATATAATTGAATAGAATAACCAGTATGGTGAGTGAGTGGAGAGGGAAAGAATGAAGCGCTGGTGGTTTTTCAGAAGTGACAGAGAAAGAAGAAGAGAAAAGGAGAAGAGAATGCTAGGGTTGGTTTTATAAAGAAAAGTGTTTAATTAATTAATTTAAGTTAATTTCTAATTATCCCACTAAAAGCACTTAACTATCCACTCCCTCCCCTCTCTTTCTCCACTTCTCAAGTGCAGCCGGTTGTGTCTTCTTTAGGGTGTGCACATTGCACGTGTGCACGTGCTTTGTGTACACCTCACATATTAATATTTTTTTATTTAAATAAAAACATAAGTTAATATATATATAAAATATGTATTTAAATAAAAATTAGTTTAGTTTAATTATAAATTAGATTTTTCAAGCAAAAATAAAAATAAACGCACACACACTTCAAAATTTTCTTTTGAAAGAAAATACAACCAACACGTGCGCTGCAAACATGTGCATCGAACGTAGAAACAAATATTCAGATACGAAACCGATTTTATCAACGGAAAATTTTTATCGAAATACAACACACGAGAAATATATTTCATTTATTATATACACATTCAATAATGTAATCAATACGTACATAGAAAACACGTGCACTGTATGTAAAATATTTTAATCAAAATAGGAGAAAAATAAATTTTCGTTTATAAAACGAAGAACCAGTCATAGAATAAATAATTGAAACGCATAGAAAATACGGAACGGTGGAATATGCGTAATCGATACGTTCATCGATAACACGTGCAATGCACATAAAATACAAAGATTAAAAATTTAATATTTGAGTTGGCTTAAATAGGATAAAAAAATGAATTTTGAGAAGACGAAAAATGCATAAATAGTCAGAATCCAAAATACGTATTAAAATACGTTACAGATATTACCCCTAACGGTACAAAATATACATGCGTAACACGCGAGGGAAAAATTGTTATTACTCAATTTTTTGGGGTGTTACAGAATGCTATGTTAGGAAGTTGGGTTACTGAAAAGAAAAGGGACTCAGAGGAGTTGTAAGGATCGGATAGTGACTCCATCAGGACTGCGGAGCCGCAGTTGGGTGAGGACAGAGGGTTGGAGAGTATATATGAGGATACTCCGAGGGAAGAACCTATAAAAAAAGAGAAAAACTAATAAGGCCAGGTAAGGACATAGATGCAATGATATACAACATAGCACGAGGGAAAACACTATGACAGTTGAAGAAATCTATCATAGGGTGGGAAAGCCGAAAAGCTATAAAAGCATAGCAGGGACACATACGACTATATCAAATGTTAACTCAGTTAGTAAATACTTATGCTATCAACTTGCATTGTAGGGGTGGACAACTATTATCCGAACCGACCAATCCGAACCAATCCAATCCGAACCAACCGGATTTTAACCGAACCAATTGGGGGTTTGGATTGGTCCGGTTCTTGATCTTCAATAACCAACTGGACCGGTTCGGTTGTTGGATGGAGCTTTCAAATAACCGATAAAACCGAACCGACCGTACCTCTAAGCATAAGTCCATAAAAAATCTAGTTCTCCTTTAATTTCTTGAATATACAAATAGTCTTTTTTCATTTTCTTGGAGATACAAACAACCTTCTTTAATTTCTTTAATACAAACCGAGCAGTTGTTCTACCTATGTTTTGATTCTTCATAATCCTGTGTGTTATTTTGTTGGAAAATGCTTGATTTACAGTGTGGTCCAGCTTAATAGAATCATGAAGTTAATATAACATTTAGTAGTTACTTTAATCAAGTCAAGCAGAAATTGTTTTCTAAATCTTTTTTTATTAATGTACCTAAAATTCAATTGGCTATGCTTATTGATGTATCTTTTATGATGAAAAACTAAGATTACAGAAATATGCAAGTGAAAAAACAATTTATCTCACCCATTTAAACGCCATCATCTCAAACAAGTAATGCAAAATTTATTAACAAATTGTGGTTTTATGAATCTTCATTTTAAATTTATTTCTGAATAACAAATAGCACATTGTTTCTTAAGTTTGATTGAAGCTGGTCTTTTAAATTTCAACAAAATTATGAATGATGATGAAGGTGAAAAGTAACACGGCAAACCGACCATCCAATCCAATCCAAACCAAGCTTAATCGGCTTGGATGGAAACCGATCCAATTAAGGTTCGGATTGGTAGCGGATGAGAAAATTAAAAAACCGATCTTCTTTAGATCGGTGGTGGATGGTCCATATTAGGTCGGATACCGACCGATGCCCACCCCTATTGCATTGTAATCATAGTGCACACACAAATTACATTGACATAATTAGAACTAGGGAAACGGACAATGTACGCAAAGTCCAACATGTGTTAGGAGGGGAGACATATGCAGATTGCATCTCCCAGAACTTGGTTGGTTTGGTTATGGCTCATCGGGGGGGGGGGGGTAGGGGTATTAGTATTAATGTTTAATGTCCTATTTTGGAACGTTATAGAGCTTAGCGAAGCCGCAAATTGTAGGATGGTTGGGAAGGTTATTAAGAATAATAATATTAGCACTGTCTGCTTAGAGTAGACAATGCCGTCTCAATCAACGAACATATTTTTTAGGGGTTTAAACTTACACCATATCAACGATAAGAGAAAATTCAACCAGGTCATCTCTAGCCTCATGTTGATTGAGATCCCGATCAACGATTGTAGTTTTACATGGTCTTATCACCGTAGGTCACTGATTCTTGCTAAGCTGGATAAAATTCTTATCTTGATTGACTGGGAGATGAAATTCTCATAGGCAATGGCGCGATCGTGCATCCGCAATACCTCGGATCATTTTCCCATTATTATCAGCACAACAGAAGAGGAGAAACGGATGACCAAGATCTTCTGCTTTGAGAAAATGTCGCTAAGTAATGGGGATGTCATAACCTATTCAGGACAAGCATGGGAGGGGGAGTTAACCCACACGGATCCGGTAACAAGACTTATGAGGAAACTATCAAGATGCAAAAAAAGGTTAAGGAAATGGAACAAAGATACATTCAGAAATGTGCTACATAAAACAAAGTCCATATTGAAGGAGATTGATGAGCTAGAGAGGAAGGAGGAAGACTTGGATGACAGGCAGTTCCAAAGATCGACCATGTGTAGGCAGAAAATTTTGTACACTTATAATAGGGAAGAGGTCATGTGGCGGTTGAAGGTGAAATGGTTAAAAGAAGGTGACGGTAGTTTCAGAGGAACAAAGTGTTGCTTAGCATATTCAGAGGAACAAACAATAACTACTTTCATATTGAGTAGTTTCAGAGGAACAAACAATAACTACTTTCATAAGACTGCAAGCAAGCAGAGTAGGAACAACAACATTCATTCATTGGATATTCAAGGGACAGTAGTTTTAGAGGAACAAAGTTGTCACCCCCCGCTTCTCAAAAATACAGAATACGAGTACATGATATTGGCCCAACGAATGACTAACATCACCTATAAACTGTTTATCCGATCAACTCAACAATATAATCAATACAGAACAATTGCGCAGGTAATAATAATAATCTCATGAACAATAATATTTGGAATGAAGCAATAGGAAATATCCAAATACAATAATAATCCAACATCTGGAAACAGAAATAACAATATTCGGGTCAAAAGCCCACAATACAATGAAATAACAATAGTTCAATAATTAAATCTCCATGATAAAACAATAATTTATTAAGCGGCAATGCTATATATTCCTTCACCAATGTTGTTCTCCCAATCTATCAGGCAACTCTCCATCAACACCTGTAAACACTTTATCTAAAAAGGAGAAAAATTGTCCTTAGAGCAAGTCGTGGACAGTAAGTAGAGAAAGCAAAGAACAATGGAATAACGGTATAACAATGAATTCAATGGATCAATAGGAATCAATAACGTGGGACAATAACAATAATCAATATCATGATAATCGATGCAATGGATATAAACAATGATTCACTATTCGATAACAATATTCAATGATCAATATCAATAACACTTAGCCAATATTTGATATCAATAGAAACAATAATGAACAATATGCAGTGTCAATGTGGTGTCAATGCTTAAGTCTATTATCATTTTAATCCTAACTAATGCATGTACTACTGCATCCCATTTATAGGTTCAATGCATACAATCAATTTCGTTTAGAATTAAGTGGAAGATTCTATTGATCATGTACTCGACAACGAAAATCAATATTCAATGCACGATACAGTCTTGGCAACGATACAATACACGATAGATTAGGTTACGACCGTAATCCACAATCACACGATAAAACAATAGCCGGAACAATATTTAGGGAAACACGGGCCCCTCCTCCGAGTACAGTCACTACATCATCGACTACTCCAATCAATCCCTTAAACCCCGACTTATTAATTATTTTATTAATGCAATAATACAATATGCAAATATGAGACATGAGATGGACAATAGTATCAATAGGAGAACAATAGGACGATAACTTGGATAGGATGATTAAAACAATGAAAATAGGGTATTAGGATTATGCAATGCAACACACATACGTTAATTCATACAAGACTACGATATAGAAATAATTAATCTATTAAAATCTGGATTATAAAATTCTGGACAGCAAGATTAGTCTGTACAAAAATACAGTTTTCTGCTGTTACAGAACTCGAAAACTGAATCCATCAGAAATTATAGAAACTAGACTTCCACACGGTTCCAACGCATATTTAAAGTTCAGATTCCGACAACAGTAGTTAGGTCAGTCACATTGTTCTTTACAGATTTCATGTTCAGACTGAATTTCGACATCATGTTATTTTTTTTTAGAATCAATAAAAACTCAATATTAAATTCATTAAAAATATTTTCTAGACTCCTAAACATGATTACTAACAATTTGAAAATTATCAGCGCAAAATTTTATCAGTTGATCAGCCTTTTTACTGTTTATACATGCAACGTACAATATTTTGGAAATCTGGAATTAAAAACACAGTTGTAGTAAAACAGGCATAACTTTTGCTACACAACTCGAAATTTAGAAATTCAAGATGTTCTGAAAACTAGAAAGATAAATCTACAACTCTTATTCAGAAAGTAATTTATTTTAAGATCATTTACTGGGTCGAAAATACTCAAAATAGTAGACAAAATACAGCTCGCAAGCAACATATAGGTTTTGGGTATTTTTCATGAAATAATTTAATTAAACATGATGGGTATTAATTCTATAGTCGATAAACTTCTAAATCAGCATGATGGGTGCAATAAAATGATGAATAAAAATAAAATCACATACATACACATCAATCAACAACAATCGATCAATCAAACATACAACCTTGCAATTCTTTCTACAATCGATTCATTCTGTCGTGACTATATGTGTAACCTTATTAGCAATTCTACATGAATGCACGAAGATTCAATCTTTGGAGTCAAAAGTGGCACTATGTCAAGAATATTGGGGTTAGCTCGTGTAAACCCTCAATAGACCCAACGAACATAATCAATACAATGATACGATAACGAATAGGATCTACTTGCAAGAATTTCAATAAAACTTGAATTTGATACAATGTAAAATTCAAGAGGAAGTGACTTGCCTTAATAACGGTGAAATTGAGTACCAAGAATAACGGGATAAGGATCCCGGAGCAACGAACCCACGAACTCACGGAACACGGAAGCACGGAACACATGCGAACTACGTGCAAACCCAAAACAACACAGAAAATTCCCCACACACAACAACAAACATCAACATCAACCACTCCCCTTCTCACAAACTCCAAACAACGATTTCTGATCAAGAGCAGCAACGCAGAAATGGTGGCTGGCTCGACTTTGACAGCGGTGGCGGTGCTCGACGGTAGGATGGTGTTACTGGCGGCTAACGGTGGCAAGGAGAGAGACCCAGAGACAGCAACAACGGTGGTCGCTGCTGTCAACGAGAACAGAGGAAGTGCAAGGAGCGGCGTCGAAGGGGGTCTTAGTTGCTGCAGTCGGAAGGAGGCAAGGTCGAAGGTCAGGGCGCTCGGGGTTACGGGAAGTAGTCGATGAGGTAGGACGAGGTGGCAATGGCAAGGCGGGGAAGATGATAAGGCTAGGGGTGGTGCAGTCGAGGGCGGGGAGCAGTACAGGGCGACTGCTCGCGACTGGGGGCGGAGGAGGATGGCGAGGCTAGAGGATAAGGGCGACGGGGATCGAAGGAGAGATGGGTTCAAAATCAGATGAGTGGGAGAAAGAGGTAGAGGATGACAGATGAAAAGTATAGGGGGGGGGGGGGGCTGCATAGTAAAAGGGGGTTGGCGGCTACTGTTTGAGAGGTAAGGGGTAGGTTAGGTTAGGGTTAGGGTTTAATATGAGGAGAGTATTTATATAAGGGATTAGAGAAGTAGGGTTAATGGGTTATTGGGTAGGAATCCAATAGGAGAATGAGTTTGGGTTAAAAATCAATTAGTGGGTATAAATTCAATAGGGCAAAAATAATTAGCATTATAGGGTTTATAAAATAAAATAATAATAATTATAGTATTAACAAGAAAATAATACTGATAATGATAATAACAACAGTAATAATAGTATTAATGATAATAACAATAACAACGATAACAATAACAATAATAATAACCATAATAACAAAAACAATAATACTAATAATAATACTAACATTAATAATAACAATAAAAAAAATAATAATAACAATAATAATAACAATAATAATAATAATAATGATAACAAAAATAGTAATAATAATAATAACAATAAGAATAATAATAATAGTAGTAACAAGATTATATAACAAAATAGGAATTTGGTTCAATAAATTTATTAAAATGATCCAACTAGTAATAATATAAATATTCGATCAATTACGGATAGAAAATAAAGATCAAGTATACCATTATCCGAAATAAATAAAATTTTCGATTAGAAAAGATTTTAATAGAAAATCCAAACCGAATTTAATACAAAATAAATTTATAAATAATCGAAATACAAAAATAATTCAGGAAATATGTATTTACGGGAATGGGGGTTACAAGAGTATTCCCTAGCATATTCACGACACTTACAAGGAACTGTTTGGTAATACTGGGGGTGGACAATGCGAGTCAGCCGACGACCTTTGGTAGGCGTTAGACAGGGATATTCTGAGGAGATTTACGACACTTCAAGATCCATTCACTATGGACGAGGTTAAGGCGGCAATGTAGGGGATGGGTCGGGATAAAGCTCAAGGACTGGATGGGTTCCCGATTTTCTTGTACAAACAGTCGTGGAACATCATGAAGGAAGACATTAAGGACGTCATGAACACCTTTTATGAGGGTACTATGGAAATGAGAAGACTTAACTATGCCAATATATGTTTGATTCCGAATAAAAAGTTGTCACCGAGGTTGGGGATTTTCGGCTATCAGTTTGTTAAACTGTTTGGTCAAGATTATCTCTAAGGTTTTGGTGAATAGACTGAGAGGCCTAATTAGGGAAATCATGGACAAGCATCAGATATGGTTTATTGTAGGAAGGGATATTTTAGAGGGTGAGGCATTATTTCAGGAGGTCATCCAAGATTGCAAAAAGCAAGGATGGTTAGGTTCCTTCTTAAGCTAGATTTTGAAAAAGCATACGACAAAGTCGAATGGAACTGCTTGGTGGACATCCTTAGGAGGAGAGGCTTCGGGAATAGATGGACTGGATGGATTGAGACTTGGCTGCATGCATCCAAGGTGTGTGTAAACGTGACACCAGGCATGGAAATTAAATATCATAAGAGCCTTCCACAGGGTGATCCTCTTTCACCACTGTTATTCACCATGGTAGAAGGATACATAGAGAAATGACTGATTAATAGGTTGGGAATGAGGAGGGGGGTTTCTGATGTAATGAATGCTCAATACGCAGACAACACAATATTTTTTGGGGAATGCGACATTGCGCTGGCTACACTTATGAAGTAGAGACTGTATATTTTTTAGGATTGGTCGGGACTAAATGTGAATTTCCACAAAAGCCCCATTCCCTTTTTGGGTGACACCGGGGAGAACGATCTCATGGTGGCAGCTATTCTGAATCGCCCGATTCAGAAGTTACCTATTAAGTACTTCGGCCTGCCAAATAATAAGTGGGACCCTGAGAAGGGTGGATTGGAATGAACTCATTGAGAAAGTTGCTAATAGGTTTGGGGATGGAAGGGTAAGATGCTCTATTTCCTGGGTCGGATGATTATGCTTTACTCGATGATCAACTCCATTCCACTTTACTTTCTATCATTCTTTGAGATACCAGTTTGGGTTATCAAGAAGATAGATAGGGTAGGACGGCTGTTCCTCTAGCATGTGTCAGGGGCTGACGAGAAAGGATACTCTTAATCAATTGGGGTTCGTTTGCAGACGAATGGAATTCTGAGGGTTGGGAGTTAATAACTTTAGATCAATAAACCAATCACTCTTTTTGTAAGTGGTGGTGGAAACTCAGATTAAGGATGAAGGCCAAGAGTGCTACATTAATAAAGGCAGTTTACCTCGAAATGGAAGTGTGCACCGAAAGCAAAAGAACATTGCGTCTATGTCTAGTTTCTGGTGGGGAGTTTTGCGCACTAAAGGCATTTTCTTAGCAGGAATTGCCTTCTCCATTGGGAAGAACGGAGCGGTGATTAGCTTTTGAAAAGGCAGGTGGTACGGTGATATTAATCTTTTAAAAAATTTTCCGGAGGCTTATAAGTTTGATGCGGATAAGAACGATTGGGTCGCTAGGCAATGGAGAAACGAAGATTGGAAGCCAAGAATGGCTGTCCGATTAAGCAAGAAGACAGAAAAGGAAATTCATTACGTTCTTACAAGATTGGAAATCAACAAGAGAGGAACATCAGGATAAGATCGTCTGGGGGAGGGGGGGAGATGAGAAATTCTTAGTAAAATCTACTTATGAGGGGCTAAATCACTCCCCCATCTAGTCTGGAAGGTTAATGTTCTGCTAAAAGTTCATGCATTTAGTTGGCTGGCTATTAGGAACGTTGATCTCACTAGGGACAACTTGGCTAGGCGCAAGTGGCGAAGGCCGGGAGACTGTGTCATGTGTAACTTGGATAGTGAAACGGTGGACCACATTTTTATTATAGGCCATTATGTTGTACCATTATGGGTGGATTTGCTGGGGAAATTCGATATTTCTGCCCCCTTACCGAATTCGGTTCAAGCCGTTTGAGGTTCTTGGACGGATGTCAATGTTCGTAGATGCAACATTGACATTTGGGAATTGGGGTAGTGGCCACCTGTTGGGCGGTTTGGTTAGAAAGAAATAGTAGAATCGTTCGGCCAACACGCAAACACCTCATGCATCAACAGCTTTCATACATGATCAAACCTAATATTACATTCTGGGTCTCAAACGGCAGGTGTAGAGGCTACAAAGAAGATCAACGAAATGTATGCGGATGTTATGACTTCCACACATGAGGTGGATTCCGAGAACAGGGTGGGGAAACCGGTTGGCGAGTGATCGGCAGGTGGGGAGTTGTTGACCTCATACTCGGGTTTGAGGTCTTTTTGGCTGGGTCGGTGTTGTTGTGCACCGTTTTTTTGTAATATATGTATGTAGACAACTTTTTTGAGGCAGGAAACTTTCATGTTTGGGGAGAGTTCTCTTTTTTGCAGGGAATGAGTATCATGGTCTAATGGTTGGGATACATGAACATTATACCCCATATTTTGGTTGTATATTTTATTAAAATTTTATTAGTTGAAGGCGGGAGGCTTTGAACCTACGATTAAAATAAAAATAAAAAATATCCGCAACTACTTAAATGTCTCTTATCATATTTCAGACATGTTTCATATTGATGGCTGGATGGCATGTATGATGCTAAAACCAGTTACCCATACTCACTCCGTGCCATTTGCATATTACCTGTTAGATATTATTATATTCCTATATTGGCTTGTGGAATTGTTTTGATATTTGTTCTCGTCCTATATATAGGTAGTATTGTACTTGGTTGAACTCAATTCAATATTCAGTATTGTTTTCATCTCTCTGATTTATCTTAACATGGTATCAGAGCCAAGTTATACAAATTTTTCATTCTTCCCCAAACCCTAGAATTCCAACAGCCAAAATAAAATATAAAAAATCTCATCTCCAACCTCCAGATTTCTTTAGCGCCGAAGGAACCTCATCCTCCAAATCCTCCAGCATCAGTCCTCCTGTCCTCTAGCTACCGCCAAGACCCACTAGCCGCTCGCCATCTCAGCCGTCTCAACCGGGGGTTCTCTCGCTGTTTACCGCCGCTCCTTCGGTAAGCCGGAGACCGACCCCATCCCGTTTTAGGATCCCCTCTCCCTCTCATTCTCCTCCGACAATTTCCCCCTTGATGATCGCATTCGGTCCATGTTGCATACGGTCAACATCGAAGATCTGCTAATGGTGAAGACTGGTTCCTCCGACAACCCGCTGATGGAGGCTCCTTCAACCCGACCCAAGTCTGAGACATCCTGACCTTCCTTATCCTCCTCCTTTTCTCCCTCTCCCTCCTCCACTTTCGCCTACACAATTACCAAAAACCCTAGCCCTCTCTACCCGACCTGTTCTAAAAAAAAAAAAATCAAAATTTATTATTATTATTATTATTATTATTACAGGTACTACTACTTGATGGAATCTCAGTCTCTCCCACACATTTCCACCTCCACTGCCTTTCCTGATGCAACCGCCTCTCGTTCCTCCTCCAGATTCAAATAGTAGCAGCGCCACTTTCAGTCTGCCTCTGGCCTCCTACCTTCTCCTAACATCATTCCTCACCCTACCCCACCTCTACTTCCAACACCGGTAGCATCGTCCTGCTCCCTACCCCGATCCAGACACCTGCAACATCTCCCTCCACATTGTGCTCTCAGTCACAGCAGCGCTAGTCTTATTTCTCCTCGCAGTGCTTCTTCTCTTACATCCTTGGCTATGCCCGTCTCTCCAGCCTTGCCGTCTCCTGTTGATTGGGCTAATCTTCAGCAATGTCTTACTCAGCTGGAACTACAGCTCATGGGTCAGTCTATCAATGCTAGCTCATCTGCTCCTGCACTTTCTGCCACTCTCGGTATGAATTCGTTCTGGATTTTAGATTCTGGTGCATCACATCATCTCACTAGTAATCAGACACTATTCACCACCTGCACAGCACTCCCCTCTCACTCTCCATCTCTACACACAGCTGATGGCTCACCACTTCTTATTACACACTCGGGGACAAGTAGCTCTCCCACTCTTACATTACCGTATGTTCTTTATGCTCCTCATTTATCACTAAACCTTATTTCTATTAGTGCGTTGTGCGATAGTGGTCTTGTCATTACTTTTGACTCTTTAGGTTGTTCTATTATTGATTCGTCCACCGGTGAGGAGTTTGGGCATGCTAGTCGTCAGGTTCGTCTATATTATCTAGATTTTCTTTGTGCACATCACTCTCCTTCTAGTTTTGCCGGTATTGTTTTCTCTGATACTGATCTGTGGCACAGACGTTTAGGTCATATTAGCGCATCACGACTCCAGACTATAGCTCGCAGTGGTGCCCTTGGTTCTCTCACTTTTAAACATTTATCTGATTGTCAGGGTTGTCATTTGGCCAAACACATTGCCCTACCCTTTAGTCACAAAAGAACTTCTGAAACCACTCATCCTTTTCAACTTGTTCATTCTGACATATGGGAACCCTCTCCTGTACCTTCGTGGAAAGACTATCTATATTATGTTGCCTTCATCGATGACTTCACTAGACATACATGGGTTTTTCTTATGCGTCAGCGATCTGAGATACCTGATATTTACCGGTTCGTTAAAACTATGATTCACACTCAGTTTGGTGTGCGCATTAAGAATTTTCGATCAGACGGTGCACGTGAGTAGACTTCCACCACTATGAGATCGATTCTTCAGTCTCACGGTACCCTTTTTCAGCAATCATGCCCTCACACACATAAACAGAATGGTATAGCTGAACACAAGCATCGTCACATCCTTGAGACGGCTTGCGCTCTTTTATTCTCCTCTTCCGCTCCCCGTTCTTTCTGGGCTGAAGCTATCATGACCTCTGTTAGTCTCATCAACATTACTCCCTCCTCTGCCTTAGCTGGTATGACGCCTTATGAGGCTCTTTATCACTCACCTCCCGACTACAGTATGCTCCGTACCTTTGGGTGCACCTGTTACGTCATTCTCCCTCCTACTGAGCGCACGAAGCTCTCCGATCGTGCGGCTAAGTGTGTTCACCTAGGTCTTAGTCCTGAATACAAAGGTTATCGTTGTTTTGATCCATCATCAGGTCGTGTCCGTATTTCTCGACATGTAACCTTTGTGAAAGACTCCCCTTACTACCTGACTTCCCCCGAGGATACTAGATTTTTCGATTTCCCAGTTGTTGCTAGCCTCTCGATTTCATCTTCTCGCATTCTTTTTTATCCCACTCCTCTGGCTCCATTCCCATCTCCTGCCATCCTTACACCTGTTGTTCTAACTACCGAAACACCACCTGCATCCCCACAGTAGCTAGCACCCACCCCACCTACTTACCCACCGACACATGCACCTACTCCACCGTCCTCCCCCACACACCCTGTCAGTCCACAACCTCTTCGTCAGTCTACCCGTTCCACTTCTGGTATTCCTCCAGCATGTTGTACACCTGATGTCACTGGTCCTTCTGACCAGTTTGGTTTTGCCACCCTAGCTTCCTACTCACCACAGTTTCATGCATATTTCACTGCTATACACTCTACACGTGAGCCCAGAACCTATCAAGACGCAATTCAATATCCTAAATGGAGGAAAGCTATTGCAGAGGAATTCAGTGCATTTGATCAGACTGGCACTTGGGATGTTGTTCCTCTACTAGAAGGCATTCAGCCTATTAGCTGCAAGTGGATTTTCAAGGTCAAATATCAACCTGATGGATCTATTGAGCGGCACAAGGCTCATCTAGTAGCCCAAGGATTTACTCAGGAGCATGACATTGATTATAATGAGACATTTGCTCCCGTTATACAGATGACTACTGTTCGCACTCTTCTTATTGTTGTAGCCATCCGCCAATGGCCGTTATACCAGATGGACGTGAAGAACGCTTTTCTTTATGGTACCTTATCTGAAGTGGTTTATATGCATCCTCATCCCGGTCTTACTACTCCTCCTCGTCATGTTTGCAGACTACGCCGTGCTATATATGGTCTGAAATAGGCCCCTCGAGCCTGGTTTGAATGTTTTCGGCTTGTCATCACCAAGGCTGAATTTCGTCAGAGTTCCCAGGACCATTCCATGTTTATGCGGTCATCACCGCAAGGGAGGGTACTTCTACTACTATATGTTGATGATATGATTATTACTGGGGATGACTCTGCCGGCATTGTATCCACCCAGAAATACCTTCACCAGCAGTTCCATATGAAAGATCTTGGTAAGCTACATTACTTTCTGGGTTTAGAGATTGTTCATGGATCTCAAGGAATACTCATTTCTCAACATACATACACATTAGATATTATTTCTGCTGCATGTCTCTCTGACAGTCGATCAGCCGATACACCCTTAGAGCTTCATGTGAAGCTTCGTCCCACAGATGGTGAGCTCCTTCCTGATCCCACTAGATACAGGCAGATTGTTGGATAGCTTGTCTACTTATGCATGACCAGACCCGATATTGCTCACGCAGTTAGTATTGTCAGTCAGTTTGTTTCCGCTCCTACATCAGTTCACTACGGTGCTCTTCTTCGAATCCTCAGATATCTTTGGGGCACTATTACTCGCTCATTATTCATGCATTCTACTTCCAAACTAGAGCTCAGTGCATATTCTGATTCTGATTGAGCAGGTGATCCTACTACCAAAAGGTCTACCACAAGTTTCTGTCTATTTCTTGGTGATTCATTGATCTCATGGCGAAGCAAAAAATAGGAAGTTGTTGCATGTTCCTCTACCGAGGCTGAGTACAGAGCAATGACATCTACTACTAGAGAGATTGTTCATATTCGTTGGCTGTTATCAGATATGGGTGTCACTCTTACAGGAGCTACTCCTCCTCATTGTGATAACCGGAGTGCATTGCACATTGCAAGCAACCCGATCTTTCATGAGTGAACGAAGCATATAGAGATTAATTGCCCTTATATTCGTGAGCGCTTTGAGGCAGGGACAATTTCTCTCCATTCTGTTACCTCTTCCCAGCAGACTGCAGATTTCTTCACCATTTCCCATACTGTTCAGAGATTTAGATACTTAGTAGGCAAACTCACATTGTTTGACCCATCGTGAGTTTGAGTGGGGGTGTTAGATATTATTATAGTCCCATATTGGTTGTGGAGTTGTTTTGATATTTGTTCTCCTCCTATATATAGGTGGTATTGTACTTGTTTGAACTCAATTCAATATTGAGTATTGTTTTCATCTCTCTGATTTATCTTAACATTACCGTTAATTCTCTGCTTTGATTTTTGCCTCATAAATCCCATGTGCAGATTGAGTTTTTTCGAAAACTCGTCTCTTTTCCCATCCTTCAAATAACCAAGTAACTCCACTTTTCCCATTCACGAAGATAAGGATGAGCCCATCTCGTCCCATTTTCTGTTTGGAATCTTTTTAAAGACAAGTACTAAAATGAAAGGCAAGAAGGGTGCGAGTGTTTGTCACAACATAACCCACTTCCCATTAATATTTTTCAAACTGACCCACTTTCTAAAATAATTACCTAACTAACCCAATTTCAAAAATATTTTATCAAACCGACTCAATTTATTATCCAAAACTAGGGTTGGCATTCGGGTCGACAAACTAGGGTTGGCATTCGGGTCGACCGGGCCGGATCGGGTCGGACCCGCCCGGGTTGAAGGTTGACTTGGGTGGGTTCGGGTCGGGTCGGATGCTTAACTGGGCCGGACCGGGCCGGGTCGAAGAGCTGAATTCGTGACCCGCCCAACCCGTGAACCCTTTCGGGTCCAACCTGGGTCGGTTCGGGTCGGATCGCGGGTTGGCCTGGTTAGAGAGTGAACATTTTTTTTTTACTTAAAAAATAATTTAATAATAAACATTAAAAATCATAATAATAATAATAAGATTGAAAGAGTGAAATTGCCAAAAAAAAGGATATATTATTCATATGATTTCAAGTTATACAAGTTTCACAATTTGTAATAAGAAATAAAGATTTCACAAATTTGTTTTATATACTAACAAATTTCTTATATACAATTTTAATTTACTTCATTTTTCCTAATTTGAAATAACAAGCAAAGATTTAATACAATTTTTTTTTTATCTATTTACAATTGTCTTAAATTTGATGGCCTTCGATTTGTTGTTGTTGACTTGTTGTTGTTGACTTGTTGTTGTTGGTCTTGAATTCCTCATTTTAGTTGCTATTGTTGTTGTTGTTGTTGTTGTTGTTCTTCCGGCGAGTTGCTTCCACTTGTGGACGTAGATAATATTTTTCCTTGTATCCTATCTTCAGCCTTCAACCAGTCTTCTGTGTAAACGAGCATCTCTAATGATTGGGGCTTCAAGCGATTCCTGTAATCAGTTAGAACCCTGCCACTTGAAGAAAATGCACTTTCAGAAGCAACTGTAGAGACAGGAGGAGTTAGTATATCTTTAGCCATATATTTAAGAATACTATAAGTGTGTTCATGGTCTTTCCACCATTGTAAAATATCTAGTGAAGAAACAAAAGACTCAGAATCTTGTTGGTTATACCAATTTAATTTATTTGGTTGATTAGTCCTAGGTTTTTTGGAGTGAATTTGTGCAAGTAAATTAAATGTTCTATCATCAAATTTACTCTTACCCTTACCTTTAGAAGTAGCAGAAGAAGAACTAACTACAGAAGTTGTATTACTAGAAGCAAAAGATCTATCATAATAATCATACAAGTTATTTAATGTAGATTCAAATTTAACTAAAAAAGAAGCGCAATCAATTTCAGTTTTTTCATCCCCAAGTAATGCAAAAAAAATTTCAATCAAACTGTTCGTACCTTCTAATTTGATACGAGGATCCATAACGGTAGCAACACACAACAACATAGTAGGAGGATTAAAATACTTCCAATTTTTTTTGTATGCAGGTTTGACAATATCACCAACAAAAGCATCATTTAACATTTCGTTAAAAGTTTGCATCATAGTAACTATTGAAATAAAAATGCTACTAAAAGTAGATTCATATGATTTTGAAATTTTAAAAGTTGCGGTTTTAAAAGGTTCTAAAAATTTCAACAATGATTCGGCATAATACCAATCGGGGGGAGTCATTTCAAAATTGGGCATATTTTTTGCGATACAAAAATCATTTATACATGCTTTATATTCAGTAACAACATATAGTAAATTAAAAGTAGAGTTCCACCGGTATTTAACATCCTTTGGAAATTTTCTAAAAGGTACATTTGAAATCCTACACCAATTTTTCTATTCTTGAAATACAGTGCCACTTAATGCAATAAAATGTACACAATTTCTAATTTTAACTATATATGGATCAATTATTTTTAATGCATCTTGAATACATAAATTTAAAATATGACATGCACATCTAACATGAAAAATATTGTCAGATGGAGGGTTTAATGCGGATTTTAAAATACTAATTGATGCATTGTTGTTAGATGCATTATCAAAACTAATACATATAATTTTATCGCGAATATGAAAAACATCACAAATTTATAAAATACGGTTTGCTATTTCAACGCCACTATGGGGATAGGACAATGCAGCAAGCGATATGATTCTTTTTAGAAGAATCCAATCATTGTCTATTCAATGACAGGTTATTCCCATCATTGGAATATTGTTGCAACCCGTCCAACAATCCGAAGTTAAACTAACTCTACAAGTTAAACTCCATAAAATTGCAATCAAAGCGTCCTTCATTTCAATGTACATTTTAAAACAATCCAATTTGCAAGTATTTTTTGGAATTCTTTTAAAGTGAGGGTTTAAGGCCGTTTGATTAAAATTTTCCAAGTCCCTACTCTCGGAATAGGAAAATGGTAACTCTTCCTTTATTACTAATCGGGCCATTTCCGACGAACAAGATCGGGATCATAAGGATGGCTATCAACTAGACCGGTCCTAGGATGAATTTTTTGTTGGCCGGGTAGGTCAACAAGAAGATTTTTATGAACACTTAGGATGTATTGCTTAATTGTATCCGTGCCATCACCCCTCTTCCATTTGTATTTCTTAGAACATGTTTTACAAACTTTCAAACCTATACCAGGAGTTTCTTCATCCGGGATATAATCGTAAAATTTATGTCAATCACTACTTTTTCCTCTAGTTTTTCTACCACTAGGGAGTTGTGTTGTTTCGGTTGCTTGTTGTTGTGGTTCTTCTTCTAATTTTATGTCTCTTACAAACTCATCGTGTGTACCCCATTGTTGGGTAGGAGGATCATGGTACTCTTCGATGGGCTCATTATGTGAAAAAATTGATGACCTACGGGAAGGGCCGATGGAATCTTGCCCACTTTGGCTACGACCGCTACCGCGTGATCTAGACATGTTTATATGTAGTAGTGTATGTTAAAAAAAATACACAATGTAGGGGCGATAAGTTACAAAAAAAATCTAGAAAATAAGAGGGTTGAGCGAGAGAAGATCAAAAAACCAACAAACAAATAAGATACCAAAAAATTATAACTACAAAAAAATATAAATAGAATAAGAGGTATATGAAATTTTGATACCGTTCACCATGGATACGTGTATATAAAAAGCCCGTGAAAATAAGAAAAGAAGTAGAAGTAGAAATCCGGAATTGAAGACTTGAGGAGAGCTTGGAAAAGAGTTGAAGACTTGATCACTTGGAGGAGAGTTGAAGACTTGAAGACGTTATTTAATTTTGAGTTCGATACGATCGGAATTTGATCGTGTATATGTCTTGCTACCTTTTTTTTTTCAATTGTTCACAAATTGAAATGAATTGAGTAATAATAGAAGAGAGAGTAAGAGAGTAAGGTGTGAATTTTTTGTTGGGGTTTTGGGGGTATTTATAGGAGAAAATAAAAAAAACAAAAAAAACAAAAAAAAACAAAAAAAACACAAAAAAACACAAAAAAACACAAAAAAACACAAAAAACGGCTAAAAGAGCCGTTGCTCCCTCTCTGTTGTATAGTAGCGATAGGGGGTTTTTTTTGACCCGTTGGACCCGCGGGTTAACGGTCGACCCGGGGCGGGTCGAACGTATGGGTCAAACGGTTTGCAACCCGCGGGTTGGCGGGCGGGTCGGCATCTTTTTTGGCGGGTTAACGGGCCGGGTTCAATTGGTTGAATTCGCTTAATTCGGGACCCGGGTCGACCTGTTAACGTTAACGGGTTCGACCCGAACCCGAACCGCCGTTTCGCGGGCCGGGTTAATCGAGCGGGTCGTGGGCGGGTCGTGGGTCGACCCGACCCGTTTGCCATCCCTATCAAAAACTAAAAAATAAAATTCATATATATCCCTACTTTATATATTATAAACTATAATATCCCTCAAACTTTATAAAACTGGATACTTCATAAAAAGTAAAGATACTAAAATTTAAAAACCTTTCAAAATTTAAAATAATACACGTTGATGAAAGATTGATAGAAAGAAAAATATAACTAATAAAGAAACATGAGAATATTTATTAATAACTAATAGAGTAACTGAAAACTACATAGGAAAATACAAAAAAAATAACATACAGGGTATTAGATTATAGAAACGAAGAAGTAAGTTGGTATTCGTATTACCAACACTTACTAGCACATAAAATATTAAACAATAAGAATTAAGATGGTATGGATAATATTCCAAAAGTAGAATTAGAAATTAAAATGATAAATATCCAAGAATTAGAAGAAAATTATAATGGCCCAGAAATTGTAAGAGATATAAGAAAAGACTTAAAAATTATCAATAACAACATAAAAGAACTAAGTAGATATATAGCAGATGACATTGAAGAAGAACTAGGCATAAGAGAAGAAGGGATGAAGGAGTTAGAAGCTATAAGAAAACATAATATAATTTTTTTAGAAATATAAGATTTAATGATAAATCCCAATTCAGATTAAGTAGAAGAAGCCTTAAAAAATCTAGAGATAACAAATGAAAAATTTTGGGCTGGAGTCTAAGACTCTATCCTCGTTATCAAAAAAAAAAAAAAAAAAAAATCAAATGAAGAAATAAAAATGGATCAAGAAAAAGATAAGATTATAGCAAAACCAACAGAAAATTCAACTAATATGTATGAATATTTAAGATCATCACCTAATAAAAGACCTTATCACCTACCATGAAAATGAAAAAATAAAGAAAGAAGTAAGTTAGGAAAAGAAAAAGAAAAAGAAATCCCCAAATATGAACCCATGGAACACTATGAAAAAAGAATAGTAGGAAATGGAGAATGAGTAGTTTTAGACTGCATAAAAGATATAGATAGAACAATAAAAGAATGAGTAAAAGCATCCTTAATAGTAGGATTTAAGAAAAACCTCTCAGGAAATCCATTTGAGAAATTTATAGAAGCAACCTTTATAGGAGTACTAGCAAAATGATGGGATGGACTAACAGAAGAAGAAAGAAGTAATATCAGAAAATCAAGACCAACTGATGACAAATGAGCGGAAGAAAATTCAGCACAAAGAATCTTAGGATTAAAAGAAATAATTACAAATTAGGAGAAAGCAATAAGAACGGAATTTAGTGTCTACGAATAAACAGAAACACACAATATGTACAAAAAGAACCAAACAAGATGGAGATTAAGCAATTTAGAAATATATGACATGTGTTACTTTGACAACCATGCTTGTCAATTCAGAAAATATTTCCAATATAATTATTATAAAAAAGAATAAAATAGTTCAATCTTAGACTCATTTTTCTTAAAACTACCAGACCCATGGAGTATAAACATATATAGTGCGTATTTACAAGAAAAAGTAAAACCAGAGACAGATACTTCAGGATATAGAAAACAATTTGTAGAAGATTATAAAGATAACAATAGCTATAATTATATAAACAAAGAATTTGTTGTAAAAAAGCAAAACCAAGTGTTTGGGGATGTAACAATAGCTATAATTATATAAAAATACGTAAAAAAAATGCAAAAATATAAACAAAAATACAAAAAAAACTTTTAAGAGGTATAGAAAACCCTATAAAAATTACTTTAGAAAAATAAATAAAAACAAACAATACCCAAAAAACCTCAAAAAAGTATTTGTTACATATGTGGAGAAGTAGGACATATATCACCAAACCGTCCTAAAAGAATCTGAAAAGGAAATGTAAAATACATTAAATTAATTGAAGAAATGTACAACATAAACTATGAACCCATAGAATATGAGAAAAATGGTCAGAAATAAGTGAAGATGAAGAAATAATGGTTACAGAAAAAGATAATAGAAATAGTGAGGATGAAATGGAAGAATATGAAATAAATGTGATAACAAAAATAACAGAAATATGAGAACCATTAGAAAGAGAAGAGAATAATGAAGAACTAAGAGAAAGAAACGATAAAATAAGAGCAACCAAACTAGATATAAGTCTGTAAGAAATATTTAAACTTACAATATTTGTAAGAAAAAAGAATATCATAATAATAGCCAAAAATAATGAACAACCTATAGAAATTGAACAAACTCAAGAAAAAACTACAATTCCATTAACAATAGAAAGAATAATAAGACTAGAAATGGAAACAAATAAATGAGAAAACCAGAAAGACATTAAGACACATACTTCTAGGAGCTAACAGCTTATTTTAAGGAATGAATAAATACACCTTAGCAATATACGTAATGGATGACAGAATAATATCAAGTACATAAGATGCCTTAACAGAAATAGTACAAGAAAACTTAATTTACCAAAAAATAAAATTTACAATAAAATCTAACTTATTTATAGATATGTCACAAGAAAATTATGACAAAAGCTTAGTCAAGTATCATAGATTATCAAGAATAGAAATGATAGAAAAGAGTAAGGTTATGAGTATACAAATAAGAAATATTTATGCTTTTACAAGTAAGCATGAAGTAAAAAAACTGAAATACTGCTAACTTTTGAAGAGAACCACTATTCCGAGATATAATAAGATACAAACCAGCTAGAGAAAATACTGCAATGACCATACCAAATTATATAGAATTTTCCTTTAACAAAGCGAAGGATATTGCAAAAGGAAAAGCACAATAAAGAATGTTTGGAAAAAGATCACTATCAATAAGAAACAAACAACACGCATTGAAACTAATACCAATAATAAATACATTAGATAATCAAATAATAATCAATTTAAGATGGAAATAGAATATTGTGACAGTGGTAGATGGAACAAATAAATAGCCCTTGTAGATACATGAGCCACTAATTCACATATTAAACAAACAAATATAAGAATAACGGAATTAATACCATTGGAAAACCCATATTACTATTTAGACTACTATAACAATAGATATCCAATTGTTCATAAAATAGTATTACTACTATGAATAAACAGTCGAGATGAAATACTATTACATCTACATGTAGACACATAGTACAATGTTAATGAAATGTTATTAGGAACTCACTTCCTTATATCAGTACAACCGTACTCAATACAAGAAGAAAGAATAACAATAATAGTAAACCGTAAAAAGTATAATAATAAATAGAATATTGTCTAAATGAATCCATTAAGAGCAACCAAACATACATTATATATATTAACAAAAATTGTATACGAAGGATACAAATCAAGAAACTTTCATAGTCTAATAGACACTGGAGCAGGCTCTAGCTTATGCCGTGAAAATATACTACAAAAATGGAAGAAAAAAAAAATTGGATTAACAGGACAAACCATTATACTTGGAAAGTACCAACAAAATGTTACTATACAAGTCAAAAATTACATCATCAAAATACCCATATATACCAATTTGATGATATGAATATCGATGTATTATTAGGAAATAAATTTTTACAACAATACTATCCTATGACTATATCACACAAAATAATTATTTTTACAACACCTTGTAATACCAAGCAAACAATTAGAATAACACAACTTTATTCGATGACAGACTTACCACATATCAGAGTTTCTTCAACCAGCGTGGTGAATATAAGTACTTACCTAGGGGTGGCATTCGGTCCTCCCAGGCCGGGTCGGGCCGAAACCCGGCGGGTTTGACCCGATCCTGGGCTAAGGCGGGTCGGGCCGGGCCGAGCTTGTGCTAGAATATTGAGGCCCGGCCCCGGCCCTTGGCCCCTAGCTCGGGGGCCGAGCTTAGCTTATTTTATACATACATACATACATACATACATACATACATACATACATACATACATATATATATATATATATATATATTAATAATTTTTTAAACTTTTTAAATTTTGTTCACAATTGTTAAAATCATATAGATAAAAGAGATATTCAAAAATTATATTTATGAATAAAAAAGTGTAATATGTAATCAAATAATTGAGTAAAATTTCATTTCAATCAAATAACTTTAAATTACAATACGAGGGAAGCATTTGTATTTAGAGATCGAGAAGGCCTCTATTTAGATTGAAGAGAAGGCAGTAGACTATTGTCGTGCACTTCTACTTAACCTAAATATAGAATCTCATCCCCCTAATTTTTTCCAATTATTTACAATAAATTATACAAATTATATTCTACTAGTTCTTCACTCGTCGCTACTTGTTGATCCGTTTTGTGATTCTTGTAAATCGTGAGTCATTTCTTCCACTTTCATCCAATCTTCGGCGCATACCAACATCTCCAAATTCTTTGACGCCAAGCGATTCCTGTTCGGACTCATAATCCTGCCACCAAGAGAAAAAGTACTTTCTGATACAATGGTTGACACAGGTACAATTAGCAAATCTTTAGCTATGGGAGAAAGAATACTAAAAATATTTTCATTAGTTTTCCAAAAAGAAAACACATTTACTACATCTTCAATGGGAGTTGTGCATTATACCAATTCAACTCATTTAGTGAATTGGTTCTTGGTTTTATTGATTTTAAGAGATTTAAAACACTACTAGTGGCAAGACCCTTTCCCTTTGATAACATAGAAGAAGAAGAAGAACTAACATTTTGTGTTTGTGTAGTGTTAGATGAATAAATTCTATTGTAACTATCATATAAACTATTCAAAACATTTTGAAATTTTGTAATGAAAACCACATGGTTAAAATCATCTATTTCTTGTGTGGAGCATAAGTATAAAAAATCTCAATTAAATTTTTTGTGTCATCTAACTTAATCATGGGATTCATTACACTAGAAACACAATATAACATAGGAAGCGGATGAAAATATTTTAAAATTTTAATATAAGCGGCATAAACCATTTCTCCAATGAAATGGTCATTTACCAAATCTTTAATTGTTGTCATCATAGTGACAATTGCAAGTAAAATACCACTAGATGTAGATGTATATGTTTTTGAAAATTGTAAAGTAGCATCATTAAAAGGTTCCAAAAATTTGTACAAACTATCAGCAAAAAACCAAAAAATATTATCTAACATACAATCTTGCATACCCATTGTAATACAAAATTTTCTAAGATTAAAACGATAGTGAAGAACAACACTTAATAAATCAAAAGTAGAACTCAAACGCTGTCTAACATCTTTAGAAAACGTTTGAATATAATTCTCCTAAGTTGATACCAATTATGAAAAGCTTGATATATTGGACCACTCAACATAATAAAATGAACACAATTTCTCATTGTTTCAATTTTATCGTGTCCATATTTAAGTGCATCTTGTACACAAAGATTTAAAATATGACAAACACACCTGACATGAAAAATTTGCGGTTCTAAAGGATTAAGTGTAATTAGAAAGTAGCAATTGACTTAGCATTATTAGAGGCATTATCAAAACCAATTGCAAAAACTTTATCAAAAATACCAAAATTGTTACATGCTTCCATGATGTGTGTGGCAATTATTTCACCCTTATGTGGGTACCTAACAAATCCGAATGAAATTATCCTCTTTTAAAGTAGCCAATCGGAATCTATACAATGACATGTTACACACATCATTGGTACGCCGTTCACTCCTACTCACCCATCCGATGTCAAAGAAACTATAGTATTTAGTGACGTAAGTGTTGCTACTAAAAAATCCTTAGCCTCATTGTAAACTAATTTACAATCACCCTTTACTACATTCCTAGAAATTTTTTTATAATGGGGGTTGAATGTGGTTTGTGCAAAGGTCTCTACATTCCTACTTTTCACCAAATGAATCAGGTCATTTATCTCTCATTACTAATTTAGCCATTTCTCTACGAACGATATCGTGATCGTAGCTATGCCTATCTATTTGTCCGGTCTTAGGGTGTATTTTTTTGTTGTGTGAGGTTGTCTTTAGAAAATTCGGGTTGACATTTACTTAAGTGTCGTTGAAGTGTATCCATTCCTGACCCTAGTTTAAACTTATAGGGTGTTTGACACTTCTTACAAATTTTTAATCCTACATTCTTATCATTTTGTGAAGGGACATAATCAAAATATTTGTGTACTTCGGATGTGTTCCCTCTTGTTTACGGGATTGAGATGGGCCTTGTTCCGATGATTGTGGTTCTATGTCTTCTACTTTTACTTGATCCGTGTGTGTTTCATGAATATCAGGAATACTATCATAATTGTAAAGTGTTTCTTCACTAGCTACATATGGAAGAGGAATGGAAGGAATGCGACGACAACTAGTGGACTCTTGGCTACTATATCTACCACGTGATCGGTTAGATGCCATCTAAACTAGTGTATGTTATAAAAATTTAAGTGTATGTTTTAAAAATTAATTGTAGTATATGTTTTAAAATTTTAATTCTAAAAAACAACTAAAAATAGATAAATTAGTGTATGTTATATAAAATTATTCTACAAAGCAAATAAAACAACAACTATAAAATTATTATTCTAGTGTATGTTTACCAATTTACCAAAAAAAATCTAAAAGGAAGAAGAACAAGAACAAGAAAACCCAATCTAATTATGAGGAATAAATGATAACAAACTACAATGATAATTCTAAAAATTATATATATACAAAAATATCGTATGAGTGTAGAATTTAGATTGAAGAATGAAGGTAGACAGAGTTGAGAGCTTGTAGTGTTGTTGTTGATTGTTGTTGGATGTTGTTGATGTTGAATCTTGAAAGAGAGTAGTTGAATGTTGTTGATGTGGTTGATGTGGTTGATGTTGAATCTTGAAAGAGAGTAGTTGAATGTTGTTGATTGTCATTGATTTGTTGAGAAAGTTGAGAGATATTAGAGAGAGTTGAGTGAATTTGTTAAAAGAATTGAATGAAATAAGGTTGTATATATAGAATATGTATTTTTTTTAATTTTCCAAAATATCCCAAAAAACTAGCTAGTATAAATCCGTTGGGGGGTATTTTTGGTAATTTTACATACTCTTTTTAATAAAAAATAATCTGAAAAAAAACCCCAGCCAATGGTCAGCTTGTGGGCCAGCCCGGACCAGCCCGGGCTAGTTCAATCCGGTCCCGGGCTAGTGTGGGTCGGGCCGCTGCCGGGCTTTTTCCTCATTTTTTTGGAACCGGACCGGCCCCTAAGTTTGGGGCGGTCTGACCCCGGTTCAGCCCGGATTTGGGCGGGCTGGGCTAGGCCTAGGACCGAGCAGGCCAGTCCCGGGCCAGCCCGGACCGAATGCAACCCCTATACTTACCAAATAAAATAGAATACAGGAAGTCCAAGAAACAATTACACAATTTTTTTTACAAAAAGAAAATAGAAAATCTTTGTGCAGAGGAGCAAAATAGTACTTAAGTAAACCCACAACACATATAGAGTTAATTGATAAGAATAAAATAATAAAAATTAAATATATTAGATATACTCCAACAGATTCAGAAGAATTCAAAATACATATAAAAGAACTAATGAAAACAATTACATAAGAAAATCACAAAGTCCACATTCATCACCAGCATTCATGGTAAGTAAACATTCAGAAGGAAAAAAGGTAAATCTCGAATTGTAGTAAATTATAAGGAATTAAATAAAAATACTAAAATATTTTGGATATCCACTACCAGATATGCATATACTACTAAGCACAATTAGAACATGGAGAGTATATTCAAAATTTGATTGCAAATCAGGATTTTACTATGTAAAGCTAACAGAAGAATCATAACAATTAACATCATTTAGTACACCACAAGGCTTTTATGAATGAAACATACTACATTTCGGATATAAAAATAGTCTAGGAGTATTTCAAGTATATATGGATAAGTTATTTGAAAAATACAACAATTTTATGCTAGTATATGTAGATGATATTTTGATAGGATAAAACAACATAACAACATATAATAGAAATAATAAAAAATGCATGGTATTATATTATCAAAAAAGAAAATGGAACTGTTCATAACAGCGATAGAATTCTTAGGAATAAAATTATCGCATGAAGGAATAGAACTACAGCCATATATAGCAGAAAAAATAAAAGACATTTTCACCTATTTTAAAAGAAAAAAAGAGACGTACAAGCCATAATTTGAATACTAAGTAAAACAAGAGGATGTATACCAAATTTATCAGCAAAAACAAATTGATTACAACAAAAACTGAAAAAGGTCAAAAAATGGGAATGGACCACAGAGGATGAAGAGAAACTGAAAATATTGAAACAACAAACTTCAGAATTAAATAAACTAAGATGACCTATTAAGGAATGTACATGGATAATAGAAACAGATGCAAGTGAAGATAATTGGGGAGCAATATTAAAATTTATAGAAAAAGATGAAAATGAAGAAAGACTAGTCAAATATACTAGTGGATCATTTACACAAACACAACATAATTATCACATAAATGAGAAAGAATTATTAGCAATTTTAAAAGCCATAAAAAAGTTTGAGTTATTCATAATACATACAAAATTCACAGTAAGAACGAATAATACCAAAGCAAAAACTTGGATTAATAAAATAATAGATCCAACTATTGCAAATAAAAGATTAATAAGATGGCAGATGGAACTAGCACATTATGATTTTATAATAGAAAATAGAAAAGGAAATAAAAACTGTAACCCCTGTTTTCCCTTTTGTGTATTTTTGGGTGTATTTTTCTTTTGGTGATTTCTCTCTTTGTATCATTTTTTGGACCGTATATTGGATCTTTATTCTTCAATATATATTCATTTTATCATTTTGTTATCTATTATTTGAGTTCTCGATTCCATTATATCTTTTCGTTTCGTCTCTGTCTGATCCATCTATTATTTTGTTTATCCTCTTTATTCAATTGTTCGTGCCTATTTTATTTGTTTATTTTTTTTTCGTGCCGTCTTATTTTTTTATCACTCTATTTTTCCTTGTGGATTATCCTATTTCATAAACCTTGTTCTATTTTCCATTTGAACCCATTAATTTATACTCAAACCCATTTACCTAAATAACCTATCCACTTATATACCCATAACAAGTTAAATCCTATACTACCCAAACCCGTTAAAACCTAAACTTCCCAACCCGGTTACCCCCCTACCTCTCAGCCGTCACCACCCCTTTACCCTAACCTTAAAGCTTCGGAACCCATATATATATGAGAACCCATGCTCCTGTGAGCTTACCCTAGCTGTCTTCATCCCTCTCCCTTGCACCCCCGACCTCCTATCTCCCGCACCTCCTAGCCCTGCCATCCTCCCACTCATCCTCCTCTTGATCCTCCCATTCTTCCCCAGTCGCAACCCCCCAGGCTGTCGCCCTCAGGCGATGCCTGCAGCAGACCCGGTCGCGTATCCCCGTCGCTAGGCCAGCAGCGATAGCGCTCCTAGTGCCGCGGCTTCTCTCCGGCGCAGCGACAGCAACCACTACCTGCTGCCGTTTGCATTGTGTCTTGGCATCTCTCTCTCTCAATTGCGTTGTGTGTGGGTTCGAGTTTGTTCGCTGGGTTTTCGTCCGTTCGTTGTTCAGGAGTTTGGTTCGTGGTTGTGTTGCTCGTTAGTTAGGTTCGTGTGCTCGTTATTGTGTTCGTGAGTTCGTTATTCGTAGAGTTTGTTGCTCGGGAATACGTTCTCGTTATTCTTGCTTTTGTGTCGTATCCGTCATCGTCTTTCAGGCAAGTAACTTGTATTCTTTTCTTTGTGTAATACAAGTACTAAATACCGCATGTAGTATAGTTGGGTTCTAGAGACAATTCTTGTGTGAATCATCTGTTTTATATTGTCTCTATTGTTTTGATTCGACCATAGTTACCTCACGACATACATGACATGAAACAACTAGGGATGACCACTTTTTGGATGTATACATGCATGCTATTTGTGATATCGTGTGCTTGATGTGTTATTCGTGCTATACTTGTCATGAACTTGCAAAATACCCTATACCACGTTGTTTGGACATCTAGTACACTATATTTATGTTTGGGTTGATTTAGATGAGTTTTACATGAACTAGATGATTTTATGTTCGAAGAATAATTCTGTATTTTCTGTTACCTTACTTTTGATCAGTATTTTAGACCCTATTAAGGTAAGTATATAAAAAATATTTGTGAACATGAACTGTAGAGAATTCTATCTATTTTCCAACCCTTCTGACAGATCTCTGTTTTGTTTTATGAGTTGTGAATTATGTCTATTTTACTACAGAGGTGTAAAGAGATTTCTAGATTTTGTTTTCTATGAATTCTGAAGAGTAATCTATTTTTATCATGATGTTAAATGTATTATTTTAATCCAATATTTTGCACAGTATAACTAGACCTGATTGGGATTAAACCTGAATTTTTGTGTATTTATTTGATGAGTTTTACAAACCGTTCTATGTTTCTAAACAATTACTATACAGGCAGAATTTTCTTACTTTTTAGTGAAGAACCTGATTTTCGACCTTATTCTTCTTGCTTTTTGTAAAATATTTGTGAATATGAAAGTTAGCCTACTATGTCTATTTTATCATCCTTTTGGCAGAATTGGATTCTGATATATGGTTTGTGAGATATTGATGTTTTCGTACTGCAGTGTTTATGAAACCAGATTTACAAAACTACTGCATCTTGATGTTTTCTGATTTTCTTTGACTAAACTATTTATATTGAAAAATTATGAAACTTTCTATTATGATGTTGCACATACAGGAGAATGCCCAGATTTTTCGTGGATTTAATTAATGAGTTATCATGCTGTTTTCCTGTTCTTGAATACGATCTTCTGATTTCTGCCTGAATACGTTTTCTTGTTTCATTTCAGTTTTGACTCATGATTTTGTAAAACACTATATGACTTATATATATTTTCTGGATTCGGCCGGGAGTCTATTTTCGAGATTCTTTGACGGATCTAGATTTGCACTTTTGTAGCAACGAGAATCCTAAATTTAGTGCAGTACTGTCTTGCTATCCTGAACTAGAATTCTCATTGTTCTACCCTTTTAATGTATTATCTTGCACCTGTACTTGTTTATTCTTCATCCTAAACATGTTACTTGTTTATATCATGCTATTTTTACTCTGTTTGCGATACATATGTGCCTGTTTGCTAATAATAACAAAATAATCAAGCCAGGGTTAAGGAAAAGATCTAGTAGTCGAAAATATAGAAATGTGTACTGAGAAGAGAACCCATGTCCTGCCTGTTATGTGTTCATGACTACATGATTCACGATCCTATTTACCTAATTACCGACTGCATGCTTCTCAATAGGAAGGTGTACTCAGAAGAGAACCACTAGGTTCTACCAGTTCCTGTACCTGACTGCATGCTTTCCTATAGGAAGGTGTACTCGGAAGAGAACCACTAGGTTTTACCTGTTCCCATTTTCCTGTTTTTCTGATCCCTGAGTACACGGCCTTATGGACTCCACTACGAAATCTAAACAAAACTGTTTGAATGTAGCAACCATGTAGTAAAAACCTGAGATGCATGAAGTGCTACCTATATAGTAATAATATAAGACTTGACATAACCTGATACCTGTTACATGTTTACCTGTTTACCTGTTACATGTTTACATGTTTACCTGCTTGCTTGACACCTGATACATGTTACTTGTATCCTATTAGTATATCATGTTTCTTGATTTTGTTCCTGATTCATGCTAGATATTCTAATTTGTTGACATACTTATACCATGCTATGTTTGTTTCTGCAATTATTTTATATTTTTTTACCCTTTTTCTGTACTAGTATCCTGCACTACAAGCGGCACGTAACTTGCATTGACGGGAGTCTATTTTCTTTCTTTTCCTTTTTCCTGCAATGTATTAAATTGCAGATCAGGGTGACCAGTTTCCAGATGGAGTTGGCGATATGAGATACTAGTTGCTGGAATTTTGCTTTTATTATTTCTTGCTATTATTATTATTTTCTGTTGCTACTTGGATAATTGTATCTTGATTACTTGGGATTTATTTTGTATTTGGGCGATGTGATCCAAAATACTGACTTGTCCAGATTTGGTTTGTTTGAGATTAATAAATTTGTTTCAAGTAAATTTATGTTGGTATATTTGATTCGATTATGCATACTTGGTTGATTTCTCTTACTTTCGACTCTGATTATTTATGTGAGATGTTGTAAAGATTCTGAACAGCTTATAAGTGATGAAAATCATTCGTTGGGCTTAGTCATGTATCCGTATTCCGTATTCTTTTTCTGGAAAGCAGAGCGTGACAAGGTTTTTAGTGGTATCAGAGCCAGGTTTGGCTAATGTATTAGTTGCCTAATATATTAGACAAACTTGGCTCGAACTGGGATCAGCTCAACATTTCACCAACCATGCATGCATAAATGAATTATTATCAACTTTGATCTGGATGCTAATTTTTTTGGTTTTGTGCAGACTATGGCTCGTAGATGTTCTACTTCTCATCCCTAGGGAGATCAGCCTGGGATTGAGGCCGTGACCACTGTGTTGGAACGGCTGATCAATATGCAGTAGAACCACAATGACTTGGTGATGGCTACTTTGGAAGCTACTCAGGTTCCGCCGCCTGCTGTGCCTATGCAGGCAGCTCTTCCTCCCCATCCGGGTACAGTCATGGACTTCATGAGGCTGCATCCTGATAGGTTTTCAGGCACTGAGATGCCTTTTGAGATTAAACAGTGGTTGATCCGGACTGAGCAACTGTTTTTGTCAGCTAGAGTGGCAGATGCTGATAGAGTGGATGTGGTAGCCATCCAGCTGGTGGATCTGGCTCATATTTGGTGGTGGTCCGAGTTCAAAAGGCTCGAACAACCGATCACTTGGGCCAATTTCACTAGGGGATTCTTGGAGAAGTTCTTCCTTAGGAACACTAGAGTTGAGATGGAGCAACAATTCCTGGTTCTAAAACAGGTTGGTCATTGTTCTATTATTGGAATTTTGTTACTTATTGTAAATGCAATGTTGTAACATGAGACTTTCTTGAAACATGGCTTCAGGTCTGTGAATGAGTATGCCGTTGAATTTACAAGACTTGGCCGCTTTGCAGCCATTCTTGTGACAAACGAACAGGACATGGCTTGTAGATTCACATTGGGACTTGCTCGAGACATTAAGGTGCAGTTTGTCTCTCTCCACTTGTGTACTTATGCTGAGGCTCTCGAGGCAGCTCGGGCTCAGGAGCAGACTCGTGGTGGATTGGCTCCTCCCAAGCGGACTGTTCTGCACTCTGCTGTTGTTAGGCCTTCTGGTGGGTCGGTTAGGAGGCCTGTCCTAGCCCATCCGGTCAGGGCAGCTCCTTACTTTTCTGCTGGTTCCCAGAGGGGTGGTTTCTGTAACGCCCCGCCCCAATACTCAGACAATTTTAATATTTTTAGAAGACAAATTAGATACTATGTAGTACAACTGCCCACCACAGGCTGCCTCTCAAAAGGTGGTTAACCAATTAGGTGACTCTTGATCATTGGCTAATAGTATTTATACTCAAATTATTCTTGCAAACTTCCCATGTGGGACTAAATTTCTCAAATCCTTCTCAAATCCGTATCAAATATGCAGTACCAGTCGACTGTACGATCGACCAGTCGACTGTTCGCTGCCAAACTGGGGTATTACATACACCCCCCTTAGAAATCAGCGTCCTCGCTGAGTACAGGACACACATCTAGTGTAGGATCCGCCCTTTCTAGCCGATGTAGTATAGTCGATCCCGGAGATCAATCACTCTCAACACCGCAGATCGGATATCCGGCTATCAATCACTACCTGTGACTCTCAATACCGCAGAATATACCTGACCCCGGAGATCAATGACTCTCAGCACCGCAGATCATACTGACCTCTACTACATCCGGTGTCGAAAGTCGGCTCTGATACCATTTGTAAAGCCCCGCCCCAATACTCAGACAATTTTAATATTTTTAGAAGACAAATTAGATACTATGTAGTACAACTGCCCACCACAGGCTGCCTCTCAAAAGGTGGTTAACCAAATAGGTGACTCTTGATCATTGGCTAATAGTATTTATACTCAAATTATTCTTGCAAACTTCCCATGTGGGACTAAATTTCTCAAATCCTTCTCAAATCCGTCTCAAATATGTAGTACCAGTCGAATGTACGATCGACCAGTCGACTGTTCGCTGCCAAACTGGGGTATTACAGTTTCTGTGACTTCTGTCAGTTGGCTGGGCATGATCGCAGGGAATGCAGGCACGCCAATCGCGGATGCTTCAGGTGTGGCACCACTGATCATTCAGTGTGAGAGTGTCCACAGTAGCAGCAGTTAGCTCATCCATCTAGGGGTCTCGTTCAGTAGGTCACCCCAGCTCGTGGTCCAGTCAGGCCATCGCTTCCTTCTCAGCGCCAGATTGTCGGTCAGAGACCGCTGTTCCGAAGAGAGGTCAAGATTTCAACCTGACTGGTGTAGAGGCTGAGTCAGCTGAGGATGTTGTTGCAGGCATATTTTGCTTTTGTTGTTTTGTTGTTTTATTGTCTCTCTTTTGCTTCTTTTCATTTCTCTTGCATTTGTTCTTTCATGTTATCTTTCTGTATTGTGTGTTTTCCTCACCCCTGTTCAACCATTCTTTTACCCTTGTCTTCTTGGTTCTATCCTAGGTGTCATCCTTATTTGCACTTTCCCTGCTCATGTTCTTTTCGATTCTGGGGCAACCCATTATTTTGTCTCCTCTCGATTCGTGGCTCGCTATCAGTTGGAGTGCAGCAGCATGTTAGAGGCTTGGAACATTGTAACAGGTGGTGGAGTTGTCATTTGTTCCCGGGAGTTCTAGCAGTGTCCAGTGATTATTGGTAGTGCAGATTTCAAGGCCAACCTAATTGTAATTGGGAATTCAGGATTCAACGTTATTCTCAGTATGGATTGGTTGGGGAATCCCATGCCATTATTGATTTCCGTGCCAAGAAAGTTGTGTTCTGGATCCCAAATCGTGCAGAGTTTGAGTTCCATGCCGGGGAGATGTTACTTGGCCAAACTGAGAATGCAGTTGATTAGGAGGTTTGTGCGATGAAATTGCATTCAGGCTGTGAGGCTGCGCCTCTAGTAGTTCGGAATTTCCTGAATATTTTTCCAGGAGTTGCCTGGCTTACCCCCTGATAGGGATGTGGAGTTCGGTATTGAAGTACAGCCGAGTACGGTGCCTATACCGAAGAGTCCCTATAGGATGGCACCGGTTGAGTTAGTAGAGCTTAAGGTGCAGATTCAGGAGTTGGTGGATTTGGGGTTCATCAGACCCAGTATTTTGCCTTGGGGTGCTCCAGTCCATTTTGTCAACAAGAAGGATGGAAGTCGTCGACTGTGCGTGGAATATCGGGAACTAAACAATGTTACTGTGAAGAACCGGTATTCGTTGCCCAGGATCGATGATTTATTTGATCAGTTGAGTGGAGCTGCTATTTTTTCAAAATTGGATCTTCATTCATGGTATCATCAAGTGAAGGTGAAGGTGACTGATGTACAGAAGACAACATTCAGGACCAGATATGGACACTATGGGTATCTTGTGATGCCGTTCGGGATCACGAATGTGCCTACTGTATTCATGAGTCTTATGAACCGGGTCTTTTCTCAGTTCCTGGATAGATTTGTGGTGGTCTTCATTGATGAAATTTTGGTGTATTCTCGGAATCGGGAAGATCATGATGAGCATCTTAGAGTGGTTCTGCAGACTTTGAGAAAGAATCAGCACTATGGGAAACTCAGCAAGTGTGAGTTTTGGCTCAACAGGGTTACTTTCTTGGGGCACATCATCTCGGGTTATGGTATTTCTGTGGATCCGGCCAAGGTTGAGGCTGTGAAAGATTGGCCTATTCCCAAGTCAGTTTCAGAGGTCAGGAGTTTTCTAGGTTTAGCTAACTATTATCGGACATTCATCCAAGATTTTTCGAAGATAGCAGGACCATTGACTAAGATGACTGGGAAGGATCAGAAGTTCTGTTGGTCTGAGGCTTGGAGTGAGACTATTGCTGAGTTAAAGAGCAGATTGACGTCAGCTCCAGTGTTGACTATTCCAGATGGTTCAAGCAGATTTGTAATTCACTGTGATTCTTCTGGTAAGGGTTTTGGAGCAGTTCTGATGCAGAAGGGCCGAGTCATTCCTTATGTATCGAGGCAGTTGAGGCCGCATGAGAAGAACTATCTAACTCATGAATTGGAGTTAGCGGTACTGATCTATGCTTTGAAGCCGTGGAGACATTATTTACTTGGGGAACGAGTAGAGATCTTTACAGACCACAAAAGTCTCAATTACATCTTCACCCAGAAGGAGTTAAAAATGAGGCAAAGGCATTGGTTGGAACTTATGGCCGATTATGACATAGTTTGCAATACCATCCTGGTAGAGTAAACTTGGTGCCAGATGCTTTGAGCAGGAGACCGGCAGCTATGTTCCTGACTCAGCAGAGGGATCTAATTGAGTAGATGCGGAGGTTGGAGTTGGATGTCTTGTTGCCGAGTTCTAGTAGGAGTTGTTTGGTGCTCCAGCTTCAGTCGTCACTTGTAGATCAGATCAAAGAGGCACAGGCTGGTGATGCACGGTTGCAGGATTTTCGAACTGAGGTTGAGTTTGATTCCAGAACGGACATGGTTATTCATGCTGATGGATTGCTTCATTTTGGGTCCAGGTTGTGTGTCCCAAAGGGTGAAGTTCGTTAGAGGTTGCTTGAGGAAGTCCACCAGTCATTGTATTCTATCCATCCTAGCGGTACTAAGATGTATCGGGATTTGAAGCTTCATTTCTGGTGGCATGGTATGAAGAGGGTTGTGGCTTGGTTTGTTTCTCAGTGTTTGATCTACCAGCAGGTTCAGACAGAGCATCAGAGGACCGTTGGACTTCTTCAACCGCTTCCCATTCCGGAGTGGAAGTGGAAACATATCACTATGGATTTTGCGATCGCTTTGCCGAGGAGTTCTAAAGGTCATAATGCCATTTGGGTGATTGTCGACCGTTTGACGAATAGTGCTCACTTCATTCCCTTTTGTGTCGGATAGTCTACTGAGAGACTAGCTGAGAAGTACATGCAAGAGATTGTCAGACTTCATGGGGTTCCAGTCAGTATTGTATCTGATAGGGATACGAGATTCAGATCTCAGTTCTGGGAGAGTCTTCAGAACAGTTTAGAGAGTAAATTAAAGTACAATACATCTTTTCATCCCCAGACTGATGGACAGTCAGAGAGGACCATCCTGATTCTTGAGGACATGTTGCAGTTCTGTATGCTGCAGTTTGGTGGATTATGGGAGGACCATTTGCATCTCGTAGAGTTCTCGTACAATAACAGCTTTCCAGCCATTCTTAAAGCTGCACCATTCGAGACACTTTATGGACGGAAGTGTAGATCACTAGTGTGCTGGGATGACATTGGTGAGAGGAAGTTGTTGGGTCCAGGGTTGATCACCAGGACAGTTGATGCGGTGGTTCAGATCAGGAAGCACTTGCAGGCAGCTCAGGATAGACAGAGGCGATGGGCTGATGTCCATCAGAGATCTTTGGAGTTTGAGGTTGGTGACTATATTTTCCTAAAGGTATCGTCTTGGTGCGATGTCATTCGGTTTGGTGGTGGGGGCAAGCTTAGCCCTAGGTTTATTGGACTGTTTGATATTGTGGAGCGAGTAAGTAAGGTGGCATATTGTCTTGCATTGCCGCCAGCTTTATCAGAAGTGCATGCTGTTTTCCATGTCTAACAACTCAGGAGATATATCTGAGATGAGAGCCACGTGATCGACTATTCTGAGTTGACCGTTTGGCCGGATTTGACTTGTGAGATTCCGCGAGTTGCTATTATGGACCGGTGGGAGAAAGTGCTTAAGAACAAGTTCATCAAGCTAGTTCGTGTTTCTTGGAATCCTCACTCGCCCGGTGAGTCGACTTGGGAGATGGAGGAGAAGATTCAGCAGAAGTTTCCTCATATGTTTGAGTAGCTTTTTGTTTTGTTCTTCCTTTTCTTTTGGGGTTACCCAATGTATCTTCTTGTTGAATTTCGAGGACGAAATTCTTCTTGTTAGGTGGGTAGGATTTGTAAACCCTGTTTTTCCTTTTGTGTATTTTTGGATGTATTTTTCTTTTGGTGTATTTCTCTCTTTGTATCTTTTTCTTGGACCATATATTGGATCTTTATTCTTCAATATATATTCATTTTATCATTTTGCCATCTTTTATTTGAGTTCTTGATTCCATTATCTCTTTTTGTTTCGTCTCTATTTGATCGATCTATTATTTTGTTTATCCTCTTTATTCAATTGTTCGTGCCTATTTTATTTGTTTATTTTTTTTGTGCCGTCTTATTTATGTATCACTCTATTTTTCCTTGTGGATTATCCTATTTCATAAACCCTGTTCTATTTTCCATTTGAACCCATTAATTTATACTCAAACCCATTTACCTAAATAACCTATCCACTTATATACCCATAACCAGTTAAATCCTATACAACCCAACCCCGTTATAACCTAAATACCCAACCCGGTTACCCCCCTACCTCTCAGCCGTCACCACCCCTTTACCCTAACCCTAAAGCTTCGGAACCTATATATATATATGAGAACCCAGGCTCCTGTGTGCTTCCCCTAGCCGTCTTCATCCCTCTCCCTTGCACCTCCGACCTCCTATCTCCCGCACCTCCTAGCCATGCCGTCCACCCACTCATCCTCCTCTCGATCCTCCCATTCGTCCCCTGCCGTGACCCCCCAGGCTGTCGCCCTCCTGTGATGCCTGCAGCTGACCTGGTCGCGTCTCCCCGTCGCTAGGCCAGCAGCGACAGCGCTCCTAGTGCCGCGGCTTCTCTCCGGCGCAGCGAAAGCAACCACTACCCGCTGCCATTGTCGTTGTGTCTTGGCATCTCTCTCTCTCTCGATTGCGTTGTGTGTGGGTTCGAGTTTGCTCACTGGGTTTTCTTCTGTTTGTTGTTCGGGAGTTTGGTTTGTGGTTGTGTTGCTCGTTAGTTGGGTTCGTGTACTCGTTATTGTGTTCGTGGGTTCGTTGCGCGTCGAGTTCGTTGCTCGGGAATCCGTTCCCGTTATTCTTGCTTTTGTGCCGTTTCCATCATCGTCTTTCAGGCAAGTAACTTATATTCTTTTCTTTGTGTAATACAAGTACTAAATACCGCCTGTAGTGTAGTTGGGTTTTACAGAAACTTTTTGGATGTATACATGCATGCTATTTGTGATATCGTGTGCTTGATGTGTTATTCGTTCTATACTTGTCATGGAATTGAAAAATACCCTATACCACATTGTTTGGACATCTAGTACACTATATTTCATGTTTGGGTTGATTTGGATGAGTTTTACATGAACTAGATGATTTTAATGTCGAAGAATAATTCTGTATTTTCTGTTACCTTGCTTTTGATAGGTATTTTAGACCCTATTAAGGTCAGATAATTGTGAACATGAACTGTAAAGAATTCTGTCTAATTTTCAACCCTTCTGACAGATCTCAGTTTCGTTTTACGAGTTGTGAGTTATGTCTATTTTACTACAGAGGCGTAAAGAGATTTCCAGATTTTCTTTTCTATAAATTCTGAAAAGTAATCTATTTTTATCATGATGTTAAAAGTATTATTTTGATCCAATATTTTGCACAGTATAACTAGACCTGATTGGGATTAACCTTACATTTTTGTGGATTCATTTGATGAGTTTTACAATTCATTTTATGTTTCCAAACAATTACTATACATGCAAGATTTTCATACTTTTCAGTAAAGAACCTGATTTTCGACCTAATTCTACTTGCTGTTTGTAAAATATTTGTAAATATGAAAGTTAGCCTACTGTGTCTATTTTATCATCCTTTTGGTGGATTTGGATTTCGATTTATGGTTCGTGAGATATTGCTGTTTTCGTGCTGCAGTGTTTATGATTCCAGATTTACAAAACTACTGCATCTTGATCTTTTCTGAGTTTTGTTGACTAAACTATTTATATTGAAAAATTATGAAACTTTATATTCTGATGGTTCACATATAGGGTAATATCCCAGATTTTTCGTGGATTTAATTAAAGAGTTCTCATGTTGTTTTCCTGTTCTTGAATACGATCTTCTTATTTCTGGCTAAACACATTATTGGGTTTCAATTCAGTTTTGACTAATGATTTTGTGAAACAATATATAACTTATATATATTTGCTGGATTTGGCTGGGAGTCTATTTTTCATATTCTTTGACGGATCCAGATTTGCACGTTTCTAGCAACAGAAATCCCAGATATAGTGCAGTACTGTCATGCTGTTCTGAATAAGAATTCTTGTTGTTCTACCCTTTTAATGTATTATCTTGCACTTGTACTTGTTTATTCTTCATCCTAAACTTATTACTTGTTTATATCATGCTATTCTTGCTCTGTTTGCGACACATACATGCCTGTTTGCTAATAATAACAAAATAATCAAGCTGGGGTTAAGGGTAAGATCTAGTAGTGGAAAATATAGAAATGTGTACTGAGAAGAGGACCCGTGTCCTGCTTGTTACGTGTTCATGACTACATGATTCACGATCCTGTTTACCTGATTACCTGACTGCATGCTTTCCTATAAGAAGGTGTACTCGGAAGAGAACCACTAGGTTCTAACTGTTCCTATTTTCCTGTTTTGCTCATCCCTGAGTACACGGCCTTATAGACTCCACTACGAAATCTAAACGAAACTGTTTGAATGTAGCAACCGTGCACTATAAACCTGGGATGCATGAAGTGCTACCTAGATAGTAATAATACAAGACTTGACATAACCTGATGCCTGTTACATGTTTACCTGTTACATGTTTACATGTTTACCTGCTTGTTTGACACCTAATACATGATACTTGTACCCTGTTAGTATATCATGTTTCTTGATTTTGTTCCCGATTCATGCTAGATATTCTAATATGTTGACATACTTATACCATGTTGTGTTAGTTTCTGCTGTTATTTTATATTTGTTTACCCTTTTTTGTACTTGTATCCTGCACTACAAGCGGCTCGTAACTTGCATTGACGGGAATTTATTTTCTTTCTTTTCGTTTTTCCTACAATGTATTAAATTGCAGATTAGGGTGACCAGTTGCTAGATGGAGTTGGTGATATGAGATACTAGTTGTTGGAGTTTTGCGATTATTATTTCTTGCTATTATTATTATTTTCTATTGCTACTTGGATAATTGTATCTTGATTACTTGGATTTATTTTGTATTTGGACGATGTGACCCAGAATACTGACTTGTCCAGATTTGGTTTATTTGAGATTAATAAATTTGTTTCAAGTAAATTTCTGTTGGTATATTTGATTCGATATGCATACTTGGTTGATTTCTCTTGCTTCCAACTCTGATTATTTCCGTGAGATGTTGTAAAGATTCTGAACAGCTTTTGGGTGATGAAAATCATTTGCTGGGCTTAGTCACGTATCCGTATTCCGTATTCTCTTTTTGGGAAGCGGGGCGTGACAGTAACATTATAGCAGATTTTCTATCAAGAAACTGACAATTTTGCTTTTGCTGGAATAAAAATAGAGTCCAACAAATAGAACATGATATAGTTTTCCTCAAGGAAACTGTGGAGCAAATAAAGGGAGCATTGAACCAATTAAAATTACAAATATGCAGTGTAACCCATGTTTTTCGTTTTTCATATTTTTTGTGTATTTTCCTTATTTCTTGGATTTTGTACTCTCTTGTATTTTTTCTGGACCATATATTGGAGTTGTTTTCAATATATATTCATTTTATTTCATTTTGAGCTCTTTGTATTTGATTTGTCGTCTTCTTGCTTCGTTCTTCATCAATGGTTGTTCTTTTCATTTATTTGATTCTTGTTCTCTTTATTTGATTCTTGGGTGCTCGTGGTGGATTTGGCTGTTCATCCTATTTCCAATCCTATTGTTTGAATCCTAATTGATTACCAAAGCCAAATTAAAATACAATCCTATTTTGAATCCTATACAAATTGTATCCTAATCAAATCCTATTTGACTAATCTTATTTCTACTCCTGAACTACCCAATAACCCATCTCATACTAATAACCCTAATCCCTCCATATAAATACACCCTCAACTCTCACAAACCCTAACCCTCTACTTCTCTCCCGGCCTCCACTCTCTCTCCCTCTCCCGCTGATTGCGCTACCCCGAAGCTCCTAGCCAGCGCCCAACACACCAGCCGACCACCTTCCCCCCGTCGACTGCACACCCGACCCTAGCCCCTCACTCGATCGACCTACACCCTAGCCTCCGCAACCACTGAGCACTCATCTCATCTCTATCTCTCCGTTCCCTCCCTCCGGTGCTATCGCCTGCTGCCAGGCCGCAAGCCCCCCCACCATCGCATCTCTCTCTCTTTCTTTCTGGTCTCTTTCTCTCTCTTGCTTGAGAGGTTCACACGTGGGATCGTGCGAGTGGTTCGTGAGTTTGTTGCTTTTGATTCGTGGATTTTGTTCGTTGCCCGGGAATCCATTCCCGTTATTCTTGGTATTCGTTTCATCTTCGGTTAAGACAAGTAACTTGTACTCAAATTCCTTTGTATGATACAAATCAAAAATACCACTTGTAGTGTAGTTGGGTTCTTGAGACAAATTGTGTGTGAGACCCCTTGTTGATATTGTCTCTATAGTGTTTTGACCCTAGTTGCCTCACGACACATATGACATGAATTAACTTAGGTTTTGCCCGTTTTTGATTTGATCATGTATGTGGAATTTTTGTGAGAATTTGAGTAATTGTTGAGATACATGCGATAGACTTGCTTGGATATGTAAACTACCCTATGTCATGATGTTTGGATACTTGGTAGACTCGATTTCATGTTTGGTTGCATTTGGATCAAGTTTCGTTGGATCTATGTGGATTTTTGCTTTTGAGGAAATTCTGTAGTTTGTCGATATTCTGTCTTGATCATCAATTTAGACCATATTAAACTCAGAATCTTAATTTCAATATAAAACATGAGTTTTAGAGGAATTCGTCTTCTTTCCAACCCCTCTGACCTTGCTTGATTTCGTTTTCGTATGTGTGAGATATGACTGTTTTACTACAGAGGTGTAGATCTTTTCCAGATTTCGTTTATTGGTAATTTTGATGACTAAACCATTTTGATACTTGTGCTACACATATTATTTTGATCTAAAACTTTGGTCAGTTTTTCTATACTTATCTAGGGATTATCCAGAATTTTGGCAGATTTTATTGATATATGACGTTTCATGCTTGTTTATAAAGATTGTACTTGCTGTATTTTACTCGCTGTTCTGTAAAGAATCGTATTTTCACCCTAATTCCTTTGACTGTATGAAAAATATTTGTGAAATACGAAAGTTATTTTATCTTGTCTATTTTCATCTCACTTTGGCAGATTTAGATTTTGTTTCACGGTTTACGAGATATTACAGTTTTCGTGCAACTGTGTTGGGAATTCCAGATTTGCCAAACTATCGTTTCTGGATATTTTCTGATTTTTTATGACTGATCTAATTTTACTGGAAAATTATGAAACTTTATATTTTGATACTAGACAGATAGGGGGATACTCCAATTTTTTCGTGGATTTATTTATTGAGTTTTGATGCTGTTTTCCTGACTGAGAATTTGATTTACTGATTTCTGGCTGAACCTAATTTCTGAATTCAAATCAGTTTTGAGTTATGCTTTTGTAAAATACTATATGACTTATTTATACTCGCTGGATTCGGTTGGGAGTCTATTTTCTAGAAGTTTTGACGGATTCAGATTTTCATGTTTATAACACTGAGAATTTCAGTTTTGCTACAGTATGGTCTTTCTGTCCTGAACTTGAGATTTGGTTATTTCATTCTTTCGTGTGTTACATATTACCCATACGTGTTTATCTTGGAACTTGAACTTTTCACTTGATCATACCATAATATACTTGCTTGTTTCGTGACACATACATGCTTGTTTGACATTAATAAAAAATTAACCATGCCGGGGTTTAAAGGGACATATCTAATAGTGGATAATTCAGAAACGTGTCCTCGGAAGAGAATCTGTTGATTCTATGTGATACTTGAGGCTTGATATTTCACCACTTGAGAGTTGGCTTGATACTTGATTACTTGAGGCTTGATATTTCACTACTTGAGGCTTGATATTTTACTTGAGGCTTGATACTTGATACTTGATTCTTGAGGCTTGTCCTTGAGTACACTGCCCTTTATGGTCCACTATGAAGTCTAAAACGAAACTGCATTGATTGTAACAACCAGGTGATAAAAGGATGGTACATAAAGTATTACCTAGATAGTAATAATACAAGATATTTGATACATGCTTACTTGATACTTGATTACATAACACATGAGACTTGATGCTTGAACATGATACTTGAAACCTATACTTGACTACTTGACACTTGTTACTCGTTACTTGATTTCGTGCTACTTGATACATGACACTTGATACTTATTTACCTGACACTTGTTCACTTGACACTTGATACATGCTACTTGTACTTGTTTACCTTACCATGCTAATTGTTATACTTGATATCATGCTTATACCATGTTGTTAGTTAGTTTTCCTCATGTACTTGTATCCTGCATTATAAGTTGTTCGTAACTTGCAATTGACGGGTACTTGTTTTCTCTTTTTCTCTTCCCTGCAATTGTTTAATTGCAGATTTTGGAAAATATGTTCCAGATGGTATTGATGACATGAAGTATTAGTGCTGGATCTTGTTATTATTATTTCTTATAGCTTGCTTGAACAATATTGTATTTTGATACTTGGATTTATTCTTGTATTTGGGAAATGTGACCCAGGATATTTGTTTTATTCAGATCATGACTATTTGAGATTAATACATTTTGGTTTCAAGTATTCTTGTTGATATTTTGGTTTATATGTGCATGATTGGTTGATTCTTTTGCTTCCGACTCTGATGATTCTTGTGAATTTTGTAAAGATTCTTGAACAGCTTATGGATGTTGAAAATCATTTCTGGGCTTTTGTCACGTATCCGTATTCCGTATTCTCTTTTGGGAAGCAGGGCATGACATGCAGACTCTAAATAAATCAACATGCAACCACAGAAAATATGGTGGACAATATTGGTGAAAAAAAAGCAAAATGGGCGAACCTACCAATTCCCTAAAAGAAGAAGCAAATACATCCTCAAATAAAACTACATACAAGGAGACATTACTCACTGAGAAATTTCCAACCAGTATCAAAGAAAACATTATTTTTACAATATATTGAGAAATTATGCCAAGTAGCTGAGGTGAACCAGTTCATCAAAACTATATCATAGCAGTATATGAGCACTGTTTTAACCATCATTAGCTTTAACCGACTACTCAATCAATATCAATGCTAACGTTTTTTTTAAGGGAAAGGTGGAGAACAATCACCCTGTTTCATTAATAAGGGGTTAATAAAACAAACTCAGAGTACTGAGCAAAATACAAGGTCCTACTAAACAAAATAAAACACAATACATAGAACCCCCATGAACATGGGGGTGAGACACAAACATAAAGTCATAAGCAAGCTCCAACCAAAGGAACAACACCAACATCCCCCCAATCAAACCCTGAGGAGTGGGGGTCCATCACCAGTAATAGGACGGATGAACAGAGCTGCATCTCACATCAATCAAAATTCTTTCTAGATAAATCCCACCATCTTATCTTGTTAAGGAGCATCGCATTTCGTTCACTATCGTTAACCGCCAGGCCACAAACATTAGCAAGATTGAAAACTTGAGCAACATTCATAAAATTGAACACGGAAGGTAACGAGCCGCCACATTTGTACTTAGCCAACGCGATAGCAGCAGCACTATCCAGGAAGTCATCTAGTGATTCGACCTGACTCCTGTTTGGGATATGTTGCACAAGCTCTGAAGTATAGTTAGAGGAGCATGCCGCCAACTTGGTGAATGAGGGAGGGAGGGTCAACTTCTGACGTTTTAGCTATCTAAGGGGTATCCTGAAGCACTTCTTCTGTTGTTTTTGAGTCTGTTTCCCAATACATTCATCGTCCTCATCACCAGTCGGCTCGCCCGGATAGCCCATCCCCGTCTTAGGCCGGTAGATAATAGAGAACCACACCCAAACATCCCAAAGCCATTATCGATGTCCTCTAGAGTGTTAGTAACTAATGTACTGCTGACAGGCTTCAGATGGAAATTGCCGAAGACCACATTCTTCGGTTCCTGTACAGGCCTAAAACACTCCTTTGGCCCACATAAAGCCAAGGCCTTCTTATCCCCTGTGGACAGACACTTGACTTGTCTTGGTTCCTCAACCATAATCCTCTTCCCCTTGTCTGCTTCTCTAATTGAGGTGTTTGCTTGCACCTTGTCTTCTTCCCTGTTGCGAATTCTGCCTGCTCTATCGCAAAACCCAAAGTTGCCCCCTTTTTATATTTTGCGCACCTCCTGCCAGGTCTGACAACCCTAGCCTTGATTGAAGTTTTTTTTAGGGATTTGCACGAATTTTGAACCACCTGATCCCTGAGATGATGGCCATTCGTTATGGTCGATACCCCATCTTGGCCACTCAACTGAAAAGGTGTCCCGGTGATAGCCTTTATGGATGTGTGAAGTGGAGGAAGAAGCTGGTGTTGTTGCAAGATGCACCATCTCCACTTCCACCTTCTTATCGATGATGAATAGCTTGAAGCAAGCATTGCCCCATTTCATGCAAGCGGAGCATCGAACCTCTTTAGTACAAGCTTTTCGGTATTGACCCAATTCCCTACATTTGAAATAGACTGCTTTAGGAGAGGGATTGGTGTTAAAGGTGGGGTTGGAGATGATAGTGTGATTAAGCTGAAGAACTGGGTAAAAGTTGAGTATTGTTTGAAACGATGGGTGGGGGTTGATGTAGGTGGATAGGGGGGTAGATTGGGAGGGAAAGTGTGTTGAAGTGGTTGCATGTGAGGCGTCGGAAAGGCCTGAGGCTGTTGTTGTAGTATCTGAGTCTGATGCCTATTGCGAGAACTCCGATGATCCCTCCTCTCCCCCAGTTGGTGATGATGGTCATTGATTGGGTACCTTTTACGCCGTAAATGGCCAGTAGAAAGACCCGCTTTATGGGCCCGTTTCCTGGGATGATATGCGGGGAAGCAGTGATGACCAACGTCACCCCAAAAGGCTCGGTGAGCTGCACCGCAGTGTGTGCTCCCGATAGGGCAATTGAGTCTGAGCTCCCTGAGAAGTGACTCTTCATTGTGCCAGCATCCCCTCCTCTCGAACTCCGACATGGCCATCTTGATAACAGATGTAAGTGCACTGGCCATCTCGAGTAAGAGGGTAAGCTCAGACATGTTGGAGGTCTTCTTCCTCACAACTTTTCATGGGCTCCGTTGACCCACATATTGACCTTAAAAAATAAATCAGCTGAGCTCTAAACTATGGACAAATCAACAGGAGCCGATGACGAAGAACGCACTAGAACAACGGGCGGTGCACGTGCTTCGGGAGAAGGCACATACAACATATGCCACTACCGCCGTCACCGTTGGTGGTCGAAAGCTCTCACCTTTCCTCCTCCTTCCGAAACATTCAGAATCCCCAATTCCGATTCAAAACCCTAGAACGAGAATTCGTCCCAAAACCCTAGATCGGAAGCCAGGAGGCAAAACCCTAGCTTAGAAGGTGGCGGATCGGATCCGACGAAGCAGACCTGGGGTATCCGATAAGAGATTAGCAGCGGCATTTACAGCGAGTTATGGCAGAAGGATTAGGGAGATAGTATACGTTATTGACTGAGCATACCTGACATTGTTGACAGATGGAGGTCGGGAATGTTGGTAGCGTATATCAATGCTAAAGTTGTACTTAGAGCAGTGTGGATAGCAATATCGAAGGTCCATTTTATTATTATTATTATTATTATTATTATTATTATTATTATGGGAGTACGTGGGGTATGACCACTATGTTGTTGCTGATAAATTTGTTGTCAAGTTTGGCCAAATATTACAAGCTTTGTATTCACAGGTTTTGAATCCAAGAAACCAACTCGCCACTGACTGTCTTAATAAATAAATAGTTTATTATGTTAGGACGTGTGGACCTAATACATTAGCATACGAGTTTGTAGAAGGAGAAAACACAAAGTAGCGAGTGATCAGAGTAGTGCAAGAGAGTGACGACAATAGTAGTAGTAAGTAGGAGCAAGACAGTTGATTGTTATGTCAGCTGAATTGACAGTCGATCGTCGGGAACACAATTGACTGTGTTTCTCTATGGCTTGGGGAGTCGTATTGTAGTAGAACACAATTCAATGCAGTCTACCGCATTGGACATAGAATACAGAGTTGGGTCGCGGGTTTGGATCCTTTTGGGCTATATTTGTAGTTATCTTTTAGGATTTTTACTTGGGGCTATAAATATATATTTAAATTATAGAGTTTCTTATAATCATAACTGAAACAAATTCAAGAAAGGTGAGGGCGGTCAAAGTCTAGAGAGAGATTAGAGAGATATCTCATTGCATTTTTGTATTTCTTGAGTAAGAAGTATTTGTTATTTCAGCATATTGTTTTGTTCGTGTGTTTGTGAGATCATGCGTTTGTAGAATGTTGTTGTTGGTGCATCTAAGTCTTTGTGAGCATTGTTGGACACTACATAGTGGTATCTGAGCTTTGGGTTTTGTGATGGCCGATAACAATTGAAAAGTTAAGAGATTTGATGGAAGTAATTTCGCTATGTAGAAGATTTAGATGATAGTGTTTCTTAGTTAAAATGATCTAGATAGTCCGTTGTTTGATGAAAAGTCGAAAGGTGCATACAAGGATGTGAAGGTCGTGTGGCATGAGATCGTTTGGATCAGATGACGCTTGGGCGGATTCATTTAGCAATGAGTAGAAAAGCGTTATTTTATATCTCAAAGGAAATGACCACGAAGGAGGCTATGGAGATTCACACTGATATGTATGCATTGAATCAAATTCTTCACTTGAAAAAATTGGTTAACATGAAGTTGGGAGAAAGGGGTTCAGTATCGAAACATGTGAACAATTGCTGTATGGTGTACAACCAGTTGGAAGCATCGAAGTCAAAGTTTTCAGAGAGAACACTTGCATTGTTACTTCTATCTATTCTACCCAACAGTTATGGTAATGTGGAATAGACTAGTATATAGACTATGACAGGTTCAACGACTCTGCTGGATATTGTGAGCATCATCATGAGTGAGGATGTCAGAAGGAAGATAAAGAAAGAATTTTCATCATCTTCAAGCTATATCATACTTTTAGTTGAGAGGCGTGGGAGATCGAATGAAAGTCGAAGGAGAAAGGATCAGAGAAGTGAGTCCGGGAGTGGGTGTGAAGACAACGACGATGGTGATGGACCCGAGTATTGGTATTACCACAAACGGGGTCACATCATGTGAAGTTGTCAGGCTTTTATGAAGAAAGCAAGAACAGTCAATGCAAGCTAATGTGGTGGCAAAGAAAACAAAGTTTGAAGAGTTATGCTTATCAACAAGGGTAGAGTTAGACACGCGAGATTGGTGCATTGATTCAGGTGCTTCTTTTCATTGCACTTCAAAGAGGGAGGTCTTAGAGGACTACACAGAGGGTTCTTTCAGAGATGTGATCGTGGGTAACGGTTAGTGGTGCCATGTGACTGGAACTGAAACTGTTCGGGTAAAAGCCGCTAATAGGAAAGAGATTGTCTTATGGGAGACGAGACATGTTCCAAACTTGAGAGAAAATCTTTTTTCGACATGAAGGCTAGACAAATAGGGTTTGTCGACTACATTTGGTAGTGGAGAGTTGTAACATCCCGCGAAATAAAAGATGTTATTTTGGAAAACTAATTATTATCAAATTAATTAATTGGCCATTTTATTATTTTTCCTTGATTTCTATTTTTTATCGCATGTTCAAAACACATGTAGTATTACGATATTACAATTTTCAATTTATTATTTGTTCATACCTATATTCCTTTTATTTGTTTTTACTTTGTTTGGGTGGAGAGTTGTGTTTTTGGATTAATCACACAACTTAGGGTTAATAAAAAGAATAGAAAAGAAATTATATAATTAGGTGTTCGGCCCAAATGGGCCCGTTTCCAAACCCAAATCCTTGGAGTTTGGCCGGCATATGGCTGGTTGATAAGGAAGGGAGTGATTTGGTTAATTAAGGATTAAATATATTGTAAATCAGAAATCAAATTAATGTCAAGGACTTAAGTGAATAAATTTCAACAGAGCCTTAACCCTAAGAGCATCTGTAGTCGTTCTTGCCAAATTTTGGGTAAATAGCAATTAGAAATAGGAAAAAAAGAATGTTGCTGCAGTCGTTCAAAGCTATATTCGATACGTCGTTTGTTTTTTTTCTAAAAGACGGAAGATTGTCTATCGTCTGTTTAATTTTTTTTTTTTTTTTTAAAAACAGCAAGGACGGGAGATAATCTCCCGTCAATCTAACTTCCGCAATATGTGGACGGCGTATGATCAATCGTCTGCTTCAATTTTTTTTTTTTTCTAAAAATAAGCAAGGACGGGATATAATTTCCCGTCAATCTCCTCGGACGGATTGTAATCTCTCGTCCCAAATTTTTAAAAAAAAAAAAATTTTTTTTAGCACTAAAAGACAGAAAAAAAAAAAAAGAAAATTGGAATAATGCCTGGGACGGTGGATTACACACCGGCCCAGATGCCATTTTGTCTTATTCAAATTGGAAATGACGGTGTATAATACACCGTCCATGGTTTTGTTTTAATTTTTTTTTTTAAAAAGGTGGGCAGCCAATTGACGGTGTATAATCCTTCGTCCGATGTACTTTTTGTACGTTCTCACCTACGAGACGATATTTTATCTTTCGTCAATTCTGACGGACGAAATATAATTGTTCGTTAGCTATATTTTGGCTTTTGTCAAATCGTCTGCTATATTTGGCAAGGCACTATTCATTGTACTGCCAAATTTTGGGTATTTGGACGACGAGTGCAGCTCCCTTTTTCCAAATTTTTGCAAAATTTGGGTATTTAGCCCACGACTACAGATGCTCTAATTTGAAGTGGAGCTAATTATCAGTCTGACCCACATTTTGAGAAAAATTGTCGAAACGACTCAGTTCTAAAAATAATTCTACTTATAACCCAGTCTGCTTTTAGATTTCTGTAATATATTTTCTATAGGATGTGTGAACTTTTATTAAATTCTAAAAGTTTTTTGGGTTTTAGAATAATTTCTACTTTTCAGATTAAATCTTTAGTTTTTTATTCTAATGGTTATATATTGGTGTTTTAATCTAGAAAAATTGTAGAAATTAAGTAAAAATTACTTACTCTGAACTGGCTCTGATACCAACTGGATGCGAAGTGTGAAATCATCTGCAAATAGAAATTAACAAAGTATCAAAAAACTTCAAATGTGATAGTTTTCTGTAAAATAATATTCTTGAAAATAATGTGCATTATCAATCTCAAAATTATTAAAGTAATCAAGCATAAGTTCTAGATCTCTCATAGATTTTGATTCTGTCCGTGATATTTTAATACTACTACTATCATATGCGGGTTCTTCGAGTTCTTCCATATGTTCATTTCCTTCCTCAATATATTCGTTTTCTTCTAGAAATTGTTTGTATGCTGTTGTAGGACTCCAAATATAACTACCAGATTCTCCATTTTCATAAAATAATAAAGATATTTCATAAAAAGTTAGATCATCAAAAAATATTTGGACACTTATATTGCAAATTTCTCCAGGATTTATTTGATTTATTGTTATAATTATTACTCGTTGTATGCTAAAGAAAAATAGTTTGAACTCATAGAAATCATTCATGCTTGTTACTCTATGAGGATGTCACGCCCCACTTCCCAAAATACGGGAATACGAGCACGTAACAAAGGCCCAACGAATAAAGTGTACATCATCCATAAGCTGAAACAGATTAACTTAACAATATGAAATATGATCACAACCACGTATGAATAAATAATCACATAAACAATGAATTAAATTTCAATAATCCATGAAATAAATTCATAAAATAATATCGAACATCTGGGAGAAAAATAAGTAAACTTTAGGTCACAAAAGTCCGGAATACAAAGTACAATAATAATAACAATGCTGGAAAGGAAATAACATGAACAAAATAATTATAGCAGTCTAATAATCAGCTCCATTCTCTAGAAGATTTGCTCACCAAGTCCTTCAGTCAAATCTCCTCCTGTACTTGTTAGGGGGGGGGGGTCTGTTAGATTAAGTTACAGACAGAAAGTAGTAGCAAGCAAGGAGCAAAAAAATAATGGTATATCAATAAATAATGAACTAGATCAAAGTCAAGATAAAAAACAAAAGATGATAATAAAATTCAAGGTCTAGATTTAACGATATAATAATCAATGACTGTGATCAATGATTCAAGGTCAATAACAATATTCATGATCAAGAATGCAAGTATCAATCTAAGTCCAATAGTCTTTTATTATCCTATCTAATGCACATAATTTTGTGTCTCATACCACAGATTCGGTGCATACAAATAATGATCGTTTAGATTATAGTGGTTAACTCTACAAATAGAGTACTCGGCACAATAATCCACAATCTATAGCAATAATCAATCGAACAATAAGGAACCCTTCTCCGAGTATAGCCTCTGATTGTTCACTACCAAGTCGATCCTTATTACCCCGGCTTGTTATTATTTTGTTATACTCAAACGTGGACATGCAATGGGTACAGAAGCATCGAGGCAATGTCAAAAGGGTGTCCAGGCTATGCAATTTATGATATAATTAATTCTATTCATTAGATGCAAAATCAAACACGGATATACTTAATAACACAAAAATACACAATTGGGACAGTAAGACATTGTTGTACAAAAATTAACTTTTCCGTTGCTACAGGAAAGTAAATCAAGTTCTGTCAGGGGTTTCAGAAACTAAACTCCCTACCGGTTCCAACGCATATTCACACGATATATTATAATCACAGTAGTTATGTGTATAGTTTCATTCTTTACTGGTTTCGTGTTCAGGCAGCAGGTTAGGGTCAAATTCTCATATATAAAAGTTGGTTGTAAAACATTTTAAAAATCTCATAAAAATAATAATTTAGTTCTGAATAGTTTTTAGCAACAACACAATTAATCTCAGGTCTAGATTCTTAATTTAATCAACCGTTTCAGTTAGTTAAACATAGTAATGTATATTCAAACTGTATTCTAAAATTCATACGTTATACCACGAGAATCTGAATATCTTGCAATCAGAATGTCAGATTGCAAAATTTTCAGATATTCTGGATTCCAGACACACATGGCTACAAATCTCATTTAATAAGTTTTAAATTTTTTGTCAGAAACTAGGATAGAAGTCTGGTTCTTTATTAAACTAGTGCTCTGGCAGCAACCTAGGATCATGTTCTCAAATGTACAACGGGTCTGGAAAACCATCAATTAATCGTATAAAAGTTTCAAGTGACTCCTAATCATTTATATTAATAACCTAGTTAATTTTAAGTTTTAATTCTATTATTAACATTTTATTTTAATTAACAATTTATGTCGATATGCCTGTAAATGACAATCTGAAAATTTAAACCTAGCAGTGTTAAAAATATAATAACTTGCAGTTTATAAAACAGAATTTAGATCGAATGTTATAGAAACTAGATTTACAGGGCTACAAATGTCATTTACAAGGTTCCACTTAAATATAAAAGCAGCTGGTTCAAAAACTCAAAACAATATGGAATAAACAACAGGCCAGCAAGTTGATTATTATTAATTAGCAACAAACGAGATACAAAAGCATATAACTTTATGGTAATAATTAACAAGAATTTATACTCAATCCTAAGGTGGAATTCTACCATTAACATGACAACCACTATTTCCATAACATCAAATTCACGAATCTTGGTATAACATCATATCCAATCGAATTGCATTCAAACCATGATAACATGTTTCTAGTCTATTTACCCACGTAATGTATGCATTTGATGATGTACAAAAAGGATTGGGTTTGAGTCAAGAGGATGGCATGAGAAGAAAACTACTGCTTGTGCTTGGTTTCACCGATGAATCTGTAATAGCTTCTTTGAGTGGTATCAAGCAAATAAAAGACGATAATTGAAATAAGAATTACTTGCGGAGATCAAATGATTCTTGAACTAGAGTAACAAGTTGGTTCAAGAGGACTTGCCTTATGTGATGATTCTTACGACTACGACGGAAGGAACAAACGCGACGACGACGGCAAGAGGCGGCGTCTACAAGTGCAACGGTAAACCAAAGCAGCAACCCACAGAAGCAACAAGAACAACAACAAGAAGTTGCAGTAACAGTATGGTTCAGCTTCGGTGTTACGGGTGCAGTGGTGAGGGGCTGTGGTGGGGGTCTCGTCGGTGGCTGGAGGCGAGGCAGCGATTGCGGGTGAGGAACGTCGGCAGCGAGGGTTGCTACGGCAAGGAAGTAGGGGACGGTAATGGTCACGGGGGAGGCAGCGGTGGGCGGAGGTCGACTTCGGTGTTGCGGATGAGGCGGGAGGCAGCACCAAAGGTGAGGAGGATGACCGGCAAGGTGTAGTTGTTGGCAGCAATGGGTGCGCGCGATGCACGGTGAAGGAGAGGGGCAGGCTTCAGCGATGGCGAGCTGGTGGGGAAGTAGCAGCGACTGGAGTTGGAGGAGGAAGATAGGGAGAAGGAGCAGCAAGGTCGAGCAATAGGGTCGAGTGCAGTGGCGGCTTGGCGAAAGAAGAAAAAGACTAAGAAGGGGAAGAGTCGGGGATTAGGAGTATGCTGCCGGGAAGGTGAGTTGGTGGGGGATTTAGAGTAAGCTTAATTAAGGAGGTGATTAAGGAATTAGTTAGTGATATGAGAAAATTAGGGAATATGTGAAGATGAGTGATTAGGAGGAAATAGTGGGGATTGATCTGGTCATGGGGTTAGTTAGGGATTGTAAGGAGAGAAATAGAAAATTTGTTAGGGTGGAATTGGATTGGGCCCAACATTAAATAAAATAAAATAATCAATGGGCTTTAATAGTATGGGTTTTGGGTTGAATTGGGGTAAAGAATTTGGTTTAGAATTCGATAAGAAACAATTAAGATTATAATAGATTAATTAGAATGGTCCACATACAAAAATTAAATAGGTTGTACATGAATTTCCAAGGCTCAAATAAAAATTGATCGACAATAAGAATACAATTGAGTTGAAGAAAACAACGAGATTATTATTAAATAAAACAGATTACATAATTTGAGGAGAGAAAAAGAATTACAAAAGAAATCCAAAAACTCGGAAACAGACTTACAATCCTACCCACATTACAAGAAGAATTTCGTCCTCGAAATTCACTCAGGCAGGATAGGGTAACCCCGAGAAAAGCCTACTCGAAGAGATGACAGAACTACTTCTGGATTTCTTCCTCAAGTTTCCAAGTCGACTCACAGGACGAGTGAGGATTCCATGAGACTCGAGCAAGCTTGATGACCTTATTCTTCAGGACTTTCCCACGCCTGTCCAAGATAGAGACTGGTCGGACATCGCATGATAAGTCTGGCCACACGGACAACTCTGAGTTGTTGATCACATGACTATCACCTTTGATGTGCTTCTTGAGCTGGGAGACATGGAATACATCATGGACTCCAGATAAAGCCGATGGCAATGCGATCCTGTAGGCTACCTTGCCCACTCATTCCATAATATCGAATGGATAGATGAATCGGGGATTTAGCTGTTAGGTTTCGAGGGTAATCTTAGATTAAATACACAGCAAAAAATTATACAAAAATATCAAAACCTAGCCATGGATCCATGTGAAATTCATAAATTTTGTTTAGAAGTTATACCTTAAAGCTGGATATGCTGTCTCCACAGTATGCCGATCACATCACTGCAATATTGCAGTGCCTCTTCAGTATCCACACGAACGGATCAAATCAAGCTTTCCCTCATACTGCGCTGCTAGCTACGGAAATGAGATGTTCCTCACGATCTCTCTCTCACAATTTATGTGACGGCTAGGGTTTTTCTCAACTATTTCTTTTCCACAGATACATATCATATATATAGATGCAAAAAATTAACCCTAAGAGAGTAATGAGGCTGTTGGGCTCACAATCTAACCAGGGTCAGATTCGTGTGTGGGCCTTTGAACTTTAGTTGGCACATTTAATCTAATTAATTACCCATCCATGTCAGGAGTCTATGTCTTACTAGGATTCCCAATTTAATTCATCTCATGAATTTAAATCCAATTTTGATCCATTCTAAGTGTGTGACCCTATAGGTTCCCATTACGTTGACAGTAATACTAAAATCATATGCTTGTGTTACAAACAGTGAGCGGTATTTAGAAATACATTACTGCTACTCAAGTAACGGGAATGCTAGTGATTTGATATAACCTATCTGCGACTAATGTTACCATGTAGTTTAGTCCTTTTGTCCAGATATCTAATTGACCACAAGGCATAGAGCGTGTCACCCTTGTATAGTTAAATCTTTGGTTTCTTGATGTTCGAGTAGACTTACTAAAACAAATGAACTCAATATCTCATATTGACTCATTTGAGCACGACCATGCATTTTGCAGTCTCACTCAATCAAGGAACCCATGGATATCGCTCTTGCTATGTAAGATGGACAAATCCTATCTAAGTCTCTCACGTCCCTCCGCATGATTTGTAGTATATCCAATAGTCGACTTTATAATCACCTTATTACAGGAAACGTTTGACGATATTAAAACTTATAACTTCTCATGTAGAGAACCGTAGTGACTTCAAGTCAAAGGACTACGTACACCATGGTCACTGTGAGAACCGTTTATGACACCCACGTAACGTTCCATGCAGCATCCTCGTGGTGGATCAGTCCTGTACATTATTATTCTAATATGTACCCATGTGAAGACTTGATATCTCATATCCATGACCCATGAGATATGGTCATCAGTCTACGCACATACTAGTCTCTATGTATTATTGTTGTCCTAATTCACAATAATACTTGACTATGGACATTTAAGAATAGTGTTCTGATTACAACCAATAGGATCTTATAATCAAGTCATGCACTTGATATTCCATGGTATTGAACCTACTATTCTAAGGACTTTATTATGTTCGTTTAATCACAATAAACAACACAATAAATAAAATGCCTCATATATGAAACAAATATCATGATATAATGTAAACTAGTAATGTCAATACATAACTGGCCATTAGGACATACACTAATATTAGCTTTCCCCCACCTCCAAAATGGATAACACCTCTCCATGGTGATACCTTTGAGGAACACATAATCGCCTACCAAAAACTCTAAAAGCCTTCAATGACAATCTTCCCATTTCCTCAACCTGTCTTGAGCTGCTTGCAAGCACTTCTTTATCTGAGCCACTGCATCGACTGCCTTTGTGATCAACTTAGGCCCCAAAAGTTTCCTCTCGCTGATGTCATCCCAACAGACTAGCGATCTACACTTCCAACCACAGAGTGCCTCGTATGGAGCTACCTTGCGACTCTCTTGATAACTGTTGTTGTATGAGAACTCCACCAAGTGCAGATGATCTTCCCAAGAACCTCCAAACTAAAGAACACAAGACCTCAACATGTTCTCCAGTGTCTGAATCGTTCTTTCAGACTGCCCATCTGTCTGTGGGTGAAACGCAGTGTGAAGCTCAACCAAACTCCTCTGAAGACTCTCCCAAATGGGATCTAAATCTCGTATCTCTGTCTGATACGATGCTGACAGGAATTCCCTGCAGTCTCATAACTTCCTGTATGTACTTCTCAGGCAGGCTCTCTGTGGACTGAACCACTATGAAATTGATGAAATGGGCACTATTCGCCAATCGGTTTACAATTACCCAATTGGCATTGTGACATTTAGGACTTCTTGGCAATGCCGTCACGAAATCCATAGTGATGTTCTCCCATTTCCACTCCGGAATTGGAAGAGGCTGAAGGAGTCCAGCAGTCCTCTGATGCACCGCTTTCACTTGCTGATAGATCAAACACTAAGACACAAATCTCACCACTGCTTTCTTCATACCGTGCCACCAAAAATGTTGTTTCAAATCTCTATACATCTTTGTGCCTCCGGGGTGAATAGAATAGAGCTAGCGGTGGGCTTCAGAAAGTAGCTTCTGTCTGACTTCTCTTCTAGGTACACACAACCTAGCTCTAGAATGAAGCGATCCATCTGAATGAATGATCAAGTTAGTTCCAAGCCTGCTTCCACTTCACTTCGAAATTTCTATAACTGCTGATCACTTTCTTGGGCTCCTTGATCCGTTCTACCAATGAAGACTGTAACTGCAACATCATACACTGTTGTGCTGAACCGGGAAGAATCACATCCAATTTCATCTTTCTCATATCCTCCAACATTTCCTTCTGCTTGGTAAGGAATATAGCAGCAGGTCTTTTGCTCAAGGCATCAGGTACCAAATTCACTTTACTAGGGTGATACTACAAGCAGATAATGCCTCCATAACTTCTAGGAGAAGATTACGGATGTAAGTTCAAGATCATCCGTAGGGTAGTTCTTCTCATAAGGCCTTAACTGTTGGGATTCATAAGAGATAACTCTGCCTTGCTTCATCAGCACTGCTCCTAAACCTCTAACAGAAGTATCACAATGAATCACAAAACCTCCTGAACTGTCTGGTATAGTCAGCACAGGTGCTGGCGTCAATCGATTCTTCAACTCCACGAAGGCTTCATCACAAGCTTCATCCTAAACAAACTTCTGCACTTTCCTCGTTAAATTGGTTAGGGGTCCAATAATCTTCGAGAAATCCTGAACGAACTTCCGATAATACTCCACCAATCCGAGAAAACATCGCACTTCTGATGCTGACTTTGGCACCGGCCAATCCTTGATTGCAATAATCTTTGACTGATCAACTGAAACACCATCGTCGGAGATAATATGGCCCAGAAATGTGACACGGTCGAGCCAAAATTCACACTTGTTGAGCTTCCCATAGAGCTGATTCTCCCTCAAAGTCTGCAAGACAACCCTCAAATGCTCTGCACGGTCTTCCCTATTCTAAGAGTACACTAGGATATCATCGATGAACACCACCACAAACTTGTCCAAACAGCAAGAATACCATATTCATCAGACTCATGAATACGGCTGGTGTATTGGTAACTCCAGAGGGCATTACTAAGAACTCGTAATGTCTTTATCTCGTGCAGAACGTCGTCTTCTAAACATCCCCAGTCTTCACCTTAACTTGATGATAACCACTACGAAAATTCAACTTTGAGAAAACTGAAGCACCTCAAAGCTGACCAAACAGATCATCGATTCTCGGCAGCAGGTACCGGTTCTTCACGATGACATTGTTCAGTTCTCGATAGTCAATGCAGAGTCTACGACTACCATCCTTCTTATTGATAAACTACACCGGGGCTCCCCAAGGTGAAACACTCGGCCTGATAAACTCCCTATCCAACAACTTTTGGACTTGCACCTTCAGTTCGGCCAACTCAACTGGTGCCATATGGTATGGGCTCTTCGAGATTGGGGTCATACCTGGCTGAACTTCAATACCGAATTCTATATCTTGGTCTGGCGGTAACCCGGGCAATTCTTCCGGAAAGACATCAAGAAAGTCCTGCATAACCACGGGTGCAACATCACCATCAATGCACAACGACTCAAATGCACTAGCTTTCGGGTCATCGAGTTCTTGACATGTCCAAGCGGTGTCTCACCCGCATGAAACTCGAACTCTTGGTGACATGGGAGCCTGAATATTACCTTTTCTCTTGGCAATCAATCATGGCATGGGTAACCCCAAGTCAATCCATCCTAAGGATAACATCAACGCTAGAATTAAGGATTACAATGAGATCGACCTTGAAATCCATGCCACTTATCAATAAAAGGCTCTGCTTGCACACCTTAGAACGGATGATGATGCCTCCATCCGTTGTGATATCCCAAGATACTGGCATGACGTCGCTTGCCAAACGGTGCCGATCGACGAAGCGGGAAGAAACAAAGGAGTGGGTAGCACCGGAATCAAACAGAACATGGGCAGGAAGAGAGTGGACTAAAATGCCGTCTAAGAGATGATCAAAGCATAAGAATGAAGGTGTATACAGGACATATGCAAAAATAACTGTACAAGGAGAAGTAAATAATGCAGAAATTAGATACAAATAATACAATTATTGTGATATGTCTGCAAGCACACCAACATCCATCTCAGCTTCCACTGCATTCAGTTATAGGCCCGACTACGGCCTCCAATCTGACCTCCCCTCGAAGCCATTCTCCTCTGATCAAAAGCTTACCTCTGCGGTGGAAGAGCATGTTCCTTAGGCAGTCTTGGACCACATAGTCACTGCCTCCACACAAAAGGCACAACCGATTGGCTAGTTTGCAGTCCTTCGCAAATGACCAACCTTTTGGCAGAAGTCACAATTTGGAACTTTCCTTGGGGCAGCAGGCAAATACGACAGCGCCCTCATGGGAGGGGTCGGAACTGGCCTCTGAAGGGCCCTCCAATAGGCCGGGTAGCAGTAGGGTACAGTACTGCCCTGCTAAGCAGCACTCATCCTCCTGTAAGTCTGCTCCTGCATCCTGGCCGCATCAAGAACAACGGCATAGGTGCGGTGCCGGTGGGCAACCAAACGGTCCTGAATGGTGAAATTCAAGCCCATTAAGAATATGCGGGCCCTGTCCTCATCACTGGCCACCATGGCATTTGCGAAACGGCTTAGCCGAGTAAATCCAGTAGCGTACTCATCCACAAACCAATTTCCCTGAGCTAGGATAATGTTTAAATTAATATTGTCACATATGAAGTAGGCAACAGTAAGCAACATTAAATAATATTATCCGACCAACCTGAGTTAAGGAGACGAATTGCCACTCCCTCTCGACATTGGTGATGCTGGGGAAATTTTTTGCCATGAAGCTCTCCGTGAAAGTGGCCCAAGTGATGGGTCTCTCTAGCCTCTCGATCTCTGCCTGCCATCAGATATGGGCAAGGTCCACAAGCTGGAAGCTTATTACATCCACCCGATCCACATCGAAGATTCGTGCTGCTAGTAACAATTGCTCCGTCCGAATCAACCATTGTTCGGCCTCCAGCGGTGTCTAAGTACCCGAGAACTTATTCGGGTGCAACCTTATCAAATCTTCCACTATACCGGGCCTTAGTGGTAGTAGCCCTCGTGCGGGTCTAACAGCAGTTCGGTTGGCCGCCTCTAAGGTAGCCCTCATCAACTCATTATGCTCTTGTTGTAGGGCCATCATTTGTTGCATCGTCTGGAGGTTAGTAGCGTTGTCTGGCTGTTCATCACTGGGTTGGAAAGTGGAAGCGCCTCCGTGAGCCATAGTATGCAATATAGTCAAAACGGTGAGTAGCTAGATATACGTTGGTTATTACATATTCATGTGATCAACGTGGTGCGCACATTATTGAATTAACCTACCTAGAGCCTAACCTGGGCTCTGATACCACCAAAAACCTGTCACGCCTCGCTTCCCAAAATACAGGGAATACAAGCACGTAACAAATCCCCAGTGAATGATGTGTACAACATCCATTAGCTGTAATAGATTAACTCAACAATATGAAATATGATCACAACCACGCATGAATAAATAATCACATAAATAATGAATTAAACTTCAATAATCAATGGAATAAATCCATAAAATAATATACAATATCTGGGAGAAAAATAAGTAAACTTCGGGTCATAAAAACCCAGAATACAAAGTACAACAATAATAAACAAGACACCTTGCCAGTTCCAGGAAAGTAAATTAAGTTCCGTCGGGTGTTCCAGAAACTAGACTTCTTGCCGATTCCAACACATATTCACACGATATATTATAATCAAAATAGCTGTGTATAGTTTCATTCTTTACTGGTTTCGTGTTCATGCAGCAGGTTAGGGTCAAATTCTCATATATATAAAAGTTGGTTGTAAAAATATTTTTAAAATCTCATAAAAATCATAATTTTGTTCTTAATAGTGTTTAGCAACAACACAATTAATACCAGGTCTGAATTATTTATTTAATCTACTGTTTCAATTAGTTAAACATGGTAATGTATTTTCAGACAGTATTTTGGAATTCAGACGTTACACCAAATGAATCTGAATATCTTGCAATCTGTATGTCGGATTGTAAAATTGTAAGATAGTCTGGATTCCAGACACATAGGAATACAACTCTCATTTAATAAGTTTTAAATTTTATTGTCAGTAACTAGGTCAGAAGTCTTGTTCTTTATTAAACTAGTGCTCTAGCAGCAACCTAGGGTCATGTTCTCATATGTACAACGAGTCTGGAAAATTATCAGTTAATCTTTAAAAATAATTAAGTGACTCGTAATCATGTCTAGTAATAACCTAGTTAATTTGAAGTTTTAATTCTACTGTTAACACTTTATTTTAATTAACAATTCATGTCGATATGTGTGTAAACAACAATCTAAAATTTTAAACCTAGCAGTGTTAAAAATATGATAACTTTAGTTTATGAATCGTAATTTAGATCCGCCAAATGTTCTAGAAACTAGATTCAAAGGGCTACAAATGTCAGTTACAAGGTTCCACTTAACTAAAACAGCAACTGGGTCAAAAACTGAAAACAACATGGAATAAACAGCCGGCAACAAGTTGATTATTATTAATTAGCCACAAATGAGATACACAAGCATATATGGCAATAGTTAACAGGAAATTATACTCAATCCTAAGGGTGGAATTCTACCGTTAACAAGACAACCATTATTTCCATAACATTAAATTCACGAATCTAGGTATAACATCATATCCAATCGAAATACATTCAAACCATGATAACATGTTCCTAGTCTATGTATCCATGTAATGTATGCATATGACGATGTATAACAGGACTTTGGTTTGAGTCAAGGGATGGCACAGAAAGAAAACTACTACTTGGTTTCTCTGATGAATCCCTAATAGCTTCTTTGAGATGTATCAGGCAAATAAAATATGATAATTGAAATGGGAACTACTTGTGGAGATCAAATGGTTCTTGAACTAGAATAACAAGTTGGTTCAAGAGGACTTGCCTTATGTGACAATTACAACAACTATGATGGAAGGGAAAAAAAAGTGACGACGGCAAGAGGCAGCTACTACAAGTGCAACTGTAACCCAAAGCAACAACAAGAACAATAGCAAGAAGTGGCAGTAACAGTATGGTTTGGCTTCGGTGTTGCGGGTGCTTTAGCGAGGGGCTGTGGTGGGGGTCTTGTCAGTGGATGGAGGTAAGGCAACGACTGCAGGTGAGGAACATCGGCAGCGAGGGTGGCTGCGGCAAGGAAGTAGGGGACGGTAATGATGACGGGGGAGGCAGTGATTGGTGGAGGTCAACTTCGGTGTTGCGGATGCGGCGGGAGGCAACAGTAAGGGGCGAGGAGGATGATCAGCGAGGTGCAGTTGTTGGCGGTAATGGGTGCGCGCGACGCGCGGTGAAGCAGAGGGGTAGGCTTTGGCGATGGCGAGTTGGTAGGGTAGGAGCAGTGGCTGGAGTTGGAGGTTGAAGACGAGGAGAAGGAGCAGCAAGGTTGAGCCGTAGGTTCGAGTGTAGTGGCAGCTTGGAGGAAGAAGAAGAAGACTAAGAAGAGGAAGAGTCGGGGGTTGGGAGTAGCAGATGTGAAGGTGAATAGGTGGGGGATTTAGAGTTAGGTTAATTGAGCTGGGGATTAAGCGATTAGTTAGTGATAAGAGAAAATTAGGGAATACGTGAAGATGAGTGATGAAGAGGAAATAGTGGGGATTGATCTGGTCATGGGGTTAGTTAGGGATTGTGAGTAGACAATAGAAAATTTGTTAGGGTGGAATTGGGTTAGGCTCGACATTAAATAAAATAAAATAATGAATGGGCTTTAATAGTATGGGTTTTCGGTTGAACTGGGCTAAAGAATTGTTTTTAGAATTCGATAAGAAACAATTAAGATTATAACAGATTAATTAGAATAATCCACATACAAAAATTAAATATGTTGTACAAGAATTTGTAGGGCTCAATTAAAAATTAATCGACTGGAAGAATACAATTAGGTTGAAGGAAAATAACGAGATTATTATTAAATAAAATAGATTACAGAATTGAGGAAAGAAAAAGAATTACAAAAGAAATCAAAAAATTCGCAAATAGTTACAGAGGATAATTGTAACGCCCCGAATTCCATTTACATGTAATTCGTAGCACAACAGGATCTTTTACTTCAAATTCGTACAATTTTACAAGAAAATTAAAACTTTTTCATTACAACTTGTTCTTTTACATCTACGCAGCAGAATTTAAATGCATACAACATGATATATACAACTTTAGCATTTAACAACTGAAAATAATCATCACCATCAATTCATCTTTATGTCTTTTACCAATCCAAGCCCTGCACTGGAAAACTGTGGGCACGCCAGTTGCATACAACTGACGCAATGCTATAAAACAACGATTCCATTACTTTAGCAAACACAAACTTGAATGCACAATAAAGTGTAAAAGTGACTATCCTAAACATGTTAATATATGATATGACTTAATGCCTAATGCAAATATTATACTATGATGACACAAATGCATACTTGTTCGGATTCTATGCATCCCATTTTACATAGGTCTGAGTGCAAGCCCTTGTCGTACTTCTCAATATAGGGTTTAATCCCTTGCTATGAATATTCTACTACGGTAACAAAAGCAAGTTTTAGACATTCTACGAGTACGGACTCCGGCCATGGAATCCACCGTCAAGCAATACGGAAATCCTCGTCGTGCGAACATCCCGCAAGTGCCGCTCCAGCCCTAGTATATACATATATAATGGTGGACTACCTCCTATCCGCCCGACTATTCATGATTTTGGAATTCACAGTCAATTCAATCATAGTCCCAGACTTAATTGAGGATCGTCTCACCCCTCAAGCAACCACAATCCAGGAATCCACCGTCTAACTGGGTTTATAGTCTAGGAATCCACCATCAGACTATATAGAGACGCCCCACTTACGTTTGCTCAAGTTTTATTACATTCTCCTAGTGCCTATTCTTAAATTTGAAACATGAATAAATAATACCACCTAGAGCTAGCTTACCCTCCTACCGGACTTAAATCAACACATGAGAACAATAGCCCATATTGGCCACTTCTCAAATCAATTAATCATTTTGCCGGTACCTGGGTCTCACTTAGCCTCTAGAATCAACATCTTTCATGTTCAACATTATGGTTCATTCATACCCTCATTATTCATATTTTCAATTTCATTTATTCACATCACATTCAATTTTTTCATCCATTCTCTTATTTATTAATCATGAAGTAATCAACTTCTTGGTTAATCACACAACTATTCACTTTACTAATTCACAATGTTCCTTTGATTAATAAAACCCCTTTTCACATTCATCTATACTTCAAGTATCATTCTCAATTCAAAAGTTATTTAAGATTTAAAACACAATCTCTTAAAGATTTATTACTAGAAATTCAGTATTTAAATCTCATCATTATACTTTGATTTTATTATAAACCAACCCTTAAAATCTTAATCTTGTACATTTTTCTTGAATTCAAATCTCATCTAATACATGAACATGATCTTTAAATTATCAAAATATCTCATAGAATATTATAAAATAATTCCCAAGTGATCTAATAATATTTTTAGAATGTTTCTATGAATTTTTCTATTTTTAAATCTTTAAAAAAATCAAAAAATAAAAATAAACTCAAAAGAGGGGACACCCGGATTCGAACCCGAGACATATAGTAAGTCAGTCGCAAGCCCAACCATCTGTCCAAACCATTTTTGTGAAAGGAAGACTCTTCAATTCATTGTAATTTTCCCAAAAAATTAAAAGAGGCAGAAGCCTCCCGGGTTCGAACCAGCGACCAGGGAACCCCAAGGCGACACGTGGAAGCGCGTGGTGTTGTCACGCCCCGCTTCCCAAAATACGGAATACGAGTACATGACATTAGCACAGCGATATGACTAACGTCATCCATAAGTTGTTCATCCGATCAACTTAACAATATAATCAATACAGAACATTTGTACAGACAATAATAATAATCTCATGAACAATAATACTTGAAATGAAGCAATATAAAATATCCAAGTACAATAATAATCCAACATCTGGAATAATAATAACAATATTCAGGTCAAAAGCCCACAATACAATGAAATAACAATAGTTCAATAATTAAATCTTCATGGCAAAAAAATTTGTTTATTAAACGGTGATGCAATCAATTTCTTCACCAATGTTGTTCTCCCAATCCATCAGGCAATTCTCCATCAACACCTGTAAACACTTCATATAAAAAGAGAATTTTTTTTCCTTAGAGCAAGTCATGGACAACAAGTAGAGAAAGCAGAGAACAATGGAATAACGGTATAACAATGAATTCAATGGATCAATAGGAATCAATAACACAGGACAATAATAATAATCGATATCATGATAATTGGTACAATGGCTATAAACAATGATGTAATATTCGGTAACAGTAATCAATGATCAATAAAAATAACACTTAGCCAATATTCGATATCAATAGTAACAATGAGGAACAATATGCAGTGTCGATGTGGTGTGATCCTTAAGTCTATTAATTATTTTAATCCTAACTAATTTAGCACTTCATGCGTCCCATTTATTTACCACACGGTTGATACATACAAACAAGTTACATTTAGACTTAGTGGTGGATTTTATAGTTCATGTACTCGGCAACGATATTCAATAATGACCGATGACCGAATCAATCGAGATACTGTAGTCAGTAATCTACAATTAATCGATGACCGATATGACCAATAGACCAATAGACCGATAGACCGATAGATTGATATACCGATAAATAGGGAAACACGGGCTCCTCCTCCGAGTACAGTCCTTATATTGTCCACTACTAAAGTCGATCAACCCTGTAAACCCCGGCTTGTTAATTATTTATCAATGCAATAATACAATATGTAATTTGAGACATGAGATGAACAATAGGACGATAACTTAGATAGGACAATTATAATGGTGACAATAACTCATTAGAATCATAAAATGTATCATACATACATTAATTCATGCAATAGTACGATATAGGATTAATTAATCTATTAAAATCTAGACTATAATTCTGGACAGCAAGAGTAGTCTGTACAAAAATATAATTTCCCACTATTTCAGAACTCAAAAACTGAATCCATTAGAAGTTCTAGAAACTAGAATTTCACACGGTTCCAACACATATTTAAAGTTCAAAATCCGACAACAGTAACTAGGTCAAGCACATTATTCTTTACAGATTTCATGTTCACACAGAATTTCGATTTCATGTTATTTTATTTTTAGAATCAACAAAAACTCAATGTAAATTCTTTACAAATATTTTCTGGACTCCTAAACATGATTACTAACAATTTGAAAATTTTCAGAGAAAAATTTTAATGTTTGATCAGCCTTTTTACTGTTTAAGCATGCAAGATACAAGAATCTGAAAATCTGAAAGTAAAAACACAGCTGTAGTAAAACGGGCATAACTTTTGCTACAAAACTCGGAATTCACAAATTCAAGATGTTCTGGAAACTACAAAGATAAGCCTACATTTCATATTGAGAAATTAATTCATTTTAAGGTCATTTACTGGTTCAAAAACAACAGTCAACATACAGATCAGCAAGCAATATACAGGGTCTTGGGTAGTTTTCATGAAATAAATTAATTACACATGATGGGTATCAATTCTATTAGTCAATATATTTTGTAATCACCATGAAAAGTGTAATAGCATGATAAATACAATTAAAAACACACACATACACAATTCTAACGACATCCAAACAACAATCAACCAATCAAACATAAAACCTAGCAATTATTTCTACACTCAATTCGTTGTGTGATAACTATATGAAAAACCCTATTCTCAATTCTATATGAATGCATGAAAGATTCATTCTTTAGAGTCAAAAGTGGCACGATGTCAAGAATATCGGGGTTAGCTCGTGTAAACCCTCAATAGACCCAACGAAGATAATCAATACAGCGATATGATAACGAATATGATCTACTTGCAAGAATTTCAACGAAACTTGAATTTGATACAATGTACAATTCAAGGAAAAAGTGACTTGCCTTATAAATGGTGAAATTGAATACCAAGAATAATGGGATAAGAATCCCGGGCGACGAACCACGAACACAAGAACACGGAATCACGTGCAAACTATGAGCAAACACACACCCAAAACGGAAAACACCGGATCTCTAATCCAAAACACTAAACAGCCAATCTAACAACTCCACACTTCACAAATAGCAAACACCCCAACAACTCCAATCGGATCCCCCACTCCACCCAGATAGCAAACACCATCACATTGTTCACCTTCGGCTGAATAGTAACAGCGGTTGCGAGGGCGACTTCAATGGCGGCAGCTGTGCGCCGTGATTGGGGCGAGGGCGGTTGTCGAGCAGTGGCGGGTTTGGACAACTGCGTCGATCGAGAATAGGATCAGAGCAATGGCAGCTCTATATTGAGCGGGAAAATAGAGAAGCAGCCAGGAACAGGGGATTGTCGACTGGTTTGGCTGCAATCGGGAGGGAAGAGGTGGACAGGGGAACGGTTGGTGGTCGCTGGAGGGAAGCTTGGTTGTTGGCGCAGTCAAAGATGAGCCAGGGAAGTCGAGCGGGGTGGAGCTCGACGATGGGTTTGGCAATGTAGAAAACAGGGGACGGTAGAGATGGGTTGATCGGTGGTGGCGACAGGGAGAAGAAGGCAGGAAGGTCGACACTGGTGGGGTGGAGGCAATGGCAGCTTGACGAAGGCAGAGGAGGGAGAGAGAGACAGGGCGACGAGGCTCGACGGAGAAGACGAGGGACGAAGGAGACGAGAGGATGACGGCGATAGGTGATGGAGGCGGTGGATAGCTCGACGGGATGACGGTGGTTCGAGCGGTGGTCGAGGGACGAGGGAGGACGGGATGATGGCAGGGATGGGATAGGTCGGCACGGGGAAGGAGAGGGAACAGGGTAAGGGTCTCAACAGTTGGGGGTAGGTCTGGTGGCTAAGGTTGAGTGGGTTAGGTTAGGGTTGAGTTTGGGTTGAATAGAATAGTATATATAGGGAATTATTGGGATATTGGGTATTGGGTTTGGGATCCAATAAGAGAATGAGTTGTAGGGTTAATGGGCTAACGGGTCGGATCCAATAAGAGTGGGTTTAAAGGGTATGAGTCTAAATCCAATAACAAAATGGGCTATAGGGTTTATAAAATATACATATATATACATTTAATCAAATAATGAAATATATATAAACGGAGTATGTTCGGGTATTACAAAATAATAATAATGACAACAATGTTAATAATAATTGTAACAACATCAACAATAGTAATAATAATAATAACCATAATAATAATAGTAATGATAATAAAATTATATAACAAATAGGAATTGGTTTTTAACAAATTTATTAAATAATCCAAATAGTAATAATACATTTATTTTGAGCTCAAATATAAATAGGCGATCAATTAGGAATAGACCATAAAAGTAAAATATATCATTATTCGAAATAAATATACTTTTCGATTAGAAAATGCTTTAATAAAAGTTCCGAAACAATTTCAAAACAAAACAAATTTATAAATAATCAAAATAAAGAAAATATTCAGAAAATATGTATTTACGGGAATGAGGGTTACAGGCGCGCTGGCACCTACGCTAGCCACAAGAGCCAAGTGTTCATATGAACATATAGAGGTTTAATTCCTTATAATCCAGCTCTCTGTTTAATCGCATTTTTTAACTCTTTCAACCATTGTCGATTTCATATCTCCTCTCTCAATTTAATTGTTCATAAAACACATTCCTAAGTTTCCAGAAATAATTTCTCATTAATTTCATTCATATTAACATAAAGTTATTCACAAATTTACTCAAATATCACTTTTAGAAATCTAGTACTCGTATCTTTAAATTAGAAAAGTTTGATTACTATCATGAATGTATTTCCTTTTAGCAATTCACATCTTCCCATTGATTTTATAATTCACCCCCAATATTTACACAATTTCTTAAGCACAATTAACAACTTTATGTATTCATATACCCAATTCATATAATCTAATCATTGCTTATTATTTGTGCCTAACAATATTACAACATGCTTTAAATAATTTTCAATTGAGAATCTATCAATTCTATGATGAAACTTTAAATTAGCATACACAAATTCTCATAACTACTACCAATTCTAATAACACAATATACATCACAAAAGTAATTGAAGAACTAATACTAATTATCAACTTCAAGCATAAATTTCCAACACATGCATACTACAATAATTTAGAAAGTAAAAGAGACACCCACCTTGATTCAAATTGAAATAGAAACTCCTAGAAAAATTGCTCCAAACTTCCTCGAAATCCGTGCTCCAAAGAGAAAGAAACAGAGCACCTAGCAAGCTTCGGTCTAGGCAGAAACCAATACTTTTTTTTGATTTTTTTTGTTTGTTTTTCTTTTTCTGATTAGAAGTAGGGTGGGGGGGGGTGTTTTATAGGATTAATTAATTTGTATAAGTTAATTTAATTAACCCACTAATCCTAATTAACTACCCACTAACCCTCTTACTCCACTCACCCTCTCTCCAAGTAAAATACCCGGTCAAGCATATTACATGCTGTTTGATTTTGGTGTGCAATGCACGTGCACGTGCGTGCTACGTGTGTGCACACAATTTTATTAATAGTTTTTATTTAAATTAAATGTATATGTTATAATATGTAGTATGTAATTAATAAAACTAGTTTAATTTAATTATAATCAAAGTTTTCATGCACAAATAGAAATAAACACACACACACACACTTCATCAATTTTATTTTGAAAGAGAATACAACCAACACGTGCGCCGCACGTAAAGATAAATATTCAAAAAGATTTGATTAAAGAGGAAATTTTTATAATTAATAGGAATATAACATACGAAAAATATTTATTTTGATAGCGTTACGAATATTTCGCGTAACGGTGAAATTTACGTAATCGACACGTGTATTGAAAGCACGTGCAATACACGTAAAAAAATAAAGATTAAAATGAATGTTTGAGTTGGCTCATAATAGGATGAAAAGTTAGTTTTTAGAAGACGAAAAATATATAAGTAATCGAAATACAGAAATACGTAGGAAAATACGTCACGACTATTACTCGTAACAGTACGAAACATATGTGCGTAACACATGTGGGCAAAATTTTCATAACTCAATTTTGCGGGGTGTTACAATAATAAACATTAAAAACTAACATTATATCACTTCCTTGATAGTTAGTCATTAATTCATAAATTTCTGAGGCAAGACTAAAACAATTATTATTCATTATTCTCTTTTAGCGATTTTGAGATTTAAAACAATAAGTATGAAATCAGGATTAGAGAGAGATTCCTAAGGATACCATAAAAATCAAAACAAAATGGCCCACCATGCTTTCGACCTAGTTAAACTTCTTTGAGCTGCTCTGTACCAGTTACAACCTATGGATAAAATACCTCTGGTATGTATCCTGATTTCAATGCTCCTTTTATGTTCCTCCCATCTCAGGACTACTATAATCTTCAAGAGAACTTCATCCAAGCAATACGCCTGGAACAACTAGTAGCACTTCAGTACAGACAACAACAACCTAGCTGGTTTCCTTCTACTAAGTGTACGACTTAACTATAGAAGGTTACAAATGAGTCTTTTTACAATATCCTTCAGGCAGAGCCTTACAAAACTCTCCCTGATGCTAAGAGACTAATTATTCATACCTTCCATTGTACAAGACCTTCACAAGAAAGATAGTCTTTATTGATTTCAGACTCCTTACAAACAAACTATTCTTACAAGCTTATGGAATTTCTTCTTCCTAGATCTTATGTCCTCACCCTTACTCAGCCTCCCCTTTTATAGAAGAAGGGATGACTTTACATCAGTTACAATTATTTTTCTGATTACATCACTGCTTACATCATAGGTAAATAATTGAGTTTATTACGTCACTGCTTACGTTGAAGATTGTTTCTGGCCAGCATCTTCACGTGCTTCACATCAGAAACAACTCTTCATTAGCCATATCTTGTTCTTTTCTGCATTGTCCTCATTCATGTTGTGGTTCCATCTTCATCAATCAACGGTAGTGGACAATTGTCTCTTCTGTCATTGTCATGGCTCCTTTATCTAGAATTTGATACCATTTGTCGAAGACTTCTTTCTTTGAATGTGATTATTTAATCTTTGTTATGTTGTAAATCATTAATTTTTGTGGGTCAGAGCTATCATAGATCCATATGTTACTGTCTCTATTTTTTATTTTCTTCAATTCACAATACATTGTTCTAAATTCTATAGCTCTTATTTCTGGGATTAGTTTTTTAAATTCTTCATTTTTATATGGCATAATATTGGTTGCTCCAAACAGGACTTGTATTGTCATCCCTATCTTTATAATATGCTCAGCGGGTAGTTCTTCATCATCTTCAAGAAATTCTGGAATAGCTAAAAATATCCGGACATATATTTTGCAGGCCTTTGTAAGACCAAAATAACTCTTAGCAGATTTATATTCTTCTCTTGGCAGCTGGTTAAGTTCTTCGCATTCTTTGGATGGATATATACAGTAGATAAACCCTCTTGCGAATAATACTCTTACTGTCTTTTGATTTGCTCCTGGTAATATGATCGCTTTGTTCATATGCTGCTGCGGAATAGTTTTGATAAATTGATTGACCTGGGTGGTTTGACATAATTTCTCAATATATTGTAAAAATAAATCATTTTTGGAATATTTTGGAGGATCAGAGTAAACTCTCTTTGTAAGTACTTGGATGTATGGATGTGGAGGTTCCCTCTTGTGTGGCTATTTTTGTGATTTCACTTGTATTTTGTGGGTTAATAGGTTCACTCCCTTCACTCATTTTCTCAATATGTTCTGCATTTATATGTTGGTAAAATATACTTTGAAGACCACATATTTGCAACTATAATTAATTAAATACTTATTTTAATTGCTCCACAATTTTCTTTAGGAAGGTTATACCCTGTTCTATATGCTGGACTCTATTTTTCATCCTGTAAAAACGAAATTGTTAATTTCTTGATAAAAAAATCTGCTAGAATGTTATCTTTTCCTTTTATATTTTCTATTGAGAAGTTATAATGTGCTAACTCCATTTGCCATCTTATCAATCTTTTATTTGCTATAGTTGGGTCTATTATTACGTTAATTCAACACTTTGCTTGTGTATTATCTGTCCTTACTATAAATTTCGTATATATTATGAATAATTCAAACTTTTTTATAGCTTTTAGAGATTGCTAATAGTTATTTTTCATTTATGTGGTAATTTTGTTGGGTCGTGTGAATGATCCACTAGTATATCTGGCTAGTCTTTCCTCTTTTTCACCTATTTCAAGAAATTTTAATACTGCTCCCCAATTATCTTCACATGCATCTGTTTCTATTATGCATGAACATTGTTTAACATGTAATCTTGGCTTATTTAATTCTGAAGTTTGTTGTTTTAATATTTTAAGTTTTTCTTTGTACTCTGGGGTCCATTCCCATTTCTGTAACCAATTTGTTTTTGTTGTAATCAATTTTTTTTGTTGATAATTTCAGTATGCATCCTCTTGTTTGATTTAATAATCTAATTATGGATTGTACTTCTCTATTTTCTTTTAGGACAATAGAAAATGTCTTTATTTTTTCTGCTATATGTGGTTGTAATTCTATTCCTTCATGTGATAATTTTGTTCCTAAGAATTCTATCTCAGTTTTGAACAATTCTATTTTCTTTTTTGATAGTATAATACCTATATTTTTTACTATTGTATGAATTTTAGTAAATGCTCTTTATGTTGTGCTTTGTTTTCGGATTCTATTAAAATGTCATCTACATATACTAGTTTGAAATTATTGTATTTTTCAAATATCTTTTCCATATATTCTGAAATACTCCTTGACTGTTTTTTGTATTCGAATGGTAATATATTCCATTCATAGAATCCTTGCAGTGTACTAAATGTTGTTAACTGTTATGAGTGGTAAAATTCTGATTTACAATCGAATTTCGAATATATTTTTCTTGTTCTTACTGTGTTAAGTAGTATCTACATATCTGGTAGTGGATATCCAAATCTCTTAGTATTTTTATTTAATTACTTATAATTTACTGTCATTCGAGATTTACATCTTTTTCTTCTGAATGTTTTCTTACTATAAATATTGGTGATGAATGTGAACTTTGTGATTTTCTTATGTAATTGTTTTTCATTGGTTCTTTTATATGTATTTTGAACTCTTCTAAATCTGTTCGAGTGTGTCTTATAAGTTTAATTTTTATTATTTTATTCTTTTATATTAACTCTATATGTGTTGTGAGTTTACTTAAGTCCCATTTTGCTTAAGGGTCCTCTCCGCACAGATCTTCTAATTGCTTTTATAAAATTCATTCTGTATTTGTTTCTTGGACTTGTTGTGATCTAGTTTGTTTGGTAAATATTGATATTCACCACGCTGGGTTGAAGAAGCTCTGATATGTTGTAAACCAGTCCTAGAATAAGGTCGTGTTATTCTAATTACTATTGTCTGGAGTTGACAAGTTGTTGTAAATATGAATGTGATATTGTTATAGGATAGTATAGTTGAAAAAAGTCATTTCCTAATAGTACATCATTATTCATATCATCAAACTGGTATATTATTGGAAATTTCAGTAGGTAATTTCCTATTTGTATTTTAACATTTTATTGATACCTATCAACTATGATGGTTTGTCCAGTTAATCTAGTTATTGCCCTTTTATTATATCCATCTTGTTTCCATCTTGGTAGTATATTTTCACGGTATAGGCTAGTGCCTGCTCCAGTGTTTATTAGACTATGATAGTTTCTTGATTTGTATCATTCGTAGACAAATTATGTTAGTATGTATATGTATTTTTTGTTGCTCTAAATAAATTTATTAACACAATATTCTATTTATTACTATACTTTCATTTTTTACTGTTATTGTGATTTTTTCTTCTTGAATTGAGTAAGGTTGTACTGATATAAGAAAGTCAGTTCCTAATAATATTTCATTAACATTATGTTCTGGAAGTACATGTAAATGTAATGGCATTTCTGTTATACCATTTATCCTCAGTGGCAGTATTATTTTATGCACAATTGGATGTTTATTATTGTACTAGTCTAATTAGTAATATAGATTTTCTAATGGTATTAATTATGTTGTTTTTACATTTGTTTGTTTAATATGTGAATTAGTAGCTCCTATATCTACCATGGCTACTTGTTTACTACATTTCCCACTATCATAATATTATATTTCTATTTTAAATTGGTTATCATTTTGATCGTCTAATGTATTTATTATTGGTATTAATTCCAATGCTTGTTGTTTGTTTTCTTATTGATAGTTATCTCTTTTCGAACATTATTTGTGGTAATTTTCCTTTTGTAATTTCTTTTGCTTTATTAAAGTTAAATTCTGCATAATTTGGTATAGTCATTTCAGGATTTTCTCTACCTGGTTTGTATCTTATAATTCTCTAAATAGCAGTTCTATCTTAAAATTATCTGTATTTATATTTTTTTACTCCATGCTTACTAGTGAAAGCATCAATATTTCTTATTTGTATACTCATAACTTTGTTTTTCTCTATCATTTCTATTCCTGATAATATGTGGCACATGACTAAGCTTTCGTCTTTATTTTCTTCGGCCATACTTATAGAGAAAATAGGTTTTATTGTAAATTTTTTCTTTTGATACATTAACTTTCCTTATACTATTCCTATTAAGGCATCTTGTGTACTTTATTATTCTATCATCCATTAGGTATATTTCTAGGGGTGTATATATTCCTTCTTCAAAATAAGCTTTCATTATTATTTGTACTGCTCCTAAATGTATGTGTCTTAATGTTTTTATGGTTTTCCCACTTATTTTTTTTTCCATCTCTTATTTGTTCCATCTCTTGTCTTATTATTTTTTCTGTTTTTAAAGGATTTAAGGTTTTTCCTTGGTCTTGTTCAATGTCTATAGGTTGTTCATTATTTCTGGCTACTATGATGGTATTCTTTTTTCTTTCAAATATTGAAAGTTTAAATATCTCTTTTGGGTTTATGTCTAATTTGGATGCTCTTATTTTATTGTATTTCTGTATGTCAAAGCTCATTATTTCCCTTTTTTCTTCGTTATTTTCTTCTCTTTCTAATTGTTCTGCTATTTCTGTTATTTTCATCATCATATTTATTTCTCATTCTTCTGTTTCATCTTCACTACTTCCACTATCTTCTTCCAGTATCATTATTTCTTCATCTTCACAAATTTCTGACCAGTCTTCCTCATATTATATGGTTCATAGTTTATGTTATTCATCTATTCAATTTCTTCTATGTATTTTACTTTTTTTTTTCATTCTTTTAGGGCAATTTGGTGATATGTGTCCTACTTCTCCACATATATAACAATTACATTTCTTTGGGTTTTTGGATATTGTTTATTTTTATTCATTCTTCTAAAGTATCTTTTATAGGGTTTTTTATATCTCTAGAAAGTTTTTCTATATTTTGGTTTATATTTTTGGAATTTGTGTTTACGTCTCTTTGTATAATTATAGTTATTATTACATCACCAATGATTTGGACTTGCATCTTCACAACAAATCCTTTTTTTTATAGGGTCTATAGTATTTTATAGTTGCTCTAGCTTCTTGACACACTTTATCCCTATAATCTTTTACAAATTGTGTTCTATATCCTAAAGTATCTACTTCTGTTTTTACTTTCTCACATATGTATGCACTATATATGTTTATACTCCATGGATCAGGTAGTTTTAGAAAAAATGATTCCAAAATTGGACTCATTTCTTCTTTTGTATAATAACTATCTTAAAAATATTCTCAGAATTCACAAGCATAGTTGTCAAAATAACACATGTTGCATATTTCTAAATTGCTTAACCCCCATCTTGCTTGGTTCTTTTTGTATATAGTGTGTTTTTCTCCTTTATCGTAGACACTAAATTCTGTTCTTATTGTTATCTTGTAATTTGTAATTATTTCTTTTAGTTCTTAGGTTCGTCGTGCTGAGTTTTCGGTTGTTTCTTTATCATCAATTTGTCTTGATTTTCTGATAGTATTTCTTTCTTTTTCCTTTAGTCCATTCCACCATTATGCTACAACTCTTATAAAGGCTGCTTCTATAAATTTCTCAAATGAATTTCCTGAAAGGTTTTGCCTACATCCTACTATTAGTGAAGCCTTCACCCATTCTTCTATTGACCTATCTACATCTTTTACGCAGTCTAGATATAGTCATTCTTCATTTCCTGCTATTCCTTTTTCATAGTGTTCTGCAGGTTTATATTTTGAGGTTTCCTTTTTCTTTATCTTTTCCAAACTTATTGTTTTTTTGTGTCTTGCCATTTCCATGGTAAGTGAAGCCATTTTGTTAGGTGGTGGCCTTAAGATTTCGTATGTATTAATTGGATTTTCTGTAGGTTTTGATAAAATTTTATCTTCTTCTTGATCCATTTTACTTCTTCGCTCTGTATGTCTAGTTTTCTCAAAGCTTTCTCTACTTCCTCTGTTTTGGGATTTGCCATTAAATCTTCTATTTCCAAAATATTTATGATAAGTTTTGTTATGGCTTCTAACTCCTTCATACCAGCTGCTTCTGTTATACCTAATTCTTTTTCAGTGTCATTTGTTATATATGTACAAAGTTCTTTTATGTTATTATTTATGATTTTTAAATTTTTTCTTATACATTCTACAAATTCTAGACCATTGTAATCGTCTTCCAACTCTTGAATGTTTATCATATAAATTTCTAAAAGTTTTGATGGTTTATTCTTTGTAATATTATCCATCCTAATTTAATTCCTATAGTTTAAGATTTTGTATGATAATATTTGTTGGTAACACTAGCTTGCTTCTTCGTTCCTATAATCTAATACTTTGTATGCTATCTCTTTTTGTATTTCCTTATATAGTTTCTCAGTTAATCTACTTGTTATTTGCTATTCAGACATTTCTTTATCAGTTATATGCTTTCTTTCTATTAATTATCTATCAATGTATCTAATTTTAAATTTTAAAAGTTTTTTTAATTTTAGTTTCTTTATTTTTTGTGAAATATCTAGTTTTTATAAGGTTAAGGGATTTTATTTTATCATTTCTAAAGTACGGTTATATAGAAAAAATTGTTTTTAGCTTTTTATATCAACATGGTCAATTGGAGGTAACATTTTCTAGAAGTGGGCCAGTGGGTTATTTGTTTTGAAAAGTGGTTTGGTTTGATAAAAAAATATTGGAAGTGGGTTGTTTACTAACAATCACTGTTTGAAGTGTGGGCGGCCAAATATAGAAGGGGGGGGGGGATTCTCTTTCTCTTATTTTTTGGCATCTATCCTTCTTGGAGCAAGCTTGGAGGAGAAGGACTTTCTTGGATTTTCGTTCGAGGATCTTAACTTTAAGGTGGGTGTTCTTCTAATCTCTTGCATTGTTTATATGTTTTTTTTTATATTGTGAATGAATGAATCTAATGATAGTTGACGTATTGCATGACGAATGAATGTGGGATAGATATCTTTCATAAAATAAGAATCATATGTGAGATGTAAATATTATGTATAGATTAGTTATTGATATTGGGGACTGGTGATGCATAAAAGAACTCTTTTAATTAATAAAGTGCTTATGTGTTTAAGGGTCGTGTAGGGATTCAAGGGTATATGTCAAAATAAATTATAGACCATTGTATGCACACAAACCCCTTGTTGGATTGATTAAAAGTTGATGTTTTTTATAAGTTATTTGTTGTTTTATAGTAAATTCTAATCAAGCAACCTATTCTCAAATTCTATATTTCTTTTCAAAATTATGAGAGTTAATGGATGAAAGATAGCTTGCGGGTATAGGATTTGTATGCTGTCGGGTTGCAGGTATGCAAAGTAAGGGGTTGCAAATGTAATGCCCCTGCTCCAAACTCAGACAATTTATACAATTTAGCAGAAAAATTATTTATTAATTAGTACAACTGCCCACTACAGGCTGCTCTCAAAAGGTGGTTAACCGAATTTGTGACTCTTGATCATAGACTTTATTATTTATTATTATTATTTCATTTGTATTCCCGATGTGGGACAAATTTCTCACATTCTGTCTCTCCTCTCTCTTGCGTGTACAGCCGAAGCCAAGACCCCGGTCCTGGGCCCCACGACCACGTCACACAAAGAGACAGCGGCACCTCACACGGTGGGCCCCCACCACGTGCCACGTCATCCACAGAACCAAGCAGCCAAGCTGCTTCTTTCTTCCCGGGTGGGCCCCCCTCCAATTTAATACCCACATGATTTTAACCATCATTACCTTATCAATCACCAATTAAATCTGTACATCCTCCTATAGGAAATCCCATAGGGCCAACTCCAATTCTCTTTACTATTATATATTATTATATATATGTCTTTGAAAATTACGGGGTGTTACAACAAGTATGCACAAATAAGGGGGGGAGGGAGGGGGGAGGGGAGGCGGGGCGGGGAAGCCTAGGTATAGGCAGGTTCGGGTAGAACCCCTTAAGTCGCAGGTTTCCGTGATTTCTTGGCTAAATGTTCGTATAGTCAATTTGATTGTTCTTGATAAAGAATGATCCCAAAATTTGAGTTCAAATTCCCTATGTTTCAAATATTTCTTTTATATGTTGCAGATTGAGTAAATTCCAGATTTTATTCAAGGTAAATTTCAGATTTCTTTTATATATCAGGTCTTGATATTTGTAGTTTCAGATTTTAGTACCTTTATATATATATATATATATATATATATATATATATATATATATACTTAGATTTTGAAATGTTAAGTTTCAGCTCTTAACTATGTATATGTTTTCAAATTTCGATATGTTTAGTTGTATATTTCATCTCTTAGGTTTGTGTAGGTATATTCTCAGATTTCCAACATGTTAGTTTCAGATTTCATCTCTTAGGTATGTGTATATATACCTAGATTTGATATGTTCAGTTTTAGATTTCATCTCTTAGGAATGTGTATATATTTTTAAATTTTGATATTGTTTCACTAGTCACATATGTGCATATATCTTTAGATTTTCATACTTTCAGATTGCCTATATTTCATATTTGAATACTGTTGGTTTCAGATTTCATTTGCTCTTAGATTTGCCTATATTTCAGATTTGCTTATATCTCGGATTCGCCTATATTTTAGATTTAAATACTGTTAGTTTCAGCATTCATGGTATCTCAGATTTGCATATATATTTCAGATTATAAAGATTTTTTTTAGTTTCAAATCTTGATTCTTTCAGATGGTGTATATAAATTCCAGATTTGGGAAACATTTAGTTTCAGGTTTAAGGAGCATAAATTTCAGATTTGGAGTTGATTTGTTTCAGTTTTGAGTTGATTAAAATTCAGATTTAAATGCATGGAGTTTCAAATATGGAAAGATATTTTATAAGTTGAAATGTAAACGTTGTAATCAATTTAAACTAGTTAATTTCTTGAACCGTTTCTATAAACGTGGAAGCTAAAATTAAAACAATTACGGGAAAAAAATTCACTTATTCAAGAGTAGAGGATCTCATTGTGAGCTAGTTGATTAAAGAATTTTAGAATCTAACAGAAAGAAATGTGTTAATGTTTCGAGTTGTGAGGGCTCTAGAGGATGAGCAAAAGCCTAAATACCAGCAGGTTGTTATTAATAAAAATGTGGGGTTAGCCAGGTTTGGACTAGAGCTCCTAGTGATGTTTGAGTTAAAATCCGATAGGGTGAGCTAGCTCTAGGTAGCCATGGATAATTTATGTTTGAACCTAAGGACAGGCAATAGATGGAGTTATGATTGGAAACAACGAAGAGCAAGTCCGGTAAAGATCTGCGGTTTCTAGGAATGTTCGGGACAGACGCCCTATATGTAATGCCCCGAATCCCAAATACACTGAATTCGAAATGTTCTACAGGATCTTTCCGCTTCCTTTAATACAATTTTACAAGGAAATTTAAACTTTTCACTTTACATCAGAGTTTACATGATTACATTACAATTTACACTGCACAGCGGAAGTAAACTTTACAACAATGAAACAAATGTACAACAACATTGAATAATCTTTAAGCATATGTTCTTCTTTAATCTTTATCATGCCATTTACCTGCATATAAGACTGTGGGTACGTCAGTTTATTCAACCGACGATCATTATACACAGTCATCCTCTCTATGCCGGAAATACTATAACTTATTTTCCATATTTAGCAAACACAAACTTGTCACATATCAAACTAAAGGGACTACCCTATTGATGTCGTGTTGTGGTTGTGCACTTAGGTATTGTTCTTTTTTTTGCCTCTTATAAGAGCTTACCTCTTATAAGAGATTTACAGTAAGAGCCTCTTATAAGAGCCTCTTTTTGAGGTGTTCTTTTATTATAAAAATAATATCTTATAAGAACCTCTTATAAGAGATTTCTGTTTTTTTTTCACCTCTTACAAGAGTCTATATTACCCCAAAGTCTATATTACCCCCAAAGTATAAAAAAGAAAGTGTGTAAGAAAGAAAGTGCAAGATTTAAGAAAGAAAGTGCAAGATTTCAGATTTAACGGATCGTAGAATAAATTTCAGATTTTTCTTTCATCTATTTTTTTTTTTTTTTTTTTTTTTTTAAAGTACCTTTCTTAGTTTTCTGAACTTCTACTCTTCTGGGTGTTCAATCACATTCCTGAAAGTGATAATACAAAACAAAATAGATAATCAATTTTGAACTCAATCCATCTCTCTTATAATCAGTATAATCAATCATCTCTCTTATAATCAGTATCGGGCTTAGCCATCATAACTTCATCTGCCACTGAAATATTAGAACTCGGGATAATTTTGGAGCTCTCTTCAGGATCAGGTTCGATAAAATTCTTAATCGTCGTAGTTTGAGAAGATATATTCTTAATCGTTGGAGCTCTCATCGTTATTTTTGAGATTGAAATTAGTAACAATTATAATATAGACTTTGGGGTAATATAGACTTTTTAAGTGACAAAAGGCTTATAAGAATTTGAAAGAGGCTACTAGAAGCCATTTAGGCTTATAAGCAATTTTGGGAGAAATTGCTTATAAGAGGTAAAAAAAGAACGCAAAAAAAACTCTTGTAAGAGGTGGACCACCTCTTGTAAGAGGTAGATCGCTTATAAGAGGAGAAAAAGAACACTACCTTAGTCCTTAATGCAGTTATTTATATTATATGACACTAATGCGCACTTATTCGGATTCTATGCATCCCATACTACATAGGTCCGAGGGCAAGCCCTTAATCGTTCTTCATCTTTGTAGGGTTCAATCCCTCGTCATGACTTAATCTACTACTGTAACTACGGTAAGTATCCTAGATGTTTTCTGACCTACGAACTCATGTCTAGGTGCCCTGGAGAGAATCCCATCGCACTGACACATGACTCGTCATGCAGGCATCCTGTGGTAATTCAGCTCCTACCATAGACATGACACCACCCATAGTCTTCAAACATCCCACGAGCGTCGCCACCGGGACGGTACTCTGGAGCAGTATCCTCGCCCAGACTCATCATGGGACATCCTGAGATACGCTCTCGCCGCTATCCAATGGCCCTCATACTCAATGTTTTTCTCTTACTTTCATCACGTCTTCACTATGTACTAATCCTTAGTTTTTATTAAAATCATGAACAAAAATCAAAGCTCTAGAGTTAGCCTCTCCACTAAACCGGACTTATTCATTCATTCAAACATGACCAACCTTGGTCTTTCTTTTCAATTTTCATTTCATTTATTTCCAAATGCCGGGGGAGACTTAGCTACTCTTTTTATTTCAATTTTCAATTCACAATTTCCAATTTGAGCATTTCCAACTCATAAATTCATATGTTGAGTTATCATACTCAAATAGCATTTCTCTTTTCCAATCATGATTTCTAAATTGTTCAATAGTCCATAATTATACATTTAATTCAACTATTCATCATGTAACTCATGAAATGTTATTTTCACATAAAAAAACCCACATCACTAATTATTCAATCAAGGTGAACATTTGCACTTCATATTTTTCACACTATTCTCAAATGAGAATAATTTGCATCACATCACAATATAATTTCTTTTTGCCACATTAATTTTCTAATCCTTCATTTCAAATCATTTTTGCAAGATATAATTTCACAAAGAATATCAATGTAGAACTATAGTTCTATTTACTCATTTAGTCACAAATTATACTTTACTTTATGTAAATCATTCCCAAATTATTTTTAATAAGTCCCATATATTTTTAGAAGAATAGTCATATTTTTTCCACAATTTTTTGATCACCAAAACATCAAAAAAAACATTTTTTCCAATCTTTGCCGAGGGCAAGATTCGAACCCAGAACCCCGGAGAACACAGCCGACAACACAAACCACTAGGCCAAAGGTGCTAGACGGTATAAGTACGGCTGAGAGCTTTAAATGCTCTCGGCTGTACACTTTAACCCTTTTTTTTTTCAAAAATGCAAAGTATGTTACTGAGGGGATTCGAACCAGCGACCTCTGAGAAACAGGCCGCGCACTCCGACCACTTGAGCTACGTGCTCAGGTTGTCCAGTACACTTCGAAATTCTTTTTAAAACAATCTCTCTGTTATTTAAAACATTTCGACATTCATCGAATTCTCATTTCAATTTGCTCTTATAGAATTTACTGTAAATTTCCAGATTGGCTATTCTCAACCTAAATTATACTCCAGTATAATTAGGAGTAATTTTTTCCAATAATTAATACATATTTTTATACAACTAATTCGAAATATGAACTATCACTACCACATTTTCTTCTCTTTTCGACATTTCTTAGCAATTAGCATTCTAATCTCTTTATCAACAAATTTCACATTAGTTCTCTGTCTTTAATCATTTACCCAACATACAAACTCATATTTTAAATCATTCATGCCCACTTTAACACAAAAGATCTATTTAACACATGAAATAGCATTATCAATCTACTAACTTTTGTATGTAATTCTTGATGGTAATAAATGTGTTTTCTTCAATCAATCCATGATTCTAATCAATTCACATACAACTTAAATAATAAAACCACATATCAATTTGCATATCCACATTGCAATCATTCAATGGGTTATTTTTCCTAATTAAAGTGTACTCTTCTTAATTTCTTTCATGCTTCATTCATTCATTTCTAACATGCATTTCCAATTTAGAAATATGGAGAATTTACCCACCTTAATTTGGAGAGAAAAATACAATTTAGCAACCTCCTAGACGAATGTCCTCGTTCAACCGAATGCTCCTCCTTGAACACGTGCACACAAGCCTCCAAGCACCCAACCGAATGCTCCATCTTCCTTGATGTAGCCGGCCTCCTCTCTTCTAGTTGCAAGCAAAAATCCCCACACTCTCAATCTTTTAACTTACAAAATCACTACTAGATAATATAATTTAGACTATAGGTTTGTAGAAAGTAATGGGCACAAGAATGACTAGCTATGAAGGGGGTATTTATACTAAAATCTTGATGGAATGGAGGGCTAGGATCAAGTAGTTGGTTGTAAGATGGAGGGCTAAGATGAAAGTAGGAGTTGCATTAACTACCCACAACCAAGTAACCACCACACCATGATCTCCATTAAAATTTGATTTTCCCTCCAAGATGCAATCCGGCCATCAAAAGAAAGTGCATATTGCACGTGTACGTGTAGTGCACGTGCATGCAACTAGGTCCAAAAAAATTGTACATTTTATTTTATATAAAAATAAACTTTAATTTTGTATTCTACATTACAAGTCATATTTAAAAATAAATTAACTAATGGGCTCTAATTTAATGGGCCAAAATAATTATTATAAAATAATAAATTAAATTAACTTTGGGCTTTTAAAAGAAAATGCTTTTTGTCTAATTGAAAGAAAGCTTTGTGAAAATAATTTAAAAGCACATATTTAAAAATCTATACCCATCATAATGAAAATAATCATAACACTTAATTCAACCAAAAAAATATTGCACGTGCACACTACGTGCAAAATAAATAATTTTTCATAAATGAAAAATCAGGGCATTACACTATAAATCCACGAAGGGTGGGCTAGGGGTAGGTCTGGTTCGTAGTTACGGGTGGTCGACTTGCCATGGTTAACAAGCATGTCCGGTAAAGAGCTCCGGTTGCTAGGAATGTTCGAGACCTAGGATGCGCCCAGTAAATCCACTAATGTTGGGCTAGGGGAAGGCCGGTAAAGTCCACGATCCTGGGGGTGCGACTACACGTGATTATGTGTTGGCGTACAGTCATCGAGTTAGGATTGCATAATGAGGGATTTAACCCTATAATGAGGTGAACGCTAAGGGCTTGCCCTCAGAGCTATATTGTATGGGTGGCATAGAATCCAAACAATTATGCATTAGTAAGCATTGTGTGCATTTTTTTTTTATGAGTTTGTTTTATGCATTTATGCCCTGTTTCATGACATGCACTCATACACTTAGGCTAGATTCACTTTGTTGTTTCATTTATTTATTATCTTTATTGTTTTTATTTTTTCATCAGGTTTGTGGTTGTGAGAATTGGAATATCACTATTACTATAGTATTGCGTCAGTTACATTTAACTGACGTGCCCACAACTTAATAGTTTTTTTAGGACTCTTATTAGTGAGGGGCATGGATGCAAGTTAAGATATGGAATCTAGTGAAGACTGCAGTTTGAATATTGTAACAAGTTGTAATTAATGTGTAATAATCCAGCTGTGTTTTGTAAAGAGAGTTAATGTAATAAAAGTTTTAAATTTTTCTGTATTTTGTACTGTGTGTATATTACATTGAAGTAAAGATTCTGGATGAGTCACAAATTTCTTGTGTTTGAAGTTCGGGACGCTACAAGAGTGGTGTACAACTACAGGTTCATGGGTTCTAGAAAGTCAGAAGTATGAGAGATCGTTGTATTTTCTCAGAGACGATGGATGTGTTTCGTCTGTAGTTGAGTCTTAGCCGGAATCGAGATGTAAGATGTGTGAGGTACGACCGAGATCTAAGAGTTAAGAGGTTGAACATTTAGTAGGAGTTGATGGTCATGGTGAGAATGATCCATGAAGAGAGCAAGAGTTTGCTGCGGTGAAGGTTCTTTATGACGGTAGAAACTTCGAGTTGCTCTTATGATGTTGAGATCATTGGTATCGATATGCAGGATGATGTTGATGGGCATGACCAAGTTGGTCGTAGTGGGACTATGAGAGATGGTTTACAGTCTGCGGATATTATGGAGGTGTCGTCCATGGAGGCTTCGAGTACAGAGTGTGCTTTGCCCTTGATAGGTTTGAACCATGTCTAGTGTTAGCAGAGATTTTGTAAGTTAGGAAGTCTTGTGGCACGGGATACGACACAGTGAAAGGGGAGAGTGTTTCTCTGTTATTCGTGGCCTATGCAATAGATGGTGGGGTACGTCCTTCGTGAGTCTATGAGGGGTTTCTGGTGCCCTCAATGTGGTGGAGGGGGTGCTTTTTCATGTGAGTGAGGGGTACTCTGTCTTTCAGAATGAGTGGGAGGCTAGCAGAGATACTACGAGAAAAAGATACAATTATTTTGATGCTTTGTGTATTTGGTACAAGTGGGAGATTGTTTGCATTTGTGGACCTAATATATTAGCAAAAGAGTTTGGAGAAGGAGAAGATACAAAGCAACGAGTGATCAGAGTAGCGCAAGAGGGTGAAGACAATAACAGCATCAAGCATGAGCAGTAGAGCAAGACAGTTGACTGGCATGCCTGCTGAATTGACATTTGATTGTCGGGAGCGCAATTGATTGTGTTTCCTCTCTGACTTGGGGAGTCTTATTGTAGTCGACCACACTTCTATGCAGTCGACCTCATTAAGCGCATGATACAAAATTGGGTCGCAGGTTTGGATCCTTTTGGGCCGTAGTTGTGTTTATCTTTTAGGGTTTACTTGAGGCAATAAATATAGATGTAAATTCTAGAATTTTTTGTACTCATAATTGAAACCACTTCAAGAGAGGTGAGAGCAGTCAAAGGTGTGAGACATTAGACAGAGATCTTATTGTATATTTGTATTTCTTGAGTAAGAAATACTGATTAACTTTACATATTGTTTTATTTTTGTGTTTGTAAGATCTTGCATTTGTAGAATCTTATTATTAGTGTATCTAAATCTTAATCGGTGTTGTTGGGCACTACACTTTATAACTTAGTCCTGAAAGACTTGTTCTGCCACCTAACTTCTTACTCTCAATTCAAATACCATTCTTATCAAAATAATAGATTTTCCCGTAGCCACGTACGTGCCTACCACACGTCTTCAGAATGATACAGCATATGAAAAATCTTGTAAACAGTAAATCAACAATTATGTAAGTGAAGTTTGAATAGTATGACAATAATTAGTTGTAAATAAAAGTCCATGTTTCCATATATATATATATATATATATAAAGAAGTGATCCAATGAGAAACACTCTTAAATGAGAAAATGAGAAACACTGATTCTGACCATTGAATATGAGGAGATTGAAATGAGTGGCTCTCATTCATTTGGATTAATTAATTGAGAACCCGATTTTTTTCTGCACATCTATTAAAAAAAACCAAAAATAACCAAATCAAATCAATTGAAAATTCTATGCGGGGCCCACCCCTTTTTTCCGTTTCCCTCTCTTCTTCATCCTCTCACTCTCGCTTTCTAAATCGAATCGAGAATCGAATTGACCACAAATGGAGCTGGACGAGATCCATTTGCAGGTTATGTCCATATATATTAAAGACATTCTTTTCAGGTTTCTTGATTGTCACAATTGTATACAAGGATATACCACTATAGGAAAACAACCATATACACCTTTTCGTTTTTATTTTTATCTTCTTGCTAATTAAGACTACAATTGTATTGCATTGATTAGTACCTAGACATGCAGACACCTCCATCCTCTACTTCTATGAATTACTGCAGCTTCACAATTCATGACCCTATTAAAATTCATGCAATCAGATTACAGATATCAGAAACTTCCGCTAAATCCTCAACGATTCCCACTTCATACTCGCTTTTGAAGCAGTAGGTCAACAATCACCTGCTATGATAACCCAGGGTTTATATATTGAGATAACAACTCGGAGTACATAACAAATCGAGCAGTGAGACGACGAGGGCGACGGGAGCAGCGTGGCGATGGAGGACGGGTGGTGCAGCGACGGAGGCGGCGCGCGCGAGGGGGACGGCACGGCGCGGAGGATGGGGGTGCAGGGTTGGAGATGGCTTGCTAGGGTTAGGAAGCAAAACATTAATTAAGAATGAGAACCTAGAATTTAAAAGATGGGTAATTGAGATGTTTTTTTTTTTTTTTTTTTTTTTGGGTATATAAGATCTGTAAAAAAACGGGTTTTTTTAATTATCAAACTAGATGAATTAGAGCCATTCATCTCAATCCCCTCATATCCAATGATTATAATTAATGTTTCTCATTTTCTTATTTTAAGATGTTTCTCATTGGATCACTCCTATATTTATATATATATATATATATATATATATAGAGAGAGAGAGAGAGAGAGAGAGAGAGAGAGAGAGAGAGAGAGAGAATTAAATAAATAAATGAGTTGTTTTGGGGAGGAATTTGAATTTGAGTTTTGGGGGAAAATGTGTTTTGTGATATTAGATCTGGGCCTTTGATTTTGGGGGGATTGAAGGGGTGCCACTTGATAGCTTTCTTTGTATTTTATTATATAGATTACTATATTATACCTTGGGGATCATCAAATACTTTTGTACGCGTTAGATATTATTATAGTCCCATATTGGTTGTAGAGTTGTTTTAATATTTGTTCCCCTCCTATATATAGGAGGTATTGTACTTGGTTGAACGCAATTCAATATTCAGTATTGTTTTCACTCTCTCTGATTTATCTTAACATGGTATCAGAGCCAATTACTCAAATTTTCTTATCTTAAAATTTCCCATCCAAAAATCCTCAAAATCAAACAGCCAAAGTTATACAAATTTCTTCCCAAAAACCGTACTTCTCAAAAAAAAGTATCATCGTCACCTTCTTCGTCGAAAACTCCAGATCCAGCATCGTCATCTTTGTCGAAACCACTGCAGTCCAGATCAAGCACCAGTCCGCCCGAAGCACCAGTTTGCCCTCTCTCCTTCGTCGAAACGCCAGATCCAACTCCTTCTCCTTCATCGTCGAAACCACTGCAGTCCATATCCAGATCCCGAAAGTGACTTCCGTCGTCGTCGACCTTCAAGACCTCGCTAATCCCCCCAGTCGTCGTCGACCTTCAAGACCCCGCTGCCGCCACCGCCGCCATCCCCCCCCCCCCCCCCCCCCCACACACACACACAAATTTCTGAAAACCCTAATTTTTATGTTTATTTTATTTTCCTTCTTCTATTTTCCTTATATTACCCAAAACCCAAATACCCTTTTTTTTTCTCCTTCTTCTTCTCTTCCGTGTATTAAATATATATATATATGTAACAATAATAATAATAGATGTATAAATAATATATGTAACAATAATATATTATAAATATATATATAATAATAATAATATATATAAATAGATTTAGAAAGAGGATGTGAAAAAACAGAAAATAGGTAAAGTGGAGTTTTGTGAAAACGGTTTTCAAAAAACAACATAACCAAACGGGTTTTGGAGTTTTGGAAAACAAAAAAAGAGGAAAAAACAACAAACCAAACAGACCCGAACACTTTCCACTTTCACTTTCAGTAGCTACCAACTTTTTAAATTTCGTTTGTTGTTTTGTTAGTGGTATTTGAAATTTGACTGACATATTGTTATAGCATTATATTACAAGTGTGTGGGAATAATGTGTTAGAACCTGAATATAAAATACTAAAAATCCCAACAGAATTTGTGAAGAAATCAAAATCAATTGAAGAAAACAGTAAGTAGAAAGTTTGTACAGAGTCGAGATATGAAATCTCTGTCCTTAAAGCAGAATTTGCCCCGTAGTGTGACGGTTACCGGCAAATTGCTTTCCAGGATACAACTGTACCTTCTCTGAAGAATGCAGCACCCTAGCTTCAGAGACACCGAACTGCTGTCTGTGTTGTACTCTCAGTTAACACTTGACTCTGACACAGAGGAGAGGAAGAAGGAAAGAAGATGTAAAATTCTGTGCCTGTATGCAAAACTCTGTCTGGTTTTATAGAGGATAGTTTGGACTGGAGGCTGTTCAGTAGCTGCCATTACTCTGTAACAGCAGAGTAATGGAGACTCTTCAGATTCATAACTGGTGAGCCATTACTCTGCTGTTACAGAGTAATGGCCCCAGTTACTGAATCTGAAAAGCCTTTTCAGTTCAGTAGGGGAAGAGGCTGTCTGGGCAAAAAAGTAAAATAAAAAATTTAAGCCAGACCAAACCAAACCAAACCAAACCCAGCCGAACCGAACCGAACCGAACCGAACCGAACCGAGCCGAGCCGAGCCGAGCTGAGCCGAAGCTGAGGCCGAGGCCGAGGCCGGAGACGGGCCGGGCCGGGCCAGGCGCGCGCGCGCGCGTGCGCGCGTGTGTGTTTGTCATTTTGGCTAAGTCCTCTCTCCACTACACGTTAGTGGTAACCCCCGGGCTACGCCCTCTAGTCCAGTTTTCTAGTATATATACTAGTATAAATCTTTTCCAATTTCCGATATGGGACTATCCATTTGTTAAGTTGGTACCTTTCAAGTACCCAACTTTGGATCAACATTTCTCATTCATACGGAATTCATTTTTGGCAAGTGAGTATACTACGGAATAGTACTCGACGAGAGGATTGCAATCCACTCATTTTTCGGTGCCGCCGGTGGCCGGAGCTCGCCGGAATCCGGCCCAGAAAACTACAAAAATTAATTCCAACAATCCCCCACATGAATGGAAATTACCAGACCATGTAATCCAGACATGACAGAAAAACAAAAAAAACATGACAGAAAGACTCTGAGAGTACAATCGGAAAATCACTGCATCAGGAATGGTAGTAATTTTTCAACTTTGAACCACCCTTAGTAATTAGCTATCGGATTCACTTGACCAGGTAGTGATCATGATGTCTTGAACTACCCGGGCGTTCATGTGAACCTAGACAATAACTATCACACAGTTTCATCTCCTCACAGAACTAAGTTCTCTTGTTGTGTTCATTTTGGCCTTGAACATCCCTGGTTAATCGTGAGTGAACTTGGAGAATGTAGCCTCTCTTCATTCTCCTAGAAACGGCCCCATTTCACACTCACAAGGTGATTGCCCATAAAGAGTATCCTGCTATACCCCACTTTTATTTCAAAGCTATGGGAATCATTAAAAGCCAAGCTTATCCTAACTATTTGCAGGCAGCACTTGTTCTATCATCCTAAGAATGGGTATGAGATGTTAATCTCTCAGTGCTTTCGTTGATTCAACAAGATTTAGTTGTCCCTTTGAACCTAGATCTTGGGATCTCCAATTCCTAGGTAGGGTTTCCATCAAGTATCCTCTTTCGTCATAGGCTTTAAGCCCATTCCTCTTGATGATCTGACAACCTGCTCTCGCGACAGACCTTTAGTAAATGGATCTGCTAGGTTGTCGGCCGATTTTATATATTGTATAGAGATTACTCCATTTGAGAGCAGTTGTCTAATGGTTTTGTGTCGCCTTCTGATATGACGAGACTTACCATTATACATGCAACTCAGTGCCCGTGCTATAGCCGATTGGCTGTCACAGTGTACACATAAGGCAGGCACTGGTTTTTCCCACATTGGAATATCCTCTAAGAAGTTTCGAAGCCATTCTACTTCCTCTGCCGCTTTGTCTAAAGCAATAAACTCAGATTCCATGGTGGATCTGGCCAATAGCGTTTATTTAGAGGATTTTCCGTGACACAACTGCACCACCAAGTTTGAAAACATATCCACTTGTGGATTTTGAGTTCTTTGAGTCCGATATCCAGTTGGCATCACTGTAGCCTTCCAGTACTGCTGGATATCTGGTGTAATGCAGCGCATAACTCTGAGTATGTCGCAAGTAGTTCAATACTCTAGTTATTCCTTTCTAGTGACTTCGTCCTGGATTACTCGTGTATCGGCTCAGTACGTTTACCGAATGTGCTAAGTCCGGTCTTGTACAATTTGTTAGATACATCAGACTACCAATTACACGTGCATATTCCAGTTGTGATATGCTTTTGCCTGTATTTTTGAACAGGTGAAGACTTGGATCGACGGGACTTTTTGCTGTCCCATTGGAATAATTCTTGAATCTTTCAAGTATTTTCTCAGCATAATGAGCTTGAGACAAAGTAATCCCTTCAGATGTCCTGGAGACTTTGATTCCTAGTATGACATCTGCAACTCCCAAGTCTTTCATGTCAAACTTGCCACTAAGCATGCTCTTAGTTTGTTTGATAATGTCGTTATTGCTTCCAATAATGAGCATGTCGTCTACGTATAGACAGACCAGAATGTATCCGTTTGGAGTATCTTTGATGTAGATACATTTATCACATTCATTTATTTTGAAACCATTTGACATCATAACATTGTCAAATTTTGCATGCCACTGCTTTGGAGCTTGTTTCAGGCCGTACAGTGATTTTACAAGCCTGCACACCTTATTTTCCTGTCCAGGAACTACGTAACCCTCAGGTTGTTTCATGTATATTTCTTCTTCTAAGTCTCCATTTAGAAATGCAGTTTTAACATCCATTTGATGTATTTCCAGGTTATGTAGAGCTGCAATAGCTATCAACATTCTTATGGATGTTATTCTTGTAACTGGGGAATATGTATCGAAGAAATCTAGGCCCTCTTTTTGCCTAAATCCTTGTACCACAAGTCTAGCCTTATGCTTCTCTATTGAACCATCTGGTTTCAATTTTTGTTTGAAAATCCATTTGCATCCTAGAGCTTTACATCCAGAAGGTAAATCGACTAACTCCCATGTATGATTTTGCATAATGGAGTCTATTTCACTTTTGATTGCTTCCTTCCACATAGGAGCATCAGGCATAGACATGGCTTCCTTGAACGTTCTGGGCTCATTCTCTAACAGAAAGGCCGTCACAAAGTCAGGACCAAATGATTTTGATGTTCTAGCCCGTTTACTTCGTCTAGGCTCATCGGTATCCTGGTCTGGTTCATCAACTGAAGTGCTTGCAGTCCCTTGTTCACGTGTACGTTTAGGGTACGTAGTATTCTTGCACGGAAACACGTGTTCAAAGAATGAAGCATTTCTTGATTCCATTATTGTATTTACATGGATATCCGGTATATCCGATTTGTATACCAAGAACCGATATGCACTACTGTTGTGTGCATAGCCTATGAATATGCAATCAATCGTCTTAGGTCCGATGGTGACCTGTTTCGGATTAGGTACTGCCACTTTTGCTAGACACCCCCACACTTTGAGGTATTTATACGAAGGTAAGTTACCTTTCCACAATTCATATGGTGTCTTGCCGGTTTTCTTGTGAGGTATTTTGTTGAGAATGTAGTTGGCAGTCAACAACGCTTCCCCCCACATATTTTGGGGTAGGCCAGAATTCAACAACAAGGCATTCATCATCTCCTTTAGAGTTCGGTTTTTGCGCTCGGCAGTACCGTTTGATTCGGGTGAGTAGGGAGCAGTTGTCTGATGAACTATTCCATGTTCCGAGCAGAACATGTTAAATGGTGCATCATATTCTCCTCCTCTATCACTTCTGACGATTTTAATCGTTTTGCCAAGTTGATTCTCAACCTCAAGTTTATATTCTTTGAATTTATCCAAAGCCTCATTTTTGCTATGTAACAAATATACATAACAGAATTTTGTGCAATCGTCTATGAAAGTCACAAAGTACTTTTTGCCACCTCTGGTCTGCACATATTTTAAGTCACATAGATCCGTGTGAATTAGACCTAGAGTTTCTGTGTTTCTTTCTACAGAACGCGATGGAGTTTTAGTGAGTTTGGCCTCCGTGCAAACTTCACATTTTTCTGAGTTATCTACCTTAAACTTTGGTAACAGATTCATGTTAACTAATCTACGCATAGAATTTACATTAACATGGCCTAGTCTTTCATGCCAAACAGAGGAAGACTCAACAACATAGGCAATAGGAGTTATTTCATTAACTTTGGGAACAGCAGGAACAATAGTTTTAGGGATGACTGTCATTACATTAAACTTAAACAGTCCATCCTTTACATATCCTTTACCCAAATATACCCCATTCTTGGACAGTACAAAATTATCAGAAACAAGTACAACTTTAAACCCATTCTTACTTAGCAAAGAACCTGATATCAAGTTCTTTCTAATGTCTGGGACATGCAGCACATTTGTGAGCGTTAGCTCTTTGCCTGAAGTCATTTTCAGCACTATCTTCCCTGTTCCTTCAATTTGGGAGGTGGAAGAGTTTCCCATGAACAGCTGTTCATCTTTGTTGCACTTCTGGTAGGAGGTGAACATTTTCTTGTCCGAGCAGATATGCTTGGTGGCCCCTGTATCGTACCACCATTCACGAGGATTGCTCCCCACAAGATTTACCTCTGAAACAACAGCACAGAGGTCCAGGTCAGAGAGACCAGTGGACAAGTTCTCAGCTATGTGTACATGGGATTTTTCATTTCCTTTTACATGTCTTGTTTTTGAATAATTACTGTCCTTACTACGGCACTCAGAAATTTTGTGCCCCAACTTACCACACTTGTGACATTTCCCAGCAAACTTCTTTGCAAGAGGTTTTTTGTTGGAGGCCTTTGGCAGAAACTTCCTCTTCTTGCCCTTCTGTTCATGCTCCACCACATTAGCCTTTTCTATGGACTGAGTTCCATAGGACCTCTCAGCCTTGCGATTCTCTTCTTCGATCCGCAACCTGATAATTAGATCTTCAAGAGACATCTCCTTTCGTTTGTGTTTGAGATAGTTCTTGAAGTCTTTCCACCCAGGTGGAAGTTTTTCAATGAACGCTGCAACCTGGAATGGTTCGCACAGCGTCATATTCTCTGCAGCAATGTCGTGCATTATAACCTGCAGTTTTTGGACTTGACTCACCACAGTTTTGGAGTCAATCATCTTGTAGTCCAGAAATTTGCCGACAACAAATTTCTTGGACCCGGCGTCTTCTGTTTTGTATTTCTTTTCCAGGGACCCCCACAGGAGTTTGGACGTCTTGAAGACACAGTAGACGTTGTACAAGGAGTCTACCAGGCCATTCAGGATGTTTTGGGGGAAAATGTGTTTTGTGATATTAGATCTGGGCCTTTGATTTTGGGGGGATTGAAGGGGTGCCACTTGATAGCTTTCTTTGTATTTTATTATATAGATTACTATATTATACCTTGGGGATCATCAAATACTTTTGTACGCGTTAGATATTATTATAGTCCCATATTGGTTGTAGAGTTGTTTTAATATTTGTTCCCCTCCTATATATAGGAGGTATTGTACTTGGTTGAACGCAATTCAATATTCAGTATTGTTTTCACTCTCTCTGATTTATCTTAACATGGTATCAGAGCCAATTACTCAAATTTTCTTATCTTAAAATTTCCCATCCAAAAATCCTCAAAATCAAACAGCCAAAGTTATACAAATTTCTTCCCAAAAACCGTACTTCTCAAAAAAAAAGCATCATCGTCATCTTCTTCGTCGAAAACTCCAGATCCAGCATCGTCATCTTTGTCGAAACCACTGCAGTCCAGATCAAGCACCAGTCCGCCCGAAGCACCAGTTTGCCCTCTCTCCTTAGTCGAAACGCCAGATCCAACTCCTTCTCCTTCATCGTCGAAACCACTGCAGTCCAGATCCAGATCCCGAAAGTGACTTCCGTCGTCGTCGACCTTCAAGACCTCGCTAATCCCCCCAGTCGTCGTCGACCTTCAAGACCCCGCTGCCGCCACCGCCGCCATCCCCCCCCCCCCCCCCCCCCCCCCCCACACACACAAATTTCTGAAAACCCTAATTTTTATGTTTATTTTATTTTCCTTCTTCTATTTTCCTTATATTACCCAAAACCCAAATACCCTTTTTTTTCTCCTTCTTCTTCTCTTCCGTGTATTAAATATATATATATATGTAACAATAATGATAATAGATGTATAAATAATATATGTAACAATAATATATTATAAATATATATATAATAATAATAATAATATATATAAATAGATTTAGAAAGAGGATGTGAAAAAACAGAAAATAGGTAAAGTGGAGTTTTGTGAAAACTGTTTTCAAAAAACAACATAACCAAACGGGTTTTGGAGTTTTGGAAAACAAAAAAAGAGGAAAAAACAACAAACCAAACAGACCCGAACACTTTCCACTTTCACTTTCAGTAGCTACCAACTTTTTAAATTTCGTTTGTTGTTTTGTTAGTGGTATTTGAAATTTGACTGACATATTGTTATAGCATTATATTACAAGTGTGTGGGAATAATGTGTTAGAACCTGAATATAAAATACTAAAAATCCCAACAGAATTTGTGAAGAAATCAAAATCAATTGAAGAAAACAGTAAGTAGAAAGTTTGTACAGAGTCGAGATATGAAATCTCTGTCCTTAAAGCAGAATTTGCCCCGTAGTGTGACGGTTACCGGCAAATTGCTTTCCAGGATACAACTGTACCTTCTCTGAAGAATGCAGCACCCTAGCTTCAGAGACACCGAACTGCTGTCTGTGTTGTACTCTCAGTTAACACTTGACTCTGACACAGAGGAGAGGAAGAAGGAAAGAAGATGTAAAATTCTGTGCCTGTATGCAAAACTCTGTCTGGTTTTATAGAGGATAGTTTGGACTGGAGGCTGTTCAGTAGCTGCCATTACTCTGTAACAGCAGAGTAATGGGGACTCTTCAGATTCATAACTGGTGAGCCATTACTCTGCTGTTACAGAGTAATGGCCCCAGTTACTGAATCTGAAAAGCCTTTTCAGTTTAGTAGGGGAAGAGGCTGTCTGGGCAAAAAAGTAAAATAAAAAATTTAAGCCAGACCAGACCGAACCGAGCCGAAGCCGGGGCCGGGCCGGGCGCGCGTGTGTGTTTGTCATTTTGGCTAAGTCCTCTCTCCACTACACGTTAGTGGTAACCCCGGGCCACGCCCTCTAGTCCAGTTTTCTAGTATATATACTAGTATAAATCTTTTCCAATTTCCGATATGGGACTATCCATTTGTTAAGTTGGTACCTTTCAAGTACCCAACTTTGGATCAACATTTCTCATTCATACGGAATTCATTTTTGGCAAGTGAGTATACTACGGAATAGTACTCGATGAGAGGATCGCAATCCACTCATTTTCCGGTGCCGCCGGTGGCCGGAGCTCGCCGGAATCCGGCCCGGAAAACTGCAAAAATTAATTCCAACATAATGCATATAGATTATGATTCAACATGTTCAAAATGGTATAGTACATTTAAGAGGTGGTTAGTGTTTTTTTCATATGCAATTTTCAGTTGAATTTTCCACACTTTTCAAACAGAAATCTCTCAGTAATTATCCTGCATCTTCTTTTTTTAATTCCTTTTTCTTTTATAGATTTTTTTTTTTAATAAAGACTTACGATATAGTCTGATCTTGAATATAAGACGTTCTGTTATCTAGTTTTGGAGCTACAACTCAGTTGTCATCTTGTTCATTACAAGGCTATGATCCTGTGGAAAAATTGCTCCAAATCATGTATAGACCTTTTTAGGTCTCCGTAGTTTTCGGCATTTTGATTCAATATTCAGATTAATCATTGTACTTGAGCCCAATTTCAACATTAGTTAGACCAAAATTGACTAACTCAGCTTGATTCTTGCTTGTAAAGTCTCACCTAATCCAATCTACCATCAGACTTAATGCACCAATCCTATCAGTTGTTAATTATATACAAATTAAACCCAACACTTTAATATTTAAATCATGCATTGCGGTTCTTCTTGAAGATCAATATCATTTAAAAATTTGCTTTAAAACACCAACTTCATGTCTAAGAATTTAAACCAATATCGTTTACTTGAAAGAAGGTTGTATCGTGTAGAATACACGTACATATCTAACACGATACAGTTTCCGCATAGAAGTTTTCGTGGTTTGCAGCCAATCCCACTTCACATGATATATCTCCACCGACTCAATTATGAATGGTAAAGTAATGTGGCTTCCCCAACTACTCCCTCTCAGAAAAGGGAGGGATTATTGCAGAAATGTGACCACGTAGGTTATGAACTGGCATTCATAGATAGCTTAGCCTATGGCCATAGCAATAATGATTTCATCACTACAAAACATAACGCTAATTCCAGTGTTTTTCTTTGGCTATCCCAGCGTTTATAAACGTCGGGATAGACCGTAGCGACGTTTGTGTTTCTGAAACGCCGCTAGAAACGCCGCTGTAGCGAGCGTCGGGCTATCAAGGCATTTTTTAGAAACGCTGCTAGAGACCACGTCTATCCCGGCATTTATATAAAAACACGCCGGGATAGAGCGTTAAGGACTTTGACCGAACAGGTTGTGAGCATCTAATCCAAAAAAAAGAAAACTAGGGTTTCAGTTATCCAATCCAAAAAACAAAAACTATGGTTTCGAGAAAAGGGGAATTTACAAAAATCTTACTTGTGAACCGCTTGCTTCCATGTGCACTTGCAACAATATAAAACTAGGATTTGTTAAAATTTTTGAAAAGTAAAATTAGGGTTTCAATGAAAATATGTAGTAGGGACGACGACGAGTGTACCTTAGAGGAGAAGGTCACTGAGGAGTGTAATTGAGAGGGACGACGACGGTGACGTGGCGGCATGACGACGGCGGGAGGTCGAGTCGGGGATTCGGCTGAGAGAAAGAGAGAGAGAGAGAGAGGGGTGTGAGTGAGAGAGTGTAAAAAATTGGGGAATTTGGGATTTGGGGAAAAATAAAAAGTTAGGGGGAGAGGAGAAATAAAAACATTGCCTACTTTGCGATAAATACCGGGATACATAGGACATATCCTAGCGTTTGTACTGAAAACGCCGTCATGTGCTCTATATATCCCGGCATTTATTGCGAACACCAGGATAGATAGACGAATTTTTAAAATTTAAAAAAAAAAAAAAAACATGTCATCTATCCCGGCGTTCATACCCAAATGCCGGGATAGAAACGCCGTGATAGGTCTTTCGGCTTGTAGTGCTGCTAGTGCATAAGGTCTATTAGGAGCAACTAAAGCCAATGGTTGTTCTTGCAACTGCATGTTTATGTCCTTCACTTAATGCATATGGATCTTAGATAGATGTATTAGGTAACTAAATTGGATAGTATCTTGTCACTTCGCTTTCTACGACTTAATTTTCTGGTGTTAGGCCACTTTCTTAGTTGTAAGCACGTTTTTCTTTTTTCTAACAGAGGTTGCAGTCTGATGTTGATCCTGAAATTTCCCTTTTATCACCCCAAAATCTTGCCGTCTGATCTAGAACTCAACGGTACTTGTAAACATGTTTATCAAGATATTAAAGCATATACATACTTTCTTGATACAATTTATCAAAAATAAAGCATACTAAAATGAGAAGTAGACTCAATACCACTACATTCTCTAATTGCGTTATTGAAAGAGTCTTAACACTATTTTCGACTATACTTCTCATCTATATAATAAAACACAAAGAAATTTAATAGTAAGAAAATTAATTGTCCAAATCTAAGCTTCCAAAAGACATTCCCCCCCCCCCCCCCCAAAACTCAAATTCAAATAACCCAAAACAACTCCTTTATTTATTTAATTATTTATCTCTCTCTTTTTCTCTCATTCTCTCTCTATCTACTCTGGAATTTAGATTTTCAGATTTCAGGTTTGTAAATTTTCAGATTTTTATGTTTTCTTATTGCTCAAGTTATATTGAAAATAACAAATATCTCTTCAATAGTTAAATTTCATCATTTTCCACCCTCAAGTTCTAAGAAGTTAGATTTTATACCCTTATTTATAATTATTTTCAACATATACTAATGAAAACATAGACCTTTATTTACAACTAATTATTGTCATACTATTCAAACTTAAGCTACATAATTGTTGTTTTACTATTTACAAGGTTTTTTGTATGCTGTATCGTTCCGAAAACGTGTCATAGGCACGTGCCCACGGGTACTCAGTTAAAATTGATGCCATTGGTACAAAAAAAATACTATCTACATGCTAATCATATAGTCTGGTTTAATATTTCTAAAGTGGTGATTATAAAATGGGGAATTGTGCCTTTCTTGAGTTAGTGCCATAGTTTTTGGGATCCTATATTATTTTATAGATATATTAGGTTTGTCCGTGGCCACGTGCCTACGGCACGTCTTCAGAACGATACAGCATATGAAAAGTCTTGTAAACAGTAAATCAACAATTATGTAGCTGAAGTTTGAATAGTATGACAATAATTAGTTGTAAATAAAAATTCATGTTTCCATTAGTATACGGTGAAAAATAATTATAAATTGAGATATAAAAGTCCATGTTTTCTCATATATATATATATATATATATATATATATATATATATATATATATATATATATATATATGAGAAATGCTCAGTTGAAAACGCAAGTGTCTGTGAAAACGTAGAAAACCACTTAGGCCGTTGTTGGAAACAACGGCCTAGTTTATAATGCATTATAACCTAGGCCGTTTTTTCCTACAACGGCCTAGGCTTGTTTTCACGTTTTCCACAACACTTGCGTTTTCAACTGAGCATTTTCCTATATATATATATATATATATATATATATATATATATATATATATATATATATATATATATATATATATATATATATATATATATATATATATATATATATTGGGTTAGTCTATTATGAGATGGTGAGCGGGGCTCCTTATCTTGAGTGGGAGCTACCAGCCATCCGATCTGGTTTGATTCAGATCGAATGGCTGAGATCAGATCCCATTCTGCAGGTGTTTTGTTGAGGGTAAAATGGTCATTTTATGAGATCCCTCAATCTCTCCTCTCCTTCTATCTCCCCGCTCACTCTCTCTTCTCTGCTCTCTCTCTCTCCCCACTCCCCAAATCGCCCCAAACCCTAGCTCCAAATCCGACGATCTCTACTTCCAAATCGAAACCCTAAATCCGACGCTCTCTCTCTCTTTAATCTCTTGCTAATCGATCCCGACGCTCCTCTCAATTCTCCCGCTCTCGAAATCCCCCCAAATCTGAAACCCTAACTCTCTCAACTCTCAACCCCCAAATCTCGAAATCCTCTCAACTCCGCCTAAAGATCGCCCGACGCCTCTCTTCACCGTCGATTTTGGAGGGAAGTTTATGATTATCATATATGGTATTAAAAATTAAGTTCAATTTATTACATATTTCTTTTGGTTGTGTGTGTAGGCAATGATGAGTTACACCTGGATATAAGTTAGTTTTTCATATGATACTAAGTTGCTATAATTTGATATTAGATATAAGTTGGCAACGATGAGTAGTCACACTTGGATATTAGTTGGTTTGAGGTTGTTTTGTTGTTCTTGTTGTTGATTGTTTTGATGGTCATTATGGTGATCGAAACTAGTTGGCATGGCATTTCACTGCAGCCCTAGTAGTATGCTTTGATTTGTGAGTCAGGTGGATTGGGTGTTGAATTCATTGTGAGTGGTAGAGGGGGCCAAAACAGTGTATGTAAATGTTGTTTTTCAAAAATGATGATATGAACATTGTAACTAAGTTACTGTTGACTCACTCAAATTTCTGCATTTGACTCACTTATACTTGATTTTTTGGAAATATTTTCAAGCACTTGTGTACAGTCCTACAAGTTATTGGGTTTCTAAGCGTACCCTTTTTTTGGTGGTGTTATTGTTCAGAGCCTACACATTTTTTTTTGATGTTGTTGTTCTAAGCCTTCAAGTTTTGTTGGCAAGTGTTGTTCTGAGCCTACCAATTTCTACATTTCGTCTCACAATTTTTGATAAGTCCGCATTTTGTATGAGATGTCAAATTACTCAGCTCCAATTTTTATGTATCTTTGGTAAACAAAGCTTTTTTTTAATGCTGTATGTGAGCTGCTCAAATTCTTTGTTTCTGGAGCTTTGATGGGTTTTCTTTGTTTTGATTAATGCTTTGATGGGTTTGTTGTTTTGGGGTTGAAAATAGATCTGGGTTCGAAATTTTTTGGTGTTTGAGATGTTGGGTTGTTATGGGTATGTTTAGATCTATTGAATATGATGTGTTTTTTAGATGGATCTCTAAGATCTGCATCAAAGAAGTGGAAAATGAATAAATGAGTTTGAAGTTTGCCTGTTAAAATGAATAAATGCATCAAAGAAGGATGCTCAGCCCTCTGAGTTCGAAGTTTCAGTTGCACAGGTTTACCTGTTAAACAATCTTTCATGCATAAACTTTTGCCTATCCCAGTTTTTCTTTAATTGATTATTTAATTGTGTATAATTTATTGTCAGGCACCTCAATGGTTTATGCAGCATCCTCGATGGTTTATGCAGAATCCTCGATGGTTTATTTTAGCATCTCGGAGAGTCGTAGATGGCCATCTGTTGGAAAGTACAAAGTAGATGTGGCATCATTCCAGTCATTGGATGTGCCTGAGCTACAGGTTAGATACCATGGGAACTTCACATGTTATATATCATATTCGTAACATAACTTTGAATACTTATCGCATCAGGTTAGATACCGTGGGAGGTAAAGTTACATCTAAATTCATCGTTCTTTAATGATTTTGCTCGCGGGCTTATGTAATTACCATCCATAAACCTTTCAAATCCATCAATTCATGTTTACCTAGCTCTTTGGGATTGTTTATTTTGATCTTCTTCAGTTTGAATAAATAAATATATTTTGTCCTTTTCCTTCCTCCTCCACGTGCATCGCACGTGCATCATACTAGTATATATATATAGAGAGAGAGAGAGAGAGAGAGATAAATAAATAAATAAATAAATAAATGAGTTGCTTGGGGGGATTTGAATTTGTGTTTTTGGGTAAAACTTTTGGGGAAAAAATGTGTTTTGTAAGATTAGATCTGGACTTTTGATTTTTGGGGGATTGAAGGAGAGCCACTTGATAGCTTTATTTGTGTTTTATTATATAGATGATATAAAGTAGGATACAAGTGCACCGTGTAGTACGTAGATGGAAAGCCACACTCTCACACACTGGTTGGTCTCTTCTTTTCTCCCTGGTTCCCACGTCAATGTCGGAAGGGTCTGGACAATGGCAAGTACGGATTTTGGTGCACATGGACTCATGGAGTGAACATTACTCAACGATTTCTTGTTGGGTACACCATATTTACTATAGCCATTTAAAATAAGCACTTCGAGTCATGGTAATTACTTGCTAATCGTTATGGTTACTACTATTTTTATGAGAGTGATAAATTTGTGAATCTAGAAAAATGTAAGAATCCATCACCATTTTGGTTCTTACGTTTAATTAGTTAATTACAGGTATTCGGTTGGTTATGGAAAATAATCTCTAGTAGTAGAAAAAAAAACTTGTTTGTTTTGTTTCCTACCCTTATCTAATAGATAATGTGATATCTATCATCACAAAACAATAGCTAAAAAAGGCACGAAGGCAGAAAATCCGGAACAGTTGGAGCCCGAGTCGTCCGCTACACGATTTGGGATTGTGGAATTCATTTCCCTAGGACCAGGGGGTGTACTCTTACAACAAAAGTAGTGGTATGTTATTTCTGTCTTATGTTTGTATCACCTTCAACTCAGATGAAATGGTTGGAACATACCCACAAATTTTTTGCTTGTATTTGTGAGTATATATGAGTATATGATGGATATGTCTGTTTAATATACTTAATAATGTTAAATCATGGGTGTGCATCCTCCTCCCAGCCAATGAACACCAAATTGAATTTATCCTTCTTCTCCAAGCTAGAAACCAAATGTGACCCCTTCTGGCGACACCAACTTTTATGCTGATGCATGCATTGTTTGAAACTTCCCAATGCCAGCCAAATTTCATCATGCTCCTCTCACCATAGCTGCCTTTCCTAAGATTGTACTAATTGGATTATCACAAAAAGATTTGTACTTGGAAGGAGGGAATTTGTACTCTGTATTTGACTTCATAATATGAGAAGATTCAATGCATGTCCATAGGCCCCGAAGGACATTCATAACTCTGGAGTGACCACTAGTCCCACTGAACTTCAATAAATTGTGAGTAGTGTAGGAAGCCATGTTATGGCTCATCGGTTAGGTCTTCAGATCTCAAATAAGAGATCTTGGTTGGGTGGCTCTGTTATCTAAAATTGTTTTTGTCAAAATTTTTGACTTTCCATTATAGTAAATGAGGAAAAGGACCCTCATATTTGTAGAACAGTCATTGTACTGATGTGGTGGAACTTTATATGACCAATCATCCATACCGTTCATTAAATTTATAATGTCATAAAACATGTGTATACAAAAAATCAAGTTTGGAGGCTTTTTTTCATTCATCACATGATGCCAATTTGTTATTGATATGGATAAAATAAGAGCCACAAAATCCTGACATGCATCTTAAAGCTTCTCAAGCACAGAACAGTAATTTTACAGGAACTAAAGGCCTAGAAAAAAAAACATGGGCTGCATCAGGTTCATTAGTTCAACCAGGTCCACAATTATGATTCAATACAGCTCAAGATGAGGGAATCCCAGTTAGTTAAAAGTTGTCAATCAAATTCTTTATCTTAAACATGATTATTAACTAATTCTATCCAATAACTATGAGAATTTGCAGTTTAAACTCAGAAGATTATTCTTTACGTCTATTTTTTGTAACTAACTCCTAGCTTATAAATACCCTCCCCCTCAACCAGTAACAAATAATCTATCTTTTGCTACAAAAACTCTGGTCTTTTTATGAGTTACTAACATGACCGTCGGAGGTCTTTTGGCAGGGCCAACCCCGATTTTCAGACTTAGTGCAGGTTCGCCTGTAATCTTTGAGTCATCCAGTCCAGGTCCAAGCACTTTCAACAGTTCAGACTCAAATCAAGGAGACTTCAGTCATCACAATGTAGATCTAATCGACAGTCTCAATGATCTAGATTGTAAATTTCCTCATAAAAAAGAACACATCATTTGATTGCTTCCACACACAAAAAAACAGTAGCAAATTGATGCCATCTGTGGGAAACTACAGATTTGCCTCTCCGATCAAATCTCACCTGCAAAAACCATCTTTTACAGCCATGGGCCCCAAAGGGAGGACGACGGCAGCCACTAGCTGTCAAGCCGACGCTCCTCTTCCTCCTCCACCTCCGGGGAAACCTCCATGCCCATCTTCGCAGACCTCTTGTCTGCAATTGTAGCCTCCCCTCAACAAAGCTGCATCGGCGGGCTTGTAACACCCCGCAAAAATAAAATAACATTCTTATTATTGTTATTTTTGCATGCGGTTGTACGTGCAATGCACGTGCATGATAATATGATAATTGTACTTGTATTGTTCATTTATTGTTTATTTTTATTATTTTGAATAAAGAGTATTTTTATTATGGGCTACTATTAATTTTAAATTATATTTAATAAAGCAGAATTATTGCTTGAGCCCATAAGGCCCGATCCAAACCAAGCCCAAACCCAAGAGAGTTTGAACTTGGATTGGCTAACCAATTGGCCGATGGGTGAGGATAGTTGATTTGGTTTATGTGCGATTAGGAAATGAATATTTTACTTATGGTAGAAATTAATTTATAAAACATTAAATTGAGGAATTAAAATGAAAAATCCCAAAACCCAAACCCTAGAGTGAAATCGGCTATATACAAGAGAGGGGGGAGATTCTCTTTTCTTTTGTTGATTGTGGATTTTTGAAGTCTAGGATTTTTTAGAGGAGTTCTGCTTTGATTTTGATTCAAGATTCGACTTTTTAAGTGAGTGTTTCTTATAAAACTCTAGTTGTTTTGTTACATAAATCTAGCATGACATGTTTCTAGTTGCAAGTAATATTCATGCATGTTTGTATTGATGTATTGTAGATCTTTATAGTAGACGTGAAGGACTACTTGTATTAATTTGTTCATGAATAAACATCCATATGCTAATGCAAAATCATAACTTGCAAAGGGAACTCTTTTGACCTAAAGATCATGTATTGTAACCATGAAATTGTGTAGTTGTTAATGGGTAATGATATTAAAATCTAGAGACTATTATGTGCATGAAAATACAAATTTTTAGTTGATTAAATTTCAGTTTAATTAGGGATTAGTTGTTGTATTGGAATTGTATTTGAAGATATGATGTTTTTAATTAGGGTTTAACAAACCCTAGAGCTTAACTGGTCTGTCAGCATATCGGGTCTGGATTTTGGTTTGCGGGTCTGGCATGTTCAGACAGGGTCTGAGTTGTTGGATTTGGGTTGATTACTGTGTGGGTTGTAGGTTTGGTTTATTTTGATTTTCGGGTCTGGTGTAGAGTATTAACGGGTATGGTCTACACATATCCGTCATATAGTATTGTTAATGGATCTAAAACTAAAGTGTTAACAGGGATGTCACCGTGGGTTCAATTTCTGAATTCGGGTTTGAACCCATTATGGAGCTCTGGTTTGTTTGGGGTTAACCAGGGGCATGGTTTAATTAATTGAAATTTGTTACTTAATTCGAATTTTTTATGAGCTAATGTAAACATGTTGATTTTGGGTTTTGACTATTTATAACTTCAAGTTTGTTGAGAAGGTTGGTCTTGGATTGACCTTGATCAAGTTTGGAATAGGTTAAGATGGAATTGGAATTTAATTGAATTGAGATTGAGTTGATTTAAATTATGATTTTAGATGTGAATTAATTTCATATTTAGATGTGTTCAATTTCAGATTTGGAAATGTATTATTTCAAATTTAGAAGTGCATTATTTCATATTTAGAAGTGTATAATTTCATATTTTAGAGATATATTAATTTCAGATTTAGAGATTGAGGGTTGATTAATTTAATTGAGTTAAAACTAGTTGAAGACTAGCTCGCTTAATTCTAATAATTGATAGATTTTATTGTTGTTTAGGAATTGTAAGATGATAATAATGAATATGGGATGAGACTTGTGAGAGGCAAGTGAATCCATTCGAGTTTTAGGGTGGTCATAGATAATCCTAGAGTGGTTTGGGGTACGACGTCCTAGTTTGTTAGTATTCTAGAAACTGAGTAGGACCCAGGGTGCCGGCAAGATTGTAGTTTTGGGAATGAGCCAGGTAAGGCTAGTATTCCTATATTTGTTGAGTTAAGTCCAGTAAGGTTACACTAGCTCTAGATGGGGTTTTATTTCTTTATGATCTAAGGACAGACACTAGATAGGAGTTGTGACAAAGTAAGAGCAAACGTGAGTAAGGGGGCTCTAGGATGATCCGCGGTGAAAGGTACTCCCCAGTATTCCGAAATGTGAGTGAAATAGTCCCCAGATTTATCTGCAGTTAGGCATTGATCGCTAGAATTATCGGGACGAAAGAGACGCTCATGGGATGTTTGTGTGATGAGGGCTACAAGTTGACCTGCAGAGTGAGGTATTGTCCATAAATTTCCGAATGTTTGTGAAATAGTCTCCAAGATTAACTGAGGAAGGAGATTGACCTCCAATTTCTTAGGCGAGTGTCAATACTCATAGGATGTCTAAATCTTAAATTTTGTCATGGTTGTAGGATTGCATAGTGAGGCATTAAACCCTCAAATGAGGAGAAAGTTAAGGGCTTGCCCTCGGATCTATGTTGTATAGGCAACATAGAATCCGAACTAGTGCACATTAGAAATTGCATCGTGTGCATGTTGTTTGTGTATTAGTCTTTAGGATTATGGCATACAATGACATACTTAGGATAGTCTCTCTTCATACTTTTTTTTGCATTCAAGTTTGTGGTTGTTGAGTTTGGAGAATTGTTATTGTTGTTAGAATTGCATCGGTTGTATTTAATTGATGTGCCCACAGTTTACAAGTTTTGCAAGACTCTTGTCAACGAGTGGTGTTGATACAAGTTTGTGATGGAAGTTGATGAAGGATTGAGAATTTAATGATGTATTAAGTTGTATTTATTGTGTAATTTTCCAATGTGTATTGGAAAGAACAATGATGTAATGAAAGTTTTAAAATTTCCCTGTACATTTGTGATGTGTGGAATGAAATTGAAGTAAAAGATTTTGGATGAGTTAAAGATTTCATGTGTATGAAATTCAGGGTGCTACAGGGCTCCCCACGGTGTCACTCCAAATGTCGCTCTGAACCTCGCCCTAGGCCTCACCTGATTGAGGACCAGGTCTCAATCCACATAGCCTCCCCCTCTCCGGCGCATCTTGCACATTCAGACCTCTGCAACATCATCAACTCCCGATAGCAAGGGACATACCTCACCCTCGCGAAGAGGGCAAATATGAGAGAAGAGCCCAACTCCAGTCAGTCCACGAGCTCCCAAAAACAACAGAGAAGATGAGGCACTCATCACATGGGCTGATTTCTGCAACTTCAAAAACCTTCAAGTTGCCCCGAATAGACAACGTCAAACAAGCGATCACCATCCTAGAACTGTGCAACAAGAAGAGTCTCGTGGGTCAATTCAATTTTAGGGATGGGCTAACCTGGTCCTCTATTGCCTCCAAGAGATAAGGATTGGCTTGCTTAAATCAATCAAGTGGAGGGTCGCCACGGCAGAGGCTACCACTTAGCTGACCTCCTTTCTCAAGGTTAGGCCCCCATTCCAGATCAATTTATTAATGGTGAAATTGACCCAGCATATCACATCGAGAGTTTTAAAACTCTCATGATGATCCATGGAGCCTCCAACGTGCTCCTCTACAGAACGTTCCCTGCAACCTTGAAGGAATCAACTCGGAAATGGTATTCCCTTCTTTCTCCAAGGACTATCTTCTCCTTTGATCAGTTTTAGGAGCTTTTTCTCATACACTTTGTCAGCAGCCGCAAGATCGAGAAGATGAGTGCCTCCTTACTCGACTTGAAGTAAAGGGAAAGGAAGTCGCTCAAGGATTTTTTTCAGACGCTTCGCAGCCGAGCTCGATCCAATCCTCCCTTGACTATGCCATGGTGGCTGCCACCTTCAGACACAACGTCCACCATATCAACCTCAAAGCATCCCTAGCCATGAAGCCTCCTCAAGACTTCTTTGAACTTCGACTACAGAGTGAGAAGTGTATTCAAGCTGAAGAGGCTCTTCATCCCCAGGACCAGGGAGAACATTCATCCGGAAATAAATGGAAGAATACAAATGAAAAATGGCCTAAGAAGTCCCAGAAGGATGGGTCAGTCCAGCGTCTATAACATCCCGTGTTAAGAGTATATAAATATATAGATAATTAATTGAAAAATACCGGTTGACCTATAGGATTTCCTATAGGGGGCTTCTATAGGGATTTGTTAGAAGAGGCGGGCCCACATGAAAGAAACAGTAGCAGATGGCTGCTTTGGCTACCTCCACGTGATGACGTGGAGGGGAGTTGTGGGGCCCACCCTAGTTTGAGGCAGAGTACTGTTGCCAGCAGCATACTGCCATGTGGTAGTGGGGCCCTTGAGTGGGGTTGCTGCTGTGCATTCTCAAGAGAGAGAGAACGAAGAAAGATGTTGAATTTGTCCCATATCTGGGAGATTCAAGATTATATATATATATATATATATATATATATATATATATATATATATATATATATAATTGTCTGGGATTAGATGTCACCAACAAGATATAGCACCTTTTATTAGGCAGCATGTGGTGGGCAGTTGTTGCTAAAATCGCTGATCGAGGCCAGGGCGTTACAAATGGTATCAGAGTCAACTTTCGACATCGATGTGGGTAAAAGTGGGGTGTGTATTGTATGCCTGAGAGGGAATCGTGGTCAGTACACTGGCGGTGTAGCTAGGGCAGTATGCTAAGATTTGACTGAATCATGTGTACTCCACTCCACATCGACTAGAAAGGAGATCCTGGCGCTACGTTGCAAGTTCCGGCTTCAACGAGGACGCTGAATTCTTAAGGGGGGATGTCTATAACATCCCATGTTAAGAATACATATATATATAGATAATTAATTGAAAAATAGCAGTTGGCCTATAGGATTTCCTATAGGGGGCTTCTATAGGGATTTATTGGAGGAGGGGGGCCCACATGAAGGAGACAGCAGCAGATGGATGCTTTAGCTGCCTCCACGTGATGACGTGAAGGGGAGTTGTGGGGCCCACCCAGGTATGAGGCAGAGTACTGCTGCCAGCAGCGTACTGCCATGTGGCAGTGGGGCCCTTGAGTGGGGTTGCTGCTGTGCATTCTCATGAGAGAGAGAACGGAGAAAGATGTTGAATTTGTCCCATATTGGGGAGATTCAAGATTAATTAAGTATATATATATATATATATATATATATATATATATATATATATATATATAATTTCCTGGGATTAGAGGTCACCAACAAGCTATAGCACCTTTTATAAGGCAGCCTGTGATGGGCAGTTGTTGCTAAAATCGTTGATCGTGGCCAGGGCGTTATAGCATCGCCTTCCTTTGGCACCTCACTGCCACTAGTTCACTTCTCTCAACACCAGCATATCAATTGTTCTCATGGAAATCGAAGGGGATGGATTGCTACATCCCCCTCCTAGGATGACATGCTGAGCAAGAGAAGGAATAAGAACCTATAATGCTGGTTTCATAGGAACCATGGCCACAATACCGATGACTACCAAACCCTCAAGAAAGAAATTGAGGCTCTAATCCAATGAGGCTACCTCCCCAAGTACACTCAGAAAGATAGGGTTGAGCCTCCTATAGCTTGGGGAGCTAACAAGCATGCAGAGAGAGATTTCGAGCCCCAAGACTCAGAACTCATGGCAGTCTTCCACTCCATCCACGGATGACCCATGGGTGGGGAATCTATCTCCTCCCGAAAGGCATTTTTCTGAGAAGTACTTCATGGTAGTCAACGTGAAAGCCACCTATAATGCCATCCTTGGCCACCTTGGAATGGTAGCTCTTCACACCATAGCATCATACTTCCACATGAAGATAAAGTTTTCCACACCAGCAGAGGTAGGAGAACTTAAAGGATGCCACGAAGCAGCAGGGGCATGGTACACTGCCACCATGGGGGGCTTGGTCCTCCCCCTCAATGTCGTAGAACTCCTCCACAGAGGGGTCAAGTTAACTTCGAGCTCGTGGACGACCTAGAAAAGATCCCCTTCTCCAATGAAGATCAGACCAACTGTTTTCGAGTAAAGCTCCCTCCTACCGACTCAAAGAACAAGTTGTCAGTTGCATTAGGGGGACCGAGACTTGTCCGCTTGGACCGCTGCTCACATGCCCAAAATTTTGGAAGATTATGTGACATTCTCGATATGTCTCCCCCATCCAACACTAAAGAAGTCTAGAAGATCCCATGGTGCCTAGTCACCATCGGGCAGTTCCTCTCCAAGTCTAGGGTTAAGTGCCTCTATTTCTTCAAAGTTCCGCGAGGAGCAAAAGGCTTCGAGTGGGGGAAAGGACAACAAAAAGCCTTTGAACAGCTCAAGACATATATCGTCAATCCTCCACTCTTAAGAAAGCCTGAGTTAGGAAAACTTCTCTACCTCTATCTGCCGTCTTCTGATCAGACCCTTAGCAACATCTTGGTGAGAGAAGAGGATATGGTCTAAAAATGATCTATTGTGTGAGCAAAGTCCTCCATGACGACGAGTTTTGTTATTCTAAGATGGAGAAGATATCCTATGCTATGATCATGACCACCTGTAAACTCCACCCATACTTCCAAGCAAACTCCATCTTTGTAACCCCTGTTTTCCATTTTATGTATTTTGGAGTGTATTTTTTTTATTTTGTGTATTTTATCTCTCTTGTATTTTTTTTTGAACCGTATATTGGATTTATTTTCAATATATATTCTTTTTCTTTTCATTTGAGCTCCTTGTGTTCTTGGTTCGTTTTCACCATTTTGGATTCTTTTCTTCGTTTTTGGCCTCATTATCTTCGATATATTTTTCCATGGTGATGTGATGGATTTTGGTGGTGATTTTTCAAACCTATGATTTTTGACCCCTAATGAGATTTTTAGGAGCCATATAATTCACTATAAATTGTATCCCCAATTGAAATCTACCCAATACCCATTACCCATTTATATACCTATTACTACCTATTGATACCCACTGCCCATTAACCCACATTAATCTCCATATATATAACCCCTAATCCTAACAAACCCTAACCCTAATCCTTTTTCTCTCTCCTTCTCCTAATTAACATCCTGGCTCCCTCCTTGATAGCATCCCGGCTGCATACATTCCCAAACCGGCCCCTCCCTCCATTGCAAATCCGGCCATCTACAACCTCCATCCACACCTCAAGCCTTCCACCATCCATACAAACCCTACTCCACCCTTGTTGGCTGGCTACCACAAACACCACCATCAACATCAAAAACATCACAAACTCTTCTCCTTGTGGTTCTTCAAGTGGGTTTTCTCCACTTTATTCATTGCATCAAGAGGATTTCGTTCGTGGGCATTTTTGTTCGTGGGTTTGCGTGGATTCGCGTTTGGAGAGGATTCATTCGTGGGTTTTGTTCCTAGGACTATTTGCATTGTATTCTACTCCATAACAAGGCAAGTAACTTGTACTACAATTCATTAGGTTGATACAAGTCAAAAAGTTCACATCTAGTGTAGTTGGGTCTAGAGAAAACTAAAATTTGTGTTTCCTTGATGGGTTTTATCTCTATTGTGTTAATTTGGCCATAGATGTCTTATGACACCAATTTGTTTAAGAGATAAACTAGGTTATGCCCAAAACTTGATTTTGATGCATGTATGTGATTATTTGCATGAATTGTGTTTGATTGAATGCCCATGTGAAAATAATAGGTGTGGACATATTATTAACCCCAAATCATGATGTTTAAATGTTTGGTAGGTTGTATTTCAAGTTTAGAGGTGTTTGGATCAATATTGTGAAAGTTATGATGTTCTTGATTAGAGGTGTGAAAACTGTATTTGCTGCTTGTTCTGTTTTGATTACTGTTTTCGTTCATGCTACAGTCCAAATCTTAATTCCAAAATAAAAGGTGAATTTTAGATAATTTTGTCTATTTTCAAACCCCACTAGTTTTGCTTGATTTGGATTTCGTATGACTGAGTTATGAAAGTTTTGCTACAGACGTGTCGATCAATTCCAGATTCTGTTTTGGGTCAATTTTGTTAACAAATTATTTTCAAGAACCATTTTATACATAATATCTTGACCTAATATTTTGGTCAGTATTTCTTTATGATATTAGGGGCTACGAAGATTTTTTATGAATTTAAAAGACAAGTTTTATGTGGCGTTTTATGCTCTTTTCTAAAATCTTCTCATGCTGTAATTTGCACGCTGTTCAGTAAAGAACCCTGTTTTCACTATAATTCCTTATACTGTATGAGAATTCTTTGTGAAATATGAAAGTTAGTAAAATCTATCTATTTTCATGTCCCTTTGGCAGAATTGGATTTCGATTCACTGGTTGCGAGATATCTTAGTTTTCGTACAGCAGTGTTGAGAATTCTAGATTCGGCAAACTATGTTTTCGTGTTACTTCTTATTTTTTGATGGCTGATCTATACTTACTGGAATATTATGAAACTTGTTATTTTGAGTCTATACCTATAGGGGAATACCCCATATTTTTCGTGGAATTATTTAATGTGTTTTCATGCTGTTTTCATGCTTTTCAAGTTGTTTTCCTATTTTCTGACTGAACCTAAATTCTGTATTCAAATCAGTTTTGAGCTGTGTTGTTGTGAACTAGTATGTGACTTAATTATATACGTTGGATTCGTACGGATGTCTAGTTTCCAGATCCTTCGACGGATCTTGATTTGCATGCCTGTAGCTCTTAGAATCACTGTTTTAGTACTGTTTGGTCTTACTGTCCTGATTATGAATCTAGACTATTTTGCTCGTATATGTGAATGTATACCATCCATGCATGTTGATTTGTTTTCCTAAATCTAAACATTATTATATCATGTTTATTTGACATTATTTTGCACACATTCATGTCCGTTGGACAACAATAATAAAAGTAACTAAGCCGGGATTTAAGGAAAAGATCTAATAGTGGATAATTCAGAAATGTGTACTCGGAAGGGGGCCCGTGTTTTCCATTACTTGTTGCCATGTTTCATGATTACATGATTCATGCTTGTTATACTATATGCCGGCATGTCTCATGACTACATGATTCATGCTTGATATTACTTGTTGTCACGTGATCATGACTACATGACTCGTGCTAGATACTACTTGTTACCACGTGATCATGACTACATGACTCGTGCTTGATACTTGCTGCCACTTGCTCATGATTACGTGACTCGTGCTTGATACTTGTTGCCACTTGTTCACGATTATGTGACTCGTGCTTGATACTTGTTGTCACTTGTTCACGACTACGTGACTTGTGCTTGATACTTATTACTTGACTTGTTCCTGAGTATACTGCCCTCTATGGTCCACTATGAAATCTAAAGCAAAACTGTGGTGTTGTAGCAACCATGTGGTGTGGGCGGCATGCCGTGCTACCTAGATAGTAATCACACAAGACTTGAACATAATACTTGAACATGATACTTGAATATGATACTTGCTTGCTTGATACTTGACTACATGATACATGAGACATGATTACATGAAACATGAAACTTGATACTTGATACTTGATACATGAACACATGACACATGACACTTGATGCATGTTTATAAGATACTTGTTTACTTGACACTTGATTTATGTCGTTTACACTTGACACTTTTACCATGCTAGTTTGTTTAGGTTGACATTATACCTATACCATGTGCTAGTTAGTTTTCATGTGCTTGTATCCTACTCTATTTGTGACCCGCTACTTGCAATTGACGGGTACTTGTGTTTTCTCTTTCCCTCTTTCCTGCATTCGTTAAATTACAGATTTTGGAGGATAGCTTCCAGACGGTATTGGTGACATGGTGTACTAGATGCTGGAATTTTGCTATTATTATTTCTTGTATTTGCTTGAACAATAATTGTATTCATGTATTTGATTTATTCCGGTATTTGGGCAATGTGACCCAGGATTATTTGTGTATTTCAGATCATGACTATTTGATATTAATATATTTTATTTCAAGTATTCTTGTTGGTATTTGGTTCATATATGCATGTAGTTGACTTTTCTGGCTTTCGGCTCTGATAATATTGTGATATGTTGTAAAGATTCTTGAACAGCTTATGGATTATGAAAATCATTCGCTGGGCTTTTGTCTCGTACCCGTATTCCAAGGATTTCGTTCGTAGGCATTTTTGTTCGTGGGTTTGCGTGGATTCGCGTTTGGAGAGGATTCGTTCGTGGGTTTGTTCCTAGGACTATTTGCATCGTATTCTACTCCATAACAAGGCAAGTAACTTGTACTACAATTCATTAGATTGATACAAGTCAAAAAATTCACATCTAATATAGTTGGGTCTAGAGACGACCAAAATTAATGTTTTTCTTGATAGGTTTTGTCTCTATTGTGATAAATTGGCAATAGATGACTTATGAAACCAATTTTGATAGGAGATGACTTAGGCTTTGCCCAAAACTTGATTTTGATGCATGTATGCGATTATTGCATGAGTTGTGTTTGATTGAATGCCCATATGAAAATAATAGGTGTGGACATGTTAGAAACCCTAAATCTTGATTTTTAGATGTTTGGTAGGCTGTATTTCAAGTTTGGTTGTGTTTGGATCAATATTCATGAAGTTATGATGTTCTTGATTAGAGGTGTGAAATCTGTATTTGCTGCTTGTTCTGTTTTGATTGCTGTTTTCGTCCATGCTACAGTCAGTATTTGAATTTCAAAATAAAAGATGGATTTTAGATAATTTTGTCTATTTTTAAACCCCACTGGTTTTACTTGATTTGGATTTCGTATGACTGAGTTATGAAGGTTTTGGTACAGACGTGTCGAACAATTCCAGATTCTATTTTCAGTAAATTTTGTTAACAAATTATTTTCAAGAACTATTCTATACATAATATCTTGATCTAATATTTTGCTGAGTATTTTCTTATGATATTAGGGACTACCCAGATTTTTAATGAATTTTAAAGACAAGTTTTGTGTGGTGTTTCATATTCTTTTCTAAAATCAACTCATGCTGTAATTTGCGCGCTGTTCAGTAAAGAACCCTGTTTTCACTATAATTTCTTATACTGTATGAGAATTCTTTGTGAAATATGAAAGTTATTAAAATCTATCTATTTTCATGTCCCTTTGACAGAATTGGATTTCGATTCACTGGTTGCGAGATATCTTAGTTTTCGTACAGCAGTGTTAAGAATTCCACATTCGTTAAACTATGTTTTCGTGTTGTTTCTTATTTTTGATGGCTTATCTATACTTACTGGAATATTATGAAACTTGTTATTTTGAGTCTATACCTATAGGGGATTACCCCAAATTTTTCGTGGAATTATTTGATGTGTTTTCATGCTGTTTTCATGCTTTTGAAGTTGTTCTCCTGTTTTCTGGCTGAACCTAAATTCTGTATTCAAATCAGTTTTGAGTTGAGATGTTGTGAACTAGTATGTGACTTTATTATACTCGTTGGATGCGTGTGGATGTCTAGTTTCCAGATCCTTCGACGGATCTTGATTTACATGCCTGTAGCTCTTAGAATCACTGTTTTAGTACTGTTTGGTCTTGCTATCCTGATTATGAACCTAGACTATTTTGCTCGTATATGTGAATGTATACCATCCACGCATGCTGATTTGTTTCCCTGAATCTAAACCTGATTATATTATGTTTATTTGACATTATTTCGCACACATTCATGTCCGCTGGATAACAATAATAAAGTAACTAAGCAGAGGTTTAAGGGAAAGATCTAATAGTGGATAATTCAGAAACGTGTACTCGGAAGGGGGGCCCGTGTTTCCCATTACTTGTTGCCATGTTTCATGATTACATGATTCATTCTTGTTATACTATATGCCGCCATGTCTCATGACTACATGATTCATGCTTGATATTACTTGTTGCCACTTGTTCACGATTACGTGACTCGTGCTTGATACTTGTTGCCACTTGTCCACGACTACGTGACTCTTGCTTGATACTTGTTACTTGACTTGTTCCTGAGTATACTGCCCTCTATGGTCCACTATGAAATCTAAAGCGAAACTGTGGTGTTGTAGCAACCATGTGGTGTGGGCGGCATGTCGTGCTACCTAGTTAGTAATCACACAAGACTTGAACATAATACTTCAACATGATACTTGAATATGATACTTGAACATAATACTTGCTTGCTTGATACTTGACTACATGATACATGAGACATGATTACATGAAACATGAAACTTGATACTTGATACATGAACACATGACACTTGATACATGTTTATAAGATACTTGTTTACTTGACACTTGATTTATGCTGTGTACACTTGACACTTTTACCATGCTAGTTTGTCTAGGTTGACATTATACATATACCGTGTGCTAGTTAGTTTTCCCCATTTCATGTGCTTTGTATCCTACTCTAGTTGTGACCCGCGACTTGCAATCGACGGGTACTTGTGTTTTCTCTTTTCCTCTTTCCTGCATTCGTTGTATTGCAGATTTTGGAGGACAAGTTCCAGACGGTATTGGTGACATGATGTACTAGATGCTGGAATTCTGCTATTATTATTCTTGTTGCTTATCTTGAACAATAATGTATCTTGTACTTGGATTTATTTTTGTATTTGGGAAATGTGACCCAGGAATATTTGTTTTATTCAGATCATGACTATTTGAGATTAATATATTTTATTTCAAGTATTCTTGTTGGTATTTGGTTTATATGTGCATGTGGTTGAATTTTCTGGCTTCCGACTCTGATTATATTGTGATATGTTGTAAAGATTTCTGAAATAGTTTAAGGATGATGATAATCATTCGCTGGACTTTTGTTACGTATTCATATTCTGTATTTTTGGGAAGCAGTGCGTGACAATCTTTGTCCTCACCGAACAACCTCTCAAGCATGTGCTTAATAAACTGGAGAACTCCAGACGACCAATGAAGTGGTCATTCGAGTTGAGCAAGCATAACATCAGCTACCAACCAAGGTAGGCTATCAAATCCCATGCCTTAGTTGAATTCATTGTAGAAAGTACCATCCCTAACTCCCCCAAGGAAGAAGACCCCCCCCCCTCCCCCCCCCCAAGTTTGGAGCATCTTCGTCTATGGCTCCTCTTGGATCAGCGGTACCGGTGTCATCCTGCTTGGCCCATATGAGTTCGCCCTCAAGTATTCGTTCTGCCTCAACTTCTGAGCCTCTAATAATGAGGTTGAATAAAAGAAGCAAAATTGCTGACCTCCTCCTAGCTCTGAAAGCAGCGCCCCAAAGGTAAAAGTTGTTAGCAACTCACAGCTGATGGTGGACCAGATCATAGGAGAATACAAAGCCAAAGATGACTGCATGGTCAAGTACTTAGCCTTCGTGAAGAAGCTCTTAGATACATTCTAAGAGCCGAAGTCACTCAAATCCCTCGAGAAAAAACGGGCAAGTAGACACCCTCTCGAAGCTAGTGTCATCTTCCTTCGAATGACTCAATCACACCGTGCTTATTGAAGTCCTACTCAAGGCAAGTATCAAACAGGAAGCCTTAGAGCTCATGTTTATCATTCCTTCGACACCTAGATTCAGATTTCTCCTACATGCAGTAGACCCAAATCTTCCGTGAATAGTCATCCATGAAAGTGACAAAGTAGCAGGTGCCACCATGAAATTTTGTCGGTGCCGGCCCCCACACTCAGAGTGAATGTAATCGAGAATCCCCTTCATGCAGTTTTCCTTTTCTGTGACCTTGAAAGAGACCTTGGTTTGCTTCCCAAGTACACAATACTTGTAGAAATTCAGCTAGCAAGTGTCACGCCCCGCTTCCCAAAAAGAAAATACGGAACACGGATACGTGACTAAGCCCAACGAATGATTTTCATCATCCATAAGCTGTCAGGAAGAAAATCATCCATAAGCTGTCAGGATCTTTGCAAAATTTCATAGGATTAATCAGAGTAGGAAGCAAGAGAAGTCAACCACGCGTGCACAATGAATCAATATACCAATATGAATTTACTTGAAACCAAAATATAACAGTCTCAAATAAACCAGATCTGAACAAGTCAATAATCCTGGGTCACATTACCCAATACAAAATAATCCAAGTAACCAAGTACAATTGTTCAAATATGCAACATGTCATAAATAGATAATAGCAAAACTCGAGCATCTAGAATCTCGGATCACATACTCCATTAGGAAGCTGATCTCCAAAATCTGTAATTTAATAAATTGCAGGAAGAGAAAAAGAAAACAAAATGCCCATCAATGCAAGTTACGGGCTGTTTGTAGTGAAGGCATAAGTACAGCGGAAAAGATAAACAAATAGCATGGAATAGACATGACAACAAAATAGAACAACTCGTATGAATCGTGAACAGAATCAAATAACATAATGCTAACATGGTACAGGTAACATGTATTAGGTATCAAATATCATGCAAGCAGGCAAACAGGTAACAGGTGTCAAGTAGCATGTACAGGTATTATGTAACAGGTAAGCATGTAACAGGTATCATGTAACAGGTATCATTTAACAGGTAATCATGTAATAGGTATCACGTATGTCAAGTCTTGTATTATTACTATCTAGGTAGCATTTCATGCGTCCCAAACTTTTACCACATGGTTGCTACATTCAAACAAGTTACGTTTAGATTTAGCGGTGGGTTTCTATAGGGCCGTGTACTCAAGCGTCAGGAAATAGGTAACATACACGAATCACATAGTCGTGAAATCGCGGCAGCAGAAACAGCATGAATCATGTAGTCATGAAACATGGCAACAGATAGTAATAACAGGCATGAATCATGTAATCATGAAACATGGCAATATATTGTAACAGGCATGAATCATGTAATCATGAAACATGGCAATATATAGTAATAATAGGCATGAATTATCACGAATCATGGCAACATATAACAGATAGTAGTAACAGGCATGAATCATGTAATCATGAAGCATGACAACATATAATAACATGCATGAATCATGTAATCATGAAATATGTCAACAGGTAATGGAAAACACGGGCCCCCTTCTGAGCACACATACCTATATTGTCCACTACTAAGGTTTTTCTCTTAACCCCGGCTTGATTATTTGTTATTAATATTAGACAGACATATACGTGTACAAAACAGAGCAAGAAGAACATGCATAAACAGGTAATAAGTTCAGGTTGAAAGATACATATGTACAGATGAAAGACAACTCATAAAACGATAGAACAACGAAGATTCTAGTTCAAGACAGCAAAACAGTACTGCACTAAATCTGGAATTTGTGTTGCTACAAATATGCAAACCTGGACCCGTCAGAGAATCTGGAAAATAGAATCTTGTCCGAATACAGCAAATATATATAAGTCATATGGTATTTCACAAAAATAAGTCTCAAAATAGAATTGTATCCAGAAAATATGTTCAGCCAGAAATCAGAAGTTAGTATTCATAATCAGGAAAACAGCATAAAAACTCACTGATTAAATGCAAGAAAACTCTGGGGTATTTTCTATTATGTTTAGTATCAGAAAATAAAGTTTCATAATTTTCCAACATAGATAGAATAGTCAAGTAAAATCAGAAAGCAGCAAGGTACAGTAGTTTTGTAAATCTGGAATCATAAATACTACAGTACCAAAACAGCAATATCTCACAAAATACAAATCGAAATTCAGATCCTTCGAAAGGGTGGTAAAATAGATACAGTAGGCTATAATTCATATTCACAAAGTTTTTATGGAAAGCAAATAGAAACAGGTCAAAATTATGCATCTTTATTGAACAGCAAGAAAATTCTGCAAGTATAGTAGTTGTTTGCAAGTATAGATTAGTTCATAAAAGTCATCAATTAAATCCACAAAAATTAGGGGTTAATCCCAATAAAGTCTAGTTGTAACCAGAAAAATATTGGATCAAAATATTATCTTTAACATTAGTAAGAAAATAAATAGTCACATAATTCATATAAAACTGGATCTGAAATTTTAAACACATTTGTAGTAAAATAGTCATAACCTGTAACTCATAAATCGAAACTGAAATCTGTCAGAAAATTTGGAAAGTACACAGAATTCTCTATAATTCATATTCAAAAATAATTTTCATATACTGACCTTAATAGGGTCTAAAATACTGAACAAAAATGGGGAATCGGCAAAACAGAAAATATCCTTCATGTACAAAATCAACTAGTTCATGTGAAACTCATCCAAAACATAACCAAACATGAAATATAGTGTACTAGGTGTCCAAGCAACATGTTATAGGGTATTTAGCAAGTCTACAACAAGTTATACTACAACGAACACAACCAAGCACACGATATCATACGAACAACATGCATGGATACAACAAGAAGTGGTCATCCCTAAGTTAGTCCATGTCACGTGTGTAATGAGGCAACTACGGGCGGGTCAACACAATAGAGACAAGATATAACAGGGATTTCACACAAGAATTGTCTTTAGAACACAACTACACTATCGGCGATATTTAGTACTTGTATTACACAAAGAAAGAATACAAGTTACTTGCCTTCTAGACGACGACGAGAACGACGGAGCAAAAGCAAGAATAACAGGAACATATCTCAGGCACGAACTCAAACACGAACAAAACTCGAACCACGAACAGCAACAACCACACGATCCACAAATCCAAAATGAGCACAAACACGCACACCAAGAGCGAGAGAGACGGATGGTGCACGAGAAACGAACGGCACAACCCGTAAGAACCAACACACACACACAAGCGGAGCAGTCGGGGGTGAAACAGGGCTGTGCTGTCGTCGAGACGGGGAGGCAGCACAGGGCGACAAGGGCTGGACAATGGCAGGGGGCTAGCATTGTTGGCTGCAGGCGTCGGAGGGGCACCGGGCTGTCGCAGTCGAGCACGAGGGCTTCGGGAGGTGCTGGCGGAGCTAGGGCGGCGTCGGGGTTCTATAGGGCTGGCACGCCGCAAGGAAGGGAAGAGGAGATGAGGGAGAGGCTGAGAGGGAGGTTTGCGGCTGAAGGCAGGAGGGGAGAGGGTGCACAGGAGAGGCTCGGGAGGTCGGGAGTTTGGTAAATAGGAGGTAGGGGAAGCGGCTGGTAGGGGGTAGGTGAACAGGTGCATGGGTTATATAGGTAGGGGAAATATGTGTTAGGGTTAGGTTTAGTGGTGACGGCTGAGGGGATGTAAGGGTAAACAAGTTTGTTATAGGGTTGCGGGTAGGAGTAGGTTAACGGTTATTTCATGGGTTAGAAAGTAATGGGCAATTTAATGGGTTATTGGGTTTAATAGAATATAGGGTTAAGTTAATTAGAATAGGGTGAGCCGAAAAGAGATGGAAACCAAGATGGATAAATAAAATAGGGCATGAATATATATAATGAGAATAAAAAATGATGGCACGATCAAACAGAGACGAAACAATGACGGACAATTGAATCAAGAACCCAAATAAAAGACGACAAAAACAATAAAATGAATATATTGAAAAAGAAGATCCAGTACACGGTCCAAAAAGAGATACAGTGAGGATAAATACACAAAAAGAAAAAAAATACACCAAAAAATATAAAAAATGGAAAACATGGATTACAACAAGACTTCATATTCTTTAATAATTACCTTTTTTGCAGCTCCTCCATAGCTTGCTCACTCATATGGCCCAAACGAAGATGCCATAGATGAGCTGAGTTATCATCCGAGTTCTCTAGTGTGGATATAGCAGCTCCACCTAAAATAGTATCTCCCAAGAGCTTGTACACAGTTGTTCGGAAGCTTCTCTTCTTGCATAATCACCAATGAGACCTTGCAAATCTTGATCTTACCTCCACCCGAATAATAGATGTAGCCGTTTGCATCAAGAGTGCCGAAAGAATTCAAATTTTTCTTTAGGTCAGGGACATGTCGCACGCTGCCAAAAGTACGAATGATGTCACGTACATCTTCGCTTTCACCATGACAATGCCAACAGCCTTACATGTTGCATTGTTCACCATGAGGACTTCACCTCCATTCTTGTTCTAATATGTGTCGAACCAATCCATGTTTGCACACATGTGGAAAGTGCAACCTGAGTCAAAAATCCACGAGTCTGAAATTGTTGTACTTGAGTAAACAGAAAGAAGTTCGGCATTGTTCTCCGTGGTAACTCCGACCGTATTGGTGTTTTCTGCCTTCTTTCCTTCCTTCTGATTAGCTTTGAACTTCCTGCAATATTTCTTGTACTGACCCTTTTTGTGGCAATAATAGCATTCCAAATTTTTATGGCTCCTGGATTTTGATCTTGACTTCCCGTGGTTTTCAGACTTATTCCCTGCCTCCCTGGAGCGACATTGATGATGATCGTTCGACCCCTTAATGAGTAGTCCTTAATTCTTCATGTCATCACTGGAGCTCTTGTTCATCTTGATATAAGAAATGATGTTTTGGACAACCTCCTCGAACAGAAGAGTCTCCTTGCTAGGTCCAAAAATGCTTGAAGGATGACGGTAACAACCTTAGTAACATCAAAGTTTTATCCTCATCCTCATACTTGACCTCCACTCGCAATAAATCATTTATACAACGATTAAACACATTATGATGCTCTATAATATTATCTCCTTCCTCCATACGAAGATTATATAATTGATCTTTTAAGAAAAGTTTGTTAGAGAGAGTCTTACCCATCTAGAGTTTCTCTAGTTTGTCCCACGTGCCCTTGATGGTTGTTGATTCCATCACATAATACATAACTTCATCGGATAAGTGAAGCTCAATGGAGCTCATCGCCTTGAGATCTGCCCTGTTCCGAGCCTCCATGGACATTGCCTCCGGCTTGTGCTCGACACCCAAAATGCACATGTGGAAATTTTGTTGAATCAAAATATTTCTCATTTTTCGTCATCGTGGTGTGAAGTTGCTCCATCCATCAAATGGCTTCAATTCAACCTTCATACCGCTGATTTTTTACCACTATTTTGCCATCTAGAACACTCCAAAGTCTCGCTCTGATACCACTTTGTTGGCATTAAGATCAACACCACTTCAAGATCTTGTTCTTAATCGTAAAAGAAAAATAATCACAACACTAACGACACAAGTTTTTACATGGAAAACCCAAAATGGGAAAAACCACAGGTTGAGCTTGGAGCTCGGAGGGGCTTCACTATGTTAGAATCAACAAAAGGATACAAAGCAAACAACACACCCGACTACGTCAACTTCCAACATACACAACTCAATACACCTACCTCCAACAACAACTCAACGCAAGAATTCTCTTCAAATAAGAAAGAGAAACTCTTCTTCACCCACACTCTCTATACTTTTAAGAGAACAAGTAAACACAACACTCATCTATGATCAAGAAGAGCTTATGAGACTTTCTTGGTTCCCCTCAACAATTATCATATCTATTTATAAGCTTAAGTGATCCTTCTAGGTCCTTCTCACCATCGTCTCATGTTCGGGAATGCATAGGGTGTTTTGGAATTCCACAATCTAACCAAAGAGGCACAACTCTTCAAATTCTTCATGCATCCTATAATGTAAATGGGAAGGATACTTTGACTAAGCATATCTCGTTCAATACTACTCTGATTTGAGTGATTCAAAGCTTGGCATGTACCTGGGCTGACCCTCTACAACTTCCTTGTTGAATACTGAGCCTAATAAAGAATCCATCATGCTCACAACGTCCATCAAAAATGGTATTTGTCACAAAAAACTGTAGCTTGGCTGGGTTGGAAATTGAGCTTGCCACCAACAATATTCTCCTAGCATCATGTTCATTTGGTTCATTATTCCAATGGAGTGACTCAGGGGAAAGAAATCTCTTGTAATCCAAGTACTCAGCCACCATTCGTCCAACTTTCTTGAAAAACTCATCTTTAAGATGCTTGGAGCTCCCTTCATTATTGGTCACCGTGTAATTTGGGTTTGAGTTACCCTTATGTCGATGCGTGTATGCCATTTTTGTTGGAAAGACATTCAATTCAAGATGATGTATTGTGTAAAAGAGTTGCCAACGCAATTGGAGGGGGAAGGGGATGCCTATTTATTGTGTATAGATGAGACAAGGAGATTAAAGCTTCCTTTTTAAATTCTTCCTGGAAAGAAGGGAAGAGTAAATTTTGAGTAAATTTTTCCTAACAAAAAGGGAGAACAAATCCTTGCAAAATATAGTTTTTTTTCTTTGAGAATGAATACTTCCAAATTATATGTTACTAGTAGTTTACACGTGCGATGCACGTCTTAATAAATATAGTTTTTTTTAAAGTAAAAATTCAGACATAGTCTGGATTTGATCTAAAACCTTATTTACAATAGTTATGCACGTGCATTGCACGGTTGGTAGATGGACAAATTACACTAAGGCCTTCTCCCATTATAGTAGTAAAGGTCTATCTTTTTGCATAAAAGTTTAGACGGAAATTCATTTAATGTTTAACTAAAAATAATTGATTATTTTTCAAATGTGCTTCTTTTTATTTTTAACATTTTTTGTTATTGATGTTTCCTGCTTCATTTCAATAAGATAGTGGCTACTCAAACTCCCCGAATTTTTCACCCCATATTTATAGCTCTTGCTCTCCGGTGGAAGAGACATACCACTAGATCCTAATGACACTCACTATTGATGTTAGTAAGTCAGAATTAGCGAATGATAACAGCAAGAGTTGTGATAGTAGTTCAATTGTAATAGTTAAGCATTTCAGATCAAGAGTTAAATCTGACCACGAAATAATTGTTTAACAATTAATTTAATGATTTTTGTGAAAGTCCTAGTGGGGTCTAGTTTGTTAAAATTTCATAATGCAGTCCCAAAATAAGCTTGTATGTCGTTGATTCAAACATGTTTTATATTATCAACAAACGGTTATTTTCAACAAAAAAAAATAACAATAATAACTAACGATGTATTACATTAACAATTATGTTTAGACAAAAAACAATTATATAAGTTCCGACAAATTCCTTGAGTTCAGTGTATTACACGTGTTAGTATATAAGTCTAAAGCCCAACAAGTTCTTTTTTTTTGATGTAACGGATAGAGTCCAAAGACAAAGCCCAACAACTTCATAGTTATGTTGTAGTGCCAAGGGAAACTGAAAACATTAGTTTACTATGTCTTATCCAACACATCAATTAAATTAAGGGATTTTTCCAAGAAGACCTGCTAAATATATACGTGCTTTATGTGTGTGGTCTTCATCCTTATTTGTTCATAGCTATCATTATGTAACTCTTATCTCTTTAGTATTATACTCTCTTATCTCTCTACGTAGTCTTTATCTCTGTGTAGTTCTGACATCTATCTCTTTACTTTTGCATTCTTATAATTACTTGGCTAAATGACTCCTAACATTAGTTTTCCCAAATCTCTCCGAATCTAACATGATATCAGAGGTGCCTCTACTTTCATAATATAATTCTCTTCGTCGTCGGGATGGAGTGGTTTCGGACTTCATTAGAACCATTCCACCTCCCTTCACCTACAACTTGATCTCGCTTCTGCTTCCTTCATTTCTGACTGCTCATTAAAACCGAGTGCGCGTTTCTTTGGCTACAAGCATTGCATGCACATCCTCATGCAAAGCTCCAACTTGGCTTCTTTCGATGACAACAACCGACTTCACTACGATGACTCTCATATCCAACTTTGTCTTGCCGTATGAACTTTACGTGCAATGCACAGCCCCTGTCCGTTCGACTTTCATATGCTGAATGCGACATTTGTTCTGGCTTCCACATGAACACTCCTTGCAACACATCACCTCGGTCCATTGCAACCAGATTCCATCAACGACTTCAACCTAGATCTATTTCAAGAAAACCCTCACTCCTTGATCTTTGATCCTACTTGAGGTTTGAGGTTGGGGGGAGGGGGTATTTAAATTATGCACTTTATATGTGTAGTCTTCATCCTTATCTCTTCAAAGCTATCATTATGTGACTCTTATCTCTTTAGTATTATTCTCTCGTATATATTTACTTACTTTATCTCTATGTAGTTCTCACCTCTATCTTTGATTTTGTAATCAAATAAGTAGTTGGCTCAATGCCTCAATAAAAAAAAATCACATTATTTCTCCCAAATCTTTCCGAATCTAACAAGGGCACCCACATCTATGTGAATTCCAAATAACCCACCTACAAATCACTATTTCTATGTACATCACTCACAATATAGAGTTTACTCCAAAAAGACCACTGTACTTTTTTGTTGGTTTAACTACTGCTAACCATCAACCACGGTTACAAAATTACTCTTTTATCCTTTTCTTCTTCTCCTGTTGTAACTCCCATTTTTCTTTGTGCCGAATTGTATTCCTTTCTCTCATTGTATAATTGTAATTCTATTTTCAATGCAAATTTTCAATTCTTCTCAGGAACCTAAGTTGTATCTTCAATTTCATCAATTTTGAACCCAAATCATAAGCCCAACCCAACCCAATATTACTATTATTATTTAATTTAATCTTGAGCCCAACTATTGAAGCCCAATCTTTAACCATCCTATTGTTGGATCTCTTTTTGATGCCCAAACAAACCCATTAACCCAAACCCAATTCCTCTACTACCTGCCTACTGACCATATAAAACTCCCTCTCTCACGTTCCCCCTCAAATCTCTCACGTTCCCCCACTAATTCTCATTAATCCCTTGATTCTCTCTCTCTTTCTTCTTAATCTCCACAGCAAACCCCCAACTCTTCACCTTCTTTACTGTGCAACCCTCCATCTCCCCCCCCCATCACCTCCACCTTCGACCTCGTCCGCCAACCTCCTCCATTACCAGTTCGACCACTGATCGCCCTCACCTTCCACCTTGTCCCCTTCGTCATCATCGCAATTCCCTGCTCCGAACCCTCACCCTGTTCCCCTCACCCTCAGCCCCGTAGTCACCCCCGTTGACCGCCTGCTCATCCTCGACGCCCCTGCCTCGAAATCCACCGCAACAACTCCCTAGCATCCCAACAGCCGATCAATCCCCGCCAACCTCATCAGCCCCACCCCGTCACTGTCGGCCTCCACCGCAGTGTAGCGACTATCCTCCCCAGTCGCCGTCAATGCCAAGACTGCTGTTGTTGCACCGACTTGCTGTTGCCGCTCGCTGTTGTTGTGGAGTACGTGTATAGCACATGTTACTGTGCACGTAGTTTGCATGTGTTGCCATCGGAACACTCGTCCCGTTATTCTCTTATTATTATTGGAATCATTGTTATCTCTAAGGCAAGTACCTTTAACATCTTTATCATTCCGTACAAACATTTCATTTGAATTCCCGCATGTAGTAATTAGATCATCGTGTTGAAATCCGTCATTTTTGTAGCATCCATGCTGCATGATATTTCATATCTAGTTTAGTCGAATTAGATTCTTTTGCCTCTATGATTTGATGTCGTCAAAGAGTGGTTTTGTTGTCCCTGCATTCATTACACAAACACAAAAATTGAAACATATATTTCGTATTTCTAGGTGATTGAAGGATTTGAGATTTGTATGGGATCGAATAGTTGCATTCAAAATTAATATTATGGAAATGTGAGCTTCATCATGTGAACAATAGAAACCCCTTACTGACTTCGATATATGAATGCATGTTAAATTCTAGTTTTAAAAACTATATGCTTGCAAGTAAGAACTGTTTTAAATGGAACCGGCAAGTTGCTGCCCTGCTATCTGCTGTAACTTGTAGCCAAGTTTTAACCTAGTTATAGTTTAAATTGATTAGAACTTTATAAATGAATGTCGTAGATCTGTGAAACTAGCTTCCAGAACATTCGGCGGATTCGAATTCGGGGGTATAGAAAATGAGATATCATGTTTTTCGTACTGCTTGGTTTTTTATACATCATCATGTTTCACAATTTAAAATGTCATGTTAATAAGTGAATTAAGACTTAATATTTATCAACACACTACTAGACTTGATTAGGAGCAATAACATTATTTTTATGAGATTTTTGAATAAATTTTTCAGACCATTTTATAGATGTGAACTTGACTCCAGAAAGCTGTGCGTACACTAGACCAGTCGAGAACCTAAGTTTCGACCCCATATAAGTTAAAACCAGCTAGAGACATCTAAATAGAAGTCATAGAACTTTGTGTTAGGAATCCAGAACACATGACGGATTTGGAATCCGACTTATGGATTGCAAGTTTTTCTAATTTTACCACTACACTATTATAATTCTAGATTCACTTCTTAATTACACATCGTAATGTTCAAATAATTCATCAGTATATTTATTAAAGAATTTGAACCTGGAAGTTATAGAATTTGTTTTTGAACGGTCTACGGAGTTAAACAAAAGTTTTGTGAGAATTTAATAAAATTTCTAGTTGAATTTCACGTAGTGTAATCTCGTGCTGAGTTGCTGCCTGCACAGTAAACCCAATAAGAATTGTTTGGTTGACGTATCTATTTTATTCATAATGTATCGTGTAAATATGTGCTGGAACCGGCAAGGAGTCTAGTTTCTAGAAACTTTGACGGAACCAGATTTGCTTTTCTGTGGCAGCGGGAAAGTTGATCTTTATGCATTGACGTCTGATTGCCCAGACTTGTAACTTCGTGCTTGTTTATACACAATTATGTTATTCTTTGCACTTATGACGTGAAATACATTACTTGCATTGCATAGCCCTTGATGTCTCCCTGAACATGTCCCAACACTGGTTCCGTTGTGGCATCATGTTTAATTATTGTAAAAGAATCACAAGCTGAAGTATTGAGGGAAAGACCTAGTAGTGGACAATATAGGAGATTGTACTCGGAAGGGGTCCGTGTTTCCCGTGATGATGATACATGATTACAAATGATATGTAACTAAGTGCCACATCATGGGTGACGAGGGCCACCTCTAGACTCCACCACTTGACTACATGATTCCAATTACATGATTTTCCTAGTACTTGACCCTATATAATTTACCACTAGAGTCTAAATGTTAACATGCTTGTATACACCAGACCTGTGGTATGCGACACAGGATTTCGTGCATTAGCTATGACTGATTAAATGAATTGACTTAAGATTAACACTGCGCACCTGCATGTTCCTATTTACATGTTACATGTTCCGTTTACAAGTATATATTCATGTTTAATAGTTTCATGATTCCTGTTTACTTGTTGCTTGCTCAGTACCAGTTTCATGGTTCTTGTTTATAAGTCAAATTACATGATCCTCGTTTACATGTTGTATCTTCCTGTTACATGACTCGTTTCCTATATACATGATTCTCTTGTTATATTCCTATCCTTGTTCATTTGCTTGTACTACTTGTGGCCCGTTACTTACTCTAACAGGTGTTCTCCTTCCCAAATTCGAGTTGACGAATATACAGGAGTGAGAGAGGAATTGCCATAAGGAATCGGTGATCAGGTGTTCTAAAGAATGGAGATGGATTCCAGCCTGCTTTTACTTGCTTTATGTTTTTATTCTCAGTTATATTTATTTACTGCGAACTCTGTATTCCGGGCATGTTGTCCCGTAGTTTGTTTATTTCTGGATGTTGGTTATTTATGGACTAATGCATGATTTATTTGTGTTAGACATGTTCATGTGATTATAAGTTTTCCTGTGTGGTTGTATTTATTTTTATATTGTTGAGTTGATTATAACAGCTTATGAATGATGCGAATATATCATTCGCTGGGCCTCAGTCACGACCCTGTATCTTATTGTATTCTGGGAAGTGGGGCGTGACAGTTTTTTACTGGTATCGGAGCTAGGTTAGGCCCTAACTAGTTTGAGGGTTTATCCAGGCTTTAACTCAATAATATGCGCACCACGTTAATCACATAAATGTTTAATAACCAACTTATCATTTGGAATACTAATCGGTTTTGATTGTATGCAGACTATGGCTAGCGGGGGTTCTTCTTCTTCCCAACCAAGGGATGAATAGTCTGAGAATGCAATCGTTCTCCAAGCGCTACAACAAGTGATACAACTTCAACAAGAGCATAACGAATTAATAAGGGCGAGCTTGGAAGCCAAAAACCGAGCCGTCGTCAGACCCGCACCAGGAGTTCTGCCATCGAGGCCCGACACTGTGGCGAATTTCATGAGATTGCAACCGGACAAGTTCACGGGTATCCCGACTCCACTGGAAGCTGAGCAGTGGTTGATTCATACTGAGCAGGTGTTGCAAGCAGCGCAGATTTTTGATCTTGACCGAGTGGATGTAGTGAGCATCCAGTTCATGGACCTTGCCAAATCTGGTGGAGGGCAGAGAATGAAAGGTTGGAGAGGCCTATCACCTGGGCCACCATCACCGAGAGCTTCCTAACGAAGTTCTTTCCCGACATTACCAAGGTTGAGATGGAACAGTAGTTCATCTCTCTAACGCGGGTTCGTCTATTTGTGTTAATTAATGTTGCATTTTGTTACATACACATCGTGTAGCAATGTTAAACTAAATGTTATGTTAACACAGGGGACTCGATCTGTAGATGAATACGTCGCAGAGTTCACTCGGGTTAGCCGCTTCGATGCAGCTATGGTGGCGAATGGGGAAGACAAGGCCCGTAGGTTCCTGCTGGGTCTGGACTTCAACATCCAAGACCGTCTGGTTGCTCACCAGCACCGCACTTTTGCTTCAGTTCTTGATGCATCTAGAGTCCAGGAATAGGCTCACAAGAGGAGGAGTGCAGCTCAGCGGCCAATACAACATCCTATGGTCGCCCGTCCTACAGGTGGGCCGATGTAGAGGCCAGCTCCAGCTCCAGCACCAAGGGCACTGTCGTACCCTTCTACTACTCCTAGGCGGGTTGTGACTTGCAACTTTTGCTGCAAGGTTGGTCATGTTCGAAAGGATTGTAGGGCAGCTAACCGCCAGTGCTTCGCGTGCGGAGCTAGCGACCATACATTCCGAGTATACCTGCAGAGGATGTTGTCTCCACCAGCCAGGGGATCAGTTCAGCTGGGAGCACTAGCTCGCGGCTAGATCAGGCCACCGCTCCCACCATAGAGGTAGTTCTACAATCATAGGGGAGCAGTCCCTGGGAGAGGCCAGACTGGAGGTCGTGGCCAGGCCTACAACCTGGCCGCGGAGGAAGACGAGATTGCTGAGGGAGTCGTCGCAGGTACTATTTGTTTATTGCTTTCAGTCATTTCGGTCTATCTTGTACTTGTTCTTCTTGCATCATGCATTCTTGCCCATGCTTTTGTTCACTCATACCCTTCGATTTGTTACTAGGTATTATACTAGTACACTCTTTCCCTGCTCAAGTTTTGTTCGATTTGGGTGCTACCCATTCCTTCACCTCTTCCCGCTTTGTTGGCCAACACCAATTGCCTAGCGTTGACTTGCAAGCTTCTTGGAACATCACAACAGGTGGAGGTGTGATTGTCTATTCTAAATTGTGTAAGATGAGACCCTTGTTGATTGGTGGCATGGACTTCAAGGCATACCTCGTTGTTATCGGTAATTCTGGGTTCGACGTCATCCTTGGGATGGATTGGTTTGGTGCCAATCATGCGGTGATAGACTGCCAAGAGAAGAAGGTGGTATTCAAGATTCCAGGTCGCCAAGAGTTTGAATTCAATGCTGGTGAGACACTACTTGGGCATGGCAAGAATTCTGCGAACCGGGAGGCGGGTGCACGAGGATTGTTGTGCATCGATGGCGGAGTTGCACCTTTAGTTGTGCAGGAATTTCTGGACGTCTTTCCAGAGGAATTGCCTGGGTTACCGCCGAACCGAGAAGTGGTGTTCAGCATTGATGTCCAGCCTGGTACCATGCCAATCTCAAAGAGTCCCTACAGGATGGCATCGGTTGAGCTGGCATAATTGAAGGTTCAGGTCCAAGAGTTGCTAGACAGGGGCTTTATCAGGCCGAGTGTTTCGCCTTGGGAAGCCCCGGTTCTATTCGTCAACAAGAAGGATGGTAGTCGCAGGCTTTGCATTGACTATTGGGAACAGAACAATATCACGGTGAGAAACCAGTACCCCCTGCTGAGGATTGATGACCTGTTGGATCAGCTGGGAGGTGCTTCTATCTTCTCCAAATTGGACCTTCATTCGGGTTACCACCAGGTAAAGGTGAATACCGAAGACATTCCGAAGACAACGTTCCGCACGTGATATGGTCACTATGAGTTCTTGGTGATGTCGTTCGAAGTCACCAATGCACTCGCGGTGTTCATGAGCTTGATGAACATGGTGTTCTTGCCATTTCTAGATAGTTTTGTGGTGGTGTTCATCGATGACATCTTGGTTTATTCTCAGAATATGGAGGACCATGCAGAAGATTTGAGGGTGGTCTTGCAAACTCTGAGAGAGAACCGACTTTATGGGAAGCTCAGCAAATGCAAATTCTGGTTAAATCATGTTGCATTCTTGGGAAGGAGCTAAGTCGTTCATTCAAGGACCGTAGCTTTCATCATATTATCTCGGGCGAAGGAGTTTCGGTTGCTCTTTCGAAGATCACTGCAGTCAAGGATTGGCCGGTGCCGAAGTCAGCATCTGAGGTTCAAAGCTTTCTGGGGCTAGCAGGGTATTATCGAAAGTTCGTCCAGGATTTCTTGAAAATCGCAGGACCTCTAACTAAACTGACGAGGAAAGAAAGAAGTTTATTTGGGATGGAGCCTGTGATGAAGCCTTCTTGGAGTTGAAGAATCGGCTGACATCAGCACCTGTGCTAACTTTCCCCCCATAGTTCAGGAGGCTTCGTGATTCACTGTGATGCTTCTAGAAAAGGACTTGGCGTTGTACTAATGCAGCGAGGCAGAGTTGTAGCTTATGCATCTCGACAATTGAGACCGTATGAGAAGAACTACCCTACACATGATCTGGAGCTTGCAGCCGTGATCTTCACCATGAAGTTGTGGATGCATTATTTACTTCGAGATAGGGTGTAGATTTTTACAGACCACAAGAGCCTCAAGTATGTATTCACTCTCAACATGAGGCAGAGATGGTGGCTTGAATTCATGGCAGACTATGATATCAAGTTGCAATACCACCCGGGTAAGGTGAACTTGGTACCCGATGCTCTGAGCAGGCGAACCACCGCCATGTTTCTAACTGAGCAGAAGGAGCTTCTGGAGGACATGAAAAGGCTGGATTTAGAAGTGATTTTTCCCCGTACAACGCAACAATGTATGATGTTGCAGTTACAGCCTTCATTGGTGGAGCAGATCAAGGAAGCCCAGGCTGGGGATGAGCAATTGCAGAAATTCCGAATGGAAGTGGAAGCAGGCCTAAGGATGGACTTACTCATTCACGCAGTTGGCTTGCTTCGCTTTGGAGCTAGATTATGTGTACCTAAAGAAGAAGTCGGGTAGAAACTACTCGAAGAAGCTCACTATTTGCCCTATTCTATTCACCCTGGAGGTACTAAGATGTACAGGGATTTGAAACAACACTTTTGGTGGCACGGCATGAAGAGAGTGGTGGCTAGGTTTGTATCCCAGTGTCTGATTTTTAGCAAGTGAAGGCAGAGCATCAGAGGACCGCTGGACTCTTACAACCTCTCCCGATTCCGGAGTGGAAATGGGAGAACATCACTATCGATTTTGTGACTGCAGTGTCGAGAAGTCCTAAGGGTCATAATGCTATCTGGGTGATTGTGGACCGTTTAACGAATTGTGCTCACTTTATTCCTTTCCGGGTGGGTTAGTACAAAGAGAGCTTGGCTGAGAAGTACATTTAGGAGATTGGGCAATTGCATGGGGTTCTTGACAGCATTGTATCCGACAAAGATACGAGATTCAGGTCTCAATTCTAGGAGAGTCTTCAAGAAAGTTGGGGGAGTCAGCTGAATTACAGTACCGCCTTCCACCCACTGACAGATGGACAGTTGGAAAGGACGATTCAGATCCTGGAAGACATGCTGAGGTCCTGTGTTCTTCAATTTGGAGGTTCGTGGGAAGATCATCTACACTTAGTCGAGTTCTCGTACAACAACAGTTATCAGGAGAGTCTCAAGGCAGTATCGTTTGAAGCATTATATGGTCGCAAGTGTAGATCGCCAGTCTGTTGGGATGATATTAGCGAGAGGAAGATTTTGGGGCCGAAATTGTTCATCAAGACAGTCGACGCAGTGGCTCAGATTAAGAAGCACTTGCATGCAGCTCAGGACAGACAGAAGAAGTGGGTTGATTGTCACCGAAGGCCTTTGGAGTTTGTGGCAGGCGACCATGTTTTCCTAAAGGTGTCACCATGGCGAGGAGTTATTCGCTTTGGTGGTGGGGGTAAGCTATTTCCCCAATTCATCGGTCCATTTGATATTGTGGAACGAGTGGGCAAAGTAGCTTACAGGCTCGCATTGCCACTGCCACTGTCTGGAGTCCATGATGTGTTCCATATCTCCTAGCTCAGGAAATACATTAGGGACGATAATCATGTGATTGACTACTCGTTGTTGTCTGTGAGACCAGATTTATCATTCGAGATTCGACCGATCTCTATTCTAGACAAGCTTGAGAAGGTCCTGAAGAATAAGGTCATCAAGCTTCTTCGAGTCTCCTGGAATCCTCACTCGGCCAGTGAGTCGACTTGGAAACTAGAGGAAGAGATCCAGAAGAAATTTCCTCACCTCCTCAAGTAGTGTGTTATTTTGTAGTTTCCTTTTCTTTCGCAGGGTTATCCTATGTCCCACCGAATGAATTTCGAGGACAAATTTTTTGCAAGGTGGGTAGGATTGTAACTCCCATTTTTCTTTGTGCCAAATTGTATTCCTTTCCCTCATTGTATTATTGTAATTTTATTTTCAATAAAAATTTTCATTTCTTCTCATGAACCTAAGTTGTATCTTCAATTTCATCATTTTTGAACCCAAAATCTAAGCCCAACCCAGCTCAACATTACTATTATTATTATATTTAATCTTGAGACCAACTATTGAAGTCCAATCTTTAACCATCCTATTGTTGGATCTCTTTTCGATGCCCAAATAAACCCATTAACCTAAACCCAATTCCTCTATTACTTTCCTGTTGACCAGATCAAACCCCCTCTCTCACGTTCCCCCTCAAATCTCTCACATTCCCCCACTAATCCTAACTGTCTCATTAATCCTCTGGTTATCTCTCTCCTTCTTCTTAATCTCCACAACAAACCCCCAACTCTTCACCATCTTTACTGTGCAACCCTCCATCTTCTCCCCCGTCCCCTCCACCTTCGACCTCGACTGCCCACCACCTCCATCGCCAGTTTGACAACCAATTTCCCTCACCTTCCACCTCGTCCCCTTCGTCATCACCGCAATCCCCTGCTCCAAACCTTCACCCTGTTCCCCTCACCCTCAGCCCCGCAGTCATCCCTGTCGACCGCCTGCTCATCCTCGATGCTCCTGCCTCGAGCTCCACCGCAACAACCCCCTTAGCATCCCAATAGCCAATTAACCCCCGCCATCCTCGTCAGTCGCACCCCGTCACTACCAGCCTCCACTGTAGTATAGCGACCATCATCCCCCTAGTCGTCGTCGATGCCAAGGCTATTGTTGCTGCACTGACTTGCTTTTGCCGCTCGCCGTTGTTGCGGAGTACATGTATAGCACGTGTTACTGTGCACGTAGTTTGCACGTGTTATGGTCGGTCATCTGGTTATTCTCTTATTATTAGGTAATCGTTGTCATCTCTAAGGCAAGTACCTTGTACATCTTTATCGTTCCGTACAAGCATTTCATTTGAATTCCCGCATGTAGTAATTAGATCATCGTGTTGAAATACGTCATTTTTGTTGCATCCATACTTCGTGATATTTCATATCTAGTTTAGTCGAATCGGATTCTTTTGCCTCTATGATTCGATGTCATCAAAGCGTGGTTTTGTCGTCCCCACATTCATTACACAAACACAAAAATTGAAACATATATTTCGTATGTCTACACAGGTAAATAGGTGATTAAATGATTTGAGATTTGTATGTGATCGAATAGTTGTATTCGAAATTAATATTGTGGAAATGAGAGCTTCATCATGTGAACAATATAAACCCCTTACTGATTTCGATATATGAATTCATGTTAAATTCTAGTTTTAAAAACTATATGTTTGCAAGTAAGAATCGTTTTAAATGGAACCGGTAAGTTGCGGCCCTGCTGTTTGCTGTAACTTGTAGCCAGGTTTTGACTTAGCTGCAGTTTAAATAGATTAGAACTTTATAAATGAATGACGTACCACTTTGAATCTAGTTTCCAGAACATTCAACAGATTCGGATTCGTAGTTATAGACAATGAGATATCATGTTTTTCGTACTGCTAGGTCTGCACATTTCAGATTGTCACTTATAGTACATCATCGTGTTTTACAATTTAAAATGTCATGTTAATAAGTGAATGAAGACTTGATATTTATCCAAACACTACTAGACTTGATTAGGAGATATAATATGATTTTTATGAGATTTTTGAATAAGTTTTTCATACCATTTTATAAATGTGAACTTGACTCCAAAATGCTGTCCGTACACTAGACCAGTAGATGAGAATTTGAACCTGGAAGTTATAAAACTTTTTGTTGAATGGTCTCAGGGGTTAAACATAATTTTTTGTGAGAATTTAATAAAGTTTCTAGTTGAATTTCACGTAGTATAATCTCGTGCTGAGTTGCTAGCTACGCAGTAAACCTAATAAGAACTGTCGGGTTGACCTATCTATTTTATTCATAATGTATTATGTAAATATGTGCTAAAATCGGCAAGGAGTCTAGTTTCTAGAATCCTTGACGGAACCAGATTTTCTTTCATGTGGCAGCGGAAAAGTTGATCTTTGTGCAGTGACGTCTGACTGCCCAGACTTGTAACTTCGTACTTGTTTATACATAAATATGTTATTCTTTGCACTTATGACTTGAAATATATTACTTGCATTGCATAGTCTTTGATGTCTCCCTGAACATGTCCTGACACTGTTTCTGTTGTGGCATCATGTTTAATTATTGTAAAAGAATCACAAGCTGGGGTATTGAGGGAAAGACCTAGTAGTGGACGATACAGGAAATTGTACTCGGAAGGTGGCCCATGTTTTCCATGATGACGATACATGATTACAAGTAATATGGAACTAAGTGCCACGTCGTGGGTGATGGGAGCCACCTCTAGCCTCTACGGGGGCCACCTCTAGACTCCATTACATGAACACATGATTACACGTCGTATGGAACTAAGTGTCACGTGGAACTAAGTGCCACATCATGGGTGACGGGGGCCATCTCTAGACTTCACTACTTGACTACATGATTCCTTTTACATGATTTCCTGAGTAGTTGACCTTGTATAATTCGTCACTAGAGTCTAAATGTTAACATGCTTGTATGCACCTGACTTGTGGTATGGGATGCAGGATTTCGTACATTAGCTAGGACTGATTAAATGAATAGACTTAAGATTAACACTGCACACCTGTATGTTCCTGTTTACATGTTACATGTCCCGTTTACAAGTATATAATTCATGTTTACTAGTTTCATAATTTCTGTTTACATGTTGCATGTTTAGTACCAGTTTCATGATTCCTGTTTATAAGTCAAATTTACATGATCCTTATGTACATGTTGTATCTTCCTGTTACATGACTCGTTTCCTATATACATGATTCTCTTGTTATATTCCTATCCTTTTTCATTTGCTTGTACTACTTGTGACCCGTTACTTGCTCTAACGGGTGTTCTCTTTTTCAAACTCGAGTTGATGAATATACAGGAGTGAGAGAGGAATTGCCAGAAGGAATCAGTGATCAGGTGTTCTGAAGAATGGAGATGGATTCCACCCTACTTTTACTTGCTTTATGTTTTCATTCTTAGTTATGTTTTTTTAGTGCAAACTTTGTATTCCGGGCATGTTGTACCACAGTTTATTTATTTTTGGATGTTGGTTATTTATGGACTAACTAGATTTTCCCGTGGGCACGTGCCTACGGCACAGCTTCAGAACGATACAGCATATGAAAAGCCTTGTAAACAGTAAAACAACAATTATGTAGCTCAAGTTTGAATTGTTGACAATAATTAGTTGTAAATAAAAGTCCATGTTTCCATTAGTATATGTCGAAAAATAATTATAAATGGAGGTGTAAAATCCAACTTCTTAGAATTTTGAGGGTGGAAAATGATAAGATTTAATTGTTGAGGAGATATTTGCTATTTTCAATGTAACATGAGCAATAAAAAAAATAAAAAATCTGAAAATTTACAAACCTAAAATTTGAAAATCTAAATTTCTGAGTAAATAGAGAGAGAATGGGAGAGAGAGAATGGAAGAGAGAGAGAGGGAGAGAGAAAGAGAGAAATATGAACAAGTGAAGAGGGAAGAGAGAAATAGTAATAAAGTAACGAGTTTTTTAAGTTTTGGGAAAAAAATTGGTTTGGGGGGAAAATATGTTTTGGGAGGGTGAATCTGAACCGTTGATTTTGTTTCAATTGAAGGGGAACCACTTTATAGCTTTTTTTCAAATAGTCTTGTGTTTTATTATATAGATGCATGATTTATTTATGTTAGACATGTTTATGTGATTATAAGTTTGCCTGCGTGGTTGTTATTTTCATATTGTTGAGTTGATTATAACAGCTTATGAATGATGTGAATATATCATTCGCTGAGTCTTAGTCACGACTCCGTATCTTATTATATTCTGGGAAGCGGGGCGTGACACCTGTTAAATCCTAATTAAGCTCATTCAGATCCCCTAAAAAACCCTCAAATTCTAATGAAATCTGACGTAAAACCTAACTAAACCCGACGAAATCTTAACTAAAACACAAAATGTAACTCTTTCTCTCTTTCTCTCCTCCTCCTCCTCCTCCTATACTTCTAGATTCGCGCTGGTTCAGGATTTACTGTCGTTGGGTCATGTAAAATAGATAGGGGTAATTTGGTCATTAATCCCCCTTTCTGTTAAACTTAACAAAATCCTCTCAGCACTTTAGCGCTAGATAACCCAGGTGACTTTTTTGGAGGCAGTTCAGCATTGTGAGTAGTGTATCTGAAATTAACTATTTGTGGGTAGTCTGCTTAGAGTGAACATATTTGTGGGTGGCCTGCTTGGAGAAAACCCTTAAACTAATTGTTTTCCCAGGTTGTTGCATGGACTTCTATCAGACATATTGGGCATTAATTTTCTTGTTTGTAAAAGTGTTTTAATTTGCACAATTATTTTGTTGAAGAAGAGAGGTTTTGGTTCCTTGGAGAAGAGGCTTACCGCAGACTTCAATGGTGCTAGTTATTCATGTTGGCAAGTCAGAACTATGATAATAACAACGAGAGTTGTGATATAGCTAAAAATAGGGTTAAATCGGAACCGTCCAAATCAGGCACGAATCTTAAAGTTCGGGGGTAAAATGGTAATTTCACCCACAAACGGGTCTGAAACGGGAACTGGGCCTTTTTCCAAAGGCCCAATAATCCATAAACGGATCCATCTTACTGGGTGCGGGTTCCAACCCGCAAGAAACCCAGTCCAGCTGGATAGGAAATTAGGGTTTATGATTGTCCTCAATCAACGGTCCTGATCACTTCCATCCATCCACTAGGAAGTAGGGATTTGATCTTATCCCAAAACTGGTTCCTAAGGCGACTATAAATACTCCCCATCCCCCACTGTTACCAGGTAATCAATCTTTTGCCAATCAAAGCTCTTTCATAATCTTTCTGATTACTGACTAGAGCGTCAGAGGGTACGTCGCCAGAATCAACTCCGGTGTTTCGCACTTTTTGCAGGTCAACGGCAGGAGATCATGGTCAAACTTCGGTGAAGGTGTGTTCAGGTTTGACTATTCAACATCCTAAGAATCCACAAATCTATCTGTTTGCCCCCACACCGATTTCAGCGGCAACAGATTGGCACCATCTGTGGGAACCAACAAATAGCAATCCACCCTCTTCCATCGGTTAAGATCACCACCAGCCATGCCTCCAAGGAAACTGAGATCTAGAGGGTCCAACCGTGGACCCACTCCTCTTCAACCGTAACAGGAGGCTCCCCTCCAACCCATCCAACCTCAGGGATAGCTCCCTCCTCAACCCGATCAGCCGTTGCAGCAGTTATAGCCTCCTTTTCAAAATCTTCAACACCAGCAGGCTCCACTCGGGCCCCAGAACGCTGGTATAGGGACCTCTTGTCCTCCCCCTCAGAAGCAACCTCTTCACCGCGACCATATCTCCGTACATAACCCTTCAACTGACTCCGTGGCATCCCATAACCCTCGGCCCTCAGAAGACCTCCGCAACGTCATCATCAACCGGAAGAAAGAAATGGACCTTCGCCACCATTTGGATGAAAGACGGGCCCGTGAGGGAGTCTCCCACTCAGAACGTCCAAATGCGCGATCTCCTCGCCGTCGCGACCACAGGAGGTCCCCTCTCCATAGGAGGCGGAGGGAGTCTCCTGAGGACCGTCGAAGAAGGCATCATTCTCCCGCTGGTCGGTAGCCCCAGAGGGACGAGAAAGGACCTATCGCACGTGCCGAATTCTAACAGTTCCAGGCTACAATCTTGCCGGCCCTCAACCTCCCACCAAACAACAACAATAATGCACAGAGGGTCCCCACTCCTCTGCCAGTTCAGAGCCCTCGTCCTCGATCTCTAAGTCCTCGTCATTCTCCGAGCTACCGTCGCCGTAGCCCACGCTCCCCTTCGTACGAACATGAGTCCAGAGGCTCACTGGGATACCGTCGAAGGGATGATGCAGTCTATCACCGTCTCCACGAGATGCAAAGGCGCCTCAGTCAACTAGACAGGGAAGAGGAGCTAAGAGGGAGGACCCTCCGCCCAAGCAGACCTCCGTTCTCCCGAACCATCATGGAGGCTCCCGTTCCAACAAACTTCAAGCCACCACAGTTCGAAACATATACGGGGGAGTCAGACCCCGTGGATCACATCGAGAGTTTCAAAACTCTCATGATGATCCACCAGGCTTCCGATGCTCTACTGTGCAAGACCTTCCCAGCTACTCTCAAGGGTCCAGCTCGGAAATGGTACTCCCGCCTCGCCCCATCCTCCATCTTCTCTTTTGAACAATTTGAGACCCTCTTCGTGTAACACCCCGGATTATACGACACTTCTCTATATATATATTGTCTATATGCGTGCATGTGATTGCAATGCTTTGTTTGAACTTACGAATGTTGGGATGAGTCCATAGTTGCGGGATGGTTTATGAGAACAGATTGCGTTCTAAAAGATGCACGGGAATGAGGGGGACCGATACTAGTATAAATGCTAGTTTTCGGTATGACGCCCATGCAAATATAACACTGTGTGATACTACAGTAGATATATATTGCGTGCACTCGTTAAACCGCTCGTCTCGCACTTGTAGGAACCCATTTAAGCTAATTTGGGTAGCCATCACAACAACCACCAAAACCATGGGCTAGAAGCCATAGTTTTGATCCAAACCACCTACAAACCTACCCTACTACCCCCTAGTTCAAAACCAGCCCATATCCCTTCTCTTCTCCATCATTTCTCCACTCCATTCCCCCTCCTTTGCTCTGGAAAATTCAGAACTCAACTAAAGAAAAACAAAGTAGAGAAAGAAAGAAAGAAGAGAGCTTGAAGAAGGGATTCAAGGAAGGAAGCTTGAGAAGATCAATTCCTCTACTACAACCAAGGGTGAGGAGTTTCTCTAAACCTTGTTTTCTTATCTTTTAATTGATTTTGATTGCATGCATGAATGGTAGGATGGATAGGGTTGATCATCTAAGAGTTGAAAGTTGAAGTCAGAATTGAACTAGAAAAACTTATTCGGAGTACCATTTTGTGGATTTTCCCGAGAGCAAAATATAATGAATTAGACCATAAAATTTAAAGGGTTTACTGATATATGTGTTAGGATCGTTTATAATTTATTTCAGATTTTTCTATGTTCATTTGGTATTTTAATAAAATCGTGAGATGCAACTGTGTCGTAAGGCAGATTCAGCAAAAGATAAACAGAATGGCTAGTATTGTAGGAATTGTCATGATTTATTGAAGGATGCTATTGATCTGAAATTTTTAACCTATGTTCCTGCATGCATTTAGAGTGTGTTAAAAAATCAGTAAATTATTTGGATAACTTTATAGACATGATAAAAATCGAGCTTTAATCAGTATCTGATGTTGAACTGGAGAATTTGATGGTTTCTGTGCAAATTTGCAATAGATAGCACTCACTGTATAATTCGAATTTTGATATGAGGTCTTTTTCATGATGTTGGGTATGATATCTAGTTTTACCACCATAAATTTTATGTCATTTGAATAAGTGTGGAATTTACTATGATTTTATGATTATGCACTGTGTTGTTTTCAGCCAGTTTTGATACACTGTAGAGATTGGGAATTTGAGACTTGTTAGAAGCACATTTTGTGAACCTGATTCATTAGAGAGTTGTAGTGGATACCTAGATCTTTCCAAAAATACCAATTTGAGGCAATTCCAGTAAACGTTTGATTTACTATGATTTTTGTAAGACTGGACAGAGACCTAGGGTAGAGCTGAGTGCTCTGAATTGGAGAGACCAATCGTGTGAATTGGTGTATCGGTGATAGATGAGTGTGTTAGGGTGACATAATGGTATAATTTGGACTCATGACCAACTAGAGAGTTGTTGAGGACACCCACACCCTTCTATAGAAATTGAGTTTGCGACGTTCTGAGGAGCGAGTAGGATTTTGTGTTACTGGTAAGGTGCAGCCCGTGCACAGGAAGCACGCAAGGCTGGAGCTTGAGAGGCTATTTTGAGGACTTAGATGTTTGAATTTAAGCTCATGATCAACTAGGAAGCTGTAGCCTAGGGTCTTACCTTTCCAGATTGGACTTGTACACTCCAATCGGAGTTGTATCGAGAGAGTTATGACCATTTTGAGTTTCGGGCAGAAACCCGTAGGTCGCTTAGTCTTGGTTTGGACTAAGTATTGTGAAGACATTTTTCCCTTGTGTGTTATCTGAGTCGATAACTCATGTCTAGGGATGGTTGATCTCTGTTATTGAGGTTGTTTACTCCCAGAGTGGGATGTGTGACTCGAGTTAGTCACTAGGGTAAGGGATACCCTGCACCTATCCACCCTATATTATAGACTTCTGCCGAGCGTAGGACGTCTAAGCATGCCAGTGAGTTAAGCTCACGGGGCGATTATACATTCACAGCCGGGGTAGTGTCAGGCGTAGGCCATTATGCTGGACAAGTCCAAGCCGGGAAAGTGGAGAACCGGACCGGTATCGCCAGGGGCCAGAGGTTGATAGGCAAGTGTGGAAGCAGTTAATTCTTACCCGAAGTAATTAGAGTAAGGTAGGGGTTAGAATGGTTATTAAGAGGTTGGAAAATTGCATTTGTCCTAGTAAACCATAGTCGGTGTTTTACCTTCAAGTCGCAGGGATATATTTTCGGCACTCATGGGATTAAGTCCTCGGTTCGTATCTCGATCTGTTGATTCCCAAAGTTTTGCCAAAGTAAGGTGCGGGAGGCCCGGAGGATTTGACCTCCCGAAGTGCTCACGTCCCTATGCGCGGGTTTTTGTGTTTTGGTATATATTCATGACTCGATCTTAGGGTGAACATGCATGCATAAAGGTTCATGACTCGATCTTGGGGTGAACATGCATGCGTAAGTCCATAGGTGGACGTGAGGAATCAAATGGTCATAGGACCGGATTCAATGCGGTTTCTTAGGAGGTCCGTACGCGGGTACCAACTGGCGATGACTACTTGGGCACTGCAGGGCGGAACTAGACCAACCACTGCAACCTCCTTGGGCAACAGATAATCTATTGGGAACTGGATGGGTACAAGGGTAGGATGCATAGCGAGGGATTGAACCCTACAATCAGGAGAGGCGAACTCCTTAGAAAGTATGTACTATGGGATGCATACATTTCCATCAAAATTGATTTTGGAAAAGTATGTAGTATGGGATGCATACATTCCTAACTGAATTGCATTAGAGTAGGTGCATCGTGTGCATTCTTGTGTGTGCATTAGATTAGGCTATGCTTGGGTCTTGAACGCATGTAGTATGGGATGCATACGGATCTAGATTCCCAAGTCTTGCTTGCATTGGAATAGGCTTGTGATTGGTGCATTTAGTCGTTAGATCATGGCATACACAAGCACTACACAATTTAGGATGCACGTTTCCTTTTCCATTCAAGATGGTTTGTGATTGCCAGTTTGGAGGATCGCTGTTATTATCAGTATTGCATCAGTCGAAGTACTGACGTTCCCCACCTTTTAGGTATCGACTTCTACCTTTTGAGCAGGTGCAGAGATATCAGAGTCGCACAACAGAAGACTCCAGCCGAGGAGCAAGTCCCAAGGAAGCAGATTGACCATTCAGCGGAGCTTCGGCAGTGAGCCGTCGACTGCCATTCAGAGAGAGAGAAGTTGCTACTTTACAAAAGGAGTGATGTATGTTTGTAATAAGATGTACTGAGTTTATGTAATTTGTATTCTTATCAAGAACGAGACACTGGTTGTAATTAATAATGCAATGACTTATTTGGCAATAAAAAGTTTTTAAATTTCCGTGTTATTACTATATTGAGATGCATTTGAAGGCAAAGATTCTGGTGAGTGTCACGGATGTCCGGTAGCGGGGATCCGGGGCGCTACACTTCGTCACCCACTTCGTGAGCAGCCACCGAACCGAGAATACTAGTATTTCACTACTCTTCCTCAATCATAAGAAGGGTGAGAAACTAAGAGATTATGTCAAGCGGTTTACCGCGGAAGCTAGGTCCATTGCCTCCCTCGACCAATCGGTCACTGCAGCTGCCTTCCAGTCCAATGTCCTCAATTCGAGCATCCATTCCTCCCTAGCCAAAAAGCCCCCGCGAGACTTCTCCGTCCTTCTTCTTAGAAGTGAGAAGTACATCCGGCTGAGGAAGCTGAACATCGCCCCACATCTGAGGGGTCTTCCTCAGGAAGCAAGAGAAAGGCAGCCGAAGATGAGGGAGCTAAAAATCTCCAGAAGGACAACGGGGGTCAACGCCGCCCGCCTCCCAGATTTGAGAAGTTTATCCCTCTCAACACAAATGTTTCAACTATTCTCATGGAGGTTGAAAAAGAAGGAGTCCTGCCTCCTACCCCGAAGATGAATACCCCCGGGAAGAAGAGGGACAAGGAGAAGTGGTGCCGATATCATCGAGACCACGGTCACGATACCAATGACTGTCGGGCTCTGAAGAATGAAATTGAAGCCCTCATTCAGAGAGGGCAGCAGTCCAAGTTTGTAAGAAAGGACCGAATCGATCTTCCTCCACCCCTCAAGGGGGCTAACAAGCGTCCCGAGAGGCGCGATGAGACTCCCGAGTTTGAAGAAGAATGCATCTTGCACCTCATCCATGGAGGCCCAATGGGAGGAACCTCCAACTCTTCTCGAAAGGCTTTCATCAGGGAAGTCAACTTGGTGCACAGCATACCCCCTCCCAAAGGTCTCGGAGTCCCGGTTACTTTCTCGGATGAAGATTTAGAGGGTGTCCGAACCCCCCACTGTGACGCCCTAGGTGATTAAACTCCACATGGCTAACTTCAAAGTGGAGAGGATTCTGGTGGATAATGGCAGTTCTGTCAACATCCTCTTCCTGGCGGCCTTCCGAGGACTGAAGTTATCGCGGGATAGGCTGAAGCCCGCCGGCTATACGCTCCATGGGTTCGTGGGAGTACCAGTAACTATCGAAGGGGTGATAACCCTCAACATAACCTCTGGCAAAACTCCTGCTACCCAGACAGAGCCAATGGACTTCATGGTGGTCGACGTCCCAGCCGCTTACAATGTGATTCTAGGCCAACCTGGCCTGGCTACTTTAGAAGCCATCCCGTCATCTTATCATCTGAAAATGAAGTTCCCCACCAAGGTAGCTGCTAGGGAAGTAAGGGGAAGTCAGGAGATGGCCCGCAAATGCTACATGACCTCGACCGGGGGACCTGTCCTTTCCCTAGGAGACCCTCGAAATTCCCCAAGGGAACACCCAGCCTATGTCAGAACAGGTAGACGAGCTGGAGGGAGTGCTCTTTTCAAAGCAAGACCCGAACCGCAAATTCTTCATCAGCAAGACCCTCCCCTCTGCCCTCTGTTCTGACATAGTCTATTGCATCAGGAAGAACCATGACCTCTTCGCCTGGACAGCATCCGACATGTCAGGGATTTCCGGGGACCTCCTCATCCACCACCTAAGTGTTGCTCCGGGGTCTAAACTAGTCCAGTAGAAGAGGCGTAAATTCGCCTCTGAGCGCTAGCTGGCCATAAAGGAAAAAGTGGAGTAGCTCCTCAAAGCCCGGTTCATCCAAGAGGTCAATTATCTCGAATGGCTCTCTAATGTTGTTATGGTTAAGAAAGCTAACGAAAGTTGGAGGATTTGCATCGACTTCACGGACTTGAACAAGGCATGCCCCAAGGATCTTTTCCCCCTACCCAGCATCGACACCTTGATCAACGCTACTTCGGGCCATGAGCTTTTGAGCTTCATGGATGCCTTCTCCGGTTACAACCAAATCTGCATGTTCCCCCCAGATATTCCGAAGACCTCCTTCGTCACCGATCAAGGTCTCTATTTCTATAGAGTACTGCCCTTCGGGCTCAAAAATACCGGTGCCACCTACCAGTGCCTCGTCAATAAGGTCTTCCAGAATTAGATCGGCCGAAACATGGACGTGTACGTCGATGATATGCTAGTAAAAAGTATCCATGGGTCCGATCATGTCGCCGACCAATAAGAAGCCTTCGACGTGCTGAGGAAGCACAACATGAGACTGAACCCGAATAAGTGTGCATTCGGGGTCTCATCGGGTAAATTCCTAGGCTTTATGGTCAGTCAAAGGGGGATCGAGGCCAATCCCGAGAAGATAAAAGCCATCCTGAATATGGCTCCTCCCACAAATGTAAAAGAAGTTCAGAAGCTCACAGGAGGCCTCGCAGCTATAGGGCACTTCCTGTCCAAGTCAGAGGAAAAGTGTCTTCCTTTCTTTAAAGCCCACAGGGGGGCTAAGGGTTTTGAGTGGGGCCAATAGCAACAAGAATCGTTCGACCAACTGAAAGCTTATCTAGTCAACCCCCCACTCCTCAGTAAGCCTACTCCCGGGGAAACACTCTACCTCTACCTCGCTGCCTCCAAGCAAACCCTCAGTGTTGTCCTAGTGAGGAAAGAACACAAGGCTTAGAAGCCTATCTATTATGTGAGCAAGGTCCTCAGAGACGCTGAGCTCTGCTATCCGAGATTGGAAAAGATAGCATACACCTTGGTTATGGCAGCCAGGAAGCTCCACCCCTATTTTCAATCCCACTCGGTGGTCGTCCTTACCGACCAGCCGCTCAAGCAAGTACTGCACAAGCCCGAGACCTCCGGGCATCTGATGAAGTGGTCGATCGAGCTAAGTCAACATGACATATCTTATCAGCCTCGGACAGCTATCAAAGCCCAAGCACTGGCTGAGTTTATAGTGGAAAGCACCAAACCGGAAGTAAGTCAAGCGGCCAATGGGCCGCCATCTGGACAGTATATGTAGACGGGTCTTCTTGCGCCGAAGGGAGCGGAGCTGGAGTCATTATGGGAGGCCCAGATGACTTTGTTCTCCAATACTCCCTCCGCATCAACTTTAAAGCCTCCAACAACGAAGCTGAGTATGAAGCCCTAATAGCAGGCCTGGGCATGGCTCGCAAGGCAGGAGCGCAACGTGTCCGAATATTTAGTGAATCGCAGCTGGTGGTTAATCAGGTCTTAGGAGACTACGAGGGGCAAGACGACCGAATGGTTAAGTACCTAGGCAAGGTCCAAAGTCTCATGGCTTCGTTCGAAGAGGCACAAATCCAGTGAATCCCTAGAGAAGAAAATACCCAAGCAGATGCCTTCTCAAAATTGGCCTCCTCCTCCTTCAAAGGTCTTGAATAGACCGTCCTAGTCGAAGTACTCCTAAGACCAAGCATAGAAGAAGAATCCGCTGACTCAATGGAGTCGCTGCCCGTCCAACTCCGGGACCACTGGATGAAGCCATTGATGGAGTTCCTCAGGGATGGGACCCTTCCCCAAGATCCTAAAGAAGCTCGTCGAATCCGAACGAGAGCGAAGCGATACACCCTTGTTGAAGGAGTCTTGTACAAATGCTCTTATACCCAAGTAGATGGCAGACCCTACTTGAGATGCCTCTCCCCGAAAGAAGCCTTGTATGCCTTGCAAGAACTCCACGAAGGTATAGGCAGAGCCCATTCAGGGTCAAGGTCCCTCGCCAGGAATGTTTTGAACTACGGGTACTTCTGGCCTACCCTACTTCGAGATGCCGAGCAACATGCCCGGCAATGCAGCCCTTGTCAGCAGTTCTCGAACATCCGCTGACTACCCCAAGCACAACTCACATCTCTCTTGAGTCCAATTCCCTTCGCAATGTGGGGGATGGACTTGCTAGGTCCATTCCCACCAGCTCCAGACCAGCTCAAGTTCTTAGTCGTGGCGATCGACTATTTCTCTAAGTGGATCGAGGCCGAACCACTAGCTACTATTACTGAGAACAAAGTGCTGCAATTCTTCTGAAAAAATGTAATCTGTAGGTTCGGTGTACCTCGGGTCCTAATAACAGATAACGGAACGCAATTTACAGGGGCAGCATTCCGATCTTTATGTGAAGACCTCGGCATTCAGCAACGCTTCTCCTCCATCTCCCATCCTCAGTCCAATGGTCAAGTAGAGAACGCCAACAGGCAGATCCTCTCCGGCATCAAGAAGAGACTTGATAATTCGGCCAGAGGCTTATGGGCAGAACAACTTCCTAACGTATTTTGGAGCTACTGCACTACGAAAAGGACCCCCACAAGAGAGTCGCCCTTCAATCTCACCTATGGGTCCGAGGCTGTAATCCCCTTAGTAGTTGGCTTGCCATCCCCTCGCCTTACTTCCTATGATGATGTAGTACCCCGTATTTTCAAATATTATTTTAAAGATTTGAAAATGAATTAAAATGATTTTTTGGAGATTTAATAAATATTTTCTGAAGGTTTATCTTTTTACACGTGCAAATATTTTTGGCGTAAATATCAAATTTTATATTTTTAGTAAATTTTTCTACTTATAATGAAGTATATTCTAAATTTTGGGATTTTTCTGAGTAGAGAAACTATTTTGTATAAATATCTCGAAACAGAGGGGCTTTTTATGTAAAAAGCCGTTTGGATCTTAAATAAATTATGAAAATTTGTTTTTACTGATTTTTGGGCTTTCCATGGTCATCATTGAAAATTTAAATATATTTATATTTTATTTAAAGTCGATTTGGTGAAGATTTAAACAAATAGGGTGTTTTTGCAAATATAGAATTTATGTTGGATCTTTATGCAAATGTTTTTCTGGAAGGTAAAAGTTAGATAACTTGATTGGAAAATATAATATGTATTATTAAATATTATTTCTGATTTTTCTGGATTTTTATGAATATTTTATGATGTGTTTGCAAATATTACAAAAGGGAGGGCTTTTGTGCAAAATCGCCACCCTGAGTTGTAAATCCGGATTTTTCTTATTTACTGGGCTGTGCTGGATTGCTGGACAACTCAGTGATAAGAAGATTTGATTTGGTTTTGATTTAGTTAACTTATTTTAACTAAGAAAGGTTATATATGTAAAGTAATAAATTGAAAAAGGACTATTTTGCAAATGTATTTCTAAAATCCTAATTTCTTATTTCCGGCCTGTATAAAAGGGGGTGTGCAGTCGTCATTCACTGCACAACACAAGTTTTATATATCTTTATTTTCTTGGTGATTGAAGAGGAGATCTTGGACTCTTTGCAAAAGAGAGGGATTCTTCATTGTGCTTCGGGATATTCGCTTGATCTCTCCAACTATGTGAGTGACATTGTTTTGTTTATTTTGTTTGTGTATGTTGTAGATGAGTAGATATAATTGTTTGGTTGTTTTGTTTGTTTCTCTTTGATTTGTGTACGTCATATGAGAACAATATGAATGTTTAGATTGATTGGATGTTGAATATGTATATGTATGAATGGATGAAAAATTGGATCTCCAAGAAGAACCCTAGATATTTGTATATGAACGATGTTAGATCTATTGAGAACCTACTATAAATTGTTGGTGGGCTAATAATGTTAGATTTCCGTGGTGAACAGTCGACTGGTGACTCGAAACAGTCGACTACTACTGCTTAGATCATATTTTCTTAAAATGTTGGATTATCGTTGATTTGATTGAGTTTGATAGATGCCATGCATTAATTAAATTAAAGATGAGATTTTTGGACTATTGGTGAGTTGGATAAAAACAACTTGACCACGTTGAGGATAAATTGGTTTTGTTCATGAATCAACTATAGAGAATAGTTGAGATTTAGTTGAGGAATTTTGTGAATGATAAATGGTCTAGAGGACCAGGTTTTGAGGATTTGGGTTATGAGGAGTTAAATTGGGGATTTGTGATTGTTGTAAAATATGTTGTTTGAACTTGGATTTCTCAAATGCTAAGTTTATATCTAATTATTTTGGTATTAATAAGATTTGGGAAATAATACAAAGTTATTTTGTTATATGACTAATTCTTAAAAACCCTAGTTTTGACATATGTACAACCTAAATTCTTCAGACTGTAGGCCGACAGTCGACTGGTACGACCTTTCAGTCGACTGGTACGACCCAGCTGCTACGATCTTTAGTTTTCTTGAAATTGGGTTCTGGACAGTCGACTGACGACTTTTACAGTCGACTGGTACCACTCAGATTACTCTTAAAGTTACTGTAGTTTTCTCTCTGGTAAGTCGACCTATGACTTTTAAGTCGACTTACAACACTTAGAATATTTTCTTAAAGAAATGTTGGAATTTACTCCGGACAGTCGACCTATACTATTAGCAGTCGACTTCTGCTATATTTAGACTTATTTTCCGAAATTACTGGATTTCTCTCTGGACAGTCGACTAGTGAGTTTTGCAGTCGACTGTAGATACTTAGATTTTATTTTCTTAAAGATGTTAGTTTCCACTCTGGACAGTCGACTAGTGACCTTTTGCAATCGACTGGTTCTGATACTTTTCCTAAGGTATTTTGACGTTCTTTAAATGACAAATTCTTTAAATGTTTTGGATCTACAACTTACTATTCTAAATATTATTCTTCTATAGAACATATGTTTTCAAGATACTTCATCGTTGGATTGGATGTTGGAAATTTATAATGATTTGGGTTTTGTTGAGTGGAGAGATTTCTCCTTTGATCGTTTGACGATGGATTAGTGAGTTTTGGTCCTGTTGAGGTCTCTAGGAGTTGAGTGGGAGTCCTGTGAACCGGCAGTTGAGATTTATTGAGTTAGGCCTGAGGGGTCTTGGTTTAGTTATTATTGAAGTCCAGCAGGGTACACTAACTCTAGAGATAAGGATTTTTGGTGTTTTAATAATAACCAACTTAAGGGCAGGCACTAGTGGAGATGTGATGGAACTTGAGAAACGTAAGTATAGGCTCATGGTTTTGTTAGTACAACTAGAGGGTATTTATATGTTCGCGTGTCGAGGGCCTACGGGCCTATTCACGGAGTATGCAGGGTGCATTTGTGTGTTGAGAGTCGGCAAGCCTATTCATGGAATGTACCGGGTGTATCTACACGTTGAGGGTCTTGAAGGCCTATTCGTGGGGTACACGCAGGGAGATGATTCTCCGGTTGTATATGTTCGTGTGTTGAGGGTCTACGGGCCTATTCACGGGGCATGCAGGGTACATTTGTATGTTGAGGGTCGGCAGGCCTATTCACGGAATGTACCGGGTGTATCTGCACGTTGAGGGTCTTGAAGGCCTATTCGTGGGGTACACAGCAGGGAGATGATTCTCTGGTTGTTGTTTTTGAGCTATCTTACATGATGCTTGCGCGTCGAGGGCGGTGACGCCTATTCGCGGAGTATTCTGAATCTTGTTTTCCATCACCGTAGTAGGATTAGTTGCATAACGAGGGGTTATCCCTATAAAGTGGAGATCGTTAAGGGCTTGCACCGGACCTATGTAGAGTGGGATGCATAGACTCCGACAAGTATGCATTAGAGAGTCAGCATATAGAGATTGTGTTTTCTTGACTTGGTTTTATGCATGTGGTTTTCCTGTTTTCTACACTCGACACTTAGTCTAGCTTCACTTGTTGTTTTCATTCCATGATGTTTTCATGCTTTACATCTTTGTTATTTCTCATTCATTTATCCTTGTTGTTAATACATGCTGTTGATGACTTTATGTTTTATGATTTAATTATGTTGTATGTTTTTATGTCACTCACACCATTTATGGCTGATCTCTTTAGTTTTGGGGGTTAGGGATCATCTCTAGCCTCATGTGTTATAGGTTGTTGCTTAGAGTTTGGAGGCTGGGATGCTTGAGATAGTTTTGAGATAAACTGATGTAATAGAGCTTTGTGTAAAATTTTGTAAAAAGAAGTGTTGTAAAAAGAATATTGTAATTCAAGGTGTTTTGTATTCCGCTGTGTTTGTAAATGATTATTGTAATAAAAGTTTGGAATAAAATTATTCGTGTTTTTGGGCTATGTGTACTATTACATTGAAGTTGATGCTGGGATTGTGCCACGTATTTTCTAAGATCATATTAGAAATTCGAAGCGCTACAGATGAAGAGCAGAACGCCAGAGAGCTCCGGGCAAATTTGGACCTCATTGATGAGCTCCGCGAAAGAGCTTCAATTCGCCAGCAAATTTATCGGAGAAGGATTGAGCAGGCCTACAACAAAAGGGTCCATCCTACAGATCTCAATGAGGGAGACTTAGTTCTCAGAAAGCTAGCCATCTAATTTTCCAGTCAAAAGAGCAAGCTAGCCCCGAATTAGGACGAACCATACAAGGTTTCCAAGGTATTCCGGCCAGGAGCATATCGTCTTGAAGACCTCGAAGGCAGAGAGATACCAAGAACTTGGAATGCCGACCATTTACTGAAGTACCAAGAGGGTGTTTAAACGCCTCTCCGAGTACGATCAAATGTCGAGCCATTCCTATCTTTTTGTTTTTTACTTGCTTCTTTATTTTCCCATTGTAATAACGACTTGCAACTTAAAAGCAGTCGATTAGCAGTTATCAATAAAGAACTTCTTTCCCCTGATGATTCTCTTGTGATTATTTTATCTCTGTTTAAGACCTTTAATCGCTCTTACTCAAACGACGTGTTCGGAGTCCAAAACTTGGCTCGATTCCGCTTTGCAAGCTCGCTCTTAAGCGAGCTAGAAGTGGTTCGCCATTCGAAACTGCTCCCACAACTGTTGAAATTTACTCGAACGACGTGTTTGGAGTCCAAAACTTGGCTCGGTTTCGTTTCGTAGGCTCGGTCTTAAGCGAGCTAGAAGTGGTTCGCCATTCGGAACTGCTCCCACAACCATTGAAATTCACTCGAACGACGTGTTCAGAGTCCAAAACTTGGCTCGATTCCGCTTCGCAAGCTCGCTCTTAAGCGAGCTAGAAGTGGTTCGCCATTCGGAACTGCTCCCACAAACGTTGAAATTCACTCGAACAACTTGTTCGGAGTCCAAAACTTGGCTCGATTCCGCTTCGCAAGCTCGCTCTTAAGCGAGCTAGAAGTGGTTTGCCATTCGGAACTACTCCCACAACCGTTGAAATTCACTCGAATGACGTGTTCAGAGTCCAAAACTTGGCTCGATTCCGCTTCGCAAGCTCGCTCTTAAGCGAGCTAGAGGTGGTTCGCCATTTGGAACTGCTCCCACAACCGTTGAAACTTACTCAAACAAAGAATTCGGAGCGAAAACCTTCGCTCGACTCCCTTCCACTCCTCGCCCAAACGCGAGTAAGAAGTGGTCAGCCCTTTAGAAGTACTCCTACAACCACAGGTGATTAACAGAACACACGAGTCCAAAAGAGGAAACAAGCTTCGTTTCTATAAAGTTTGGGGAACAAATCAGATTACAAAACTAGCTATTTCTCTACGACGAAGTTACAAGATTTAAAAAGCCAAAATTACAGAGCCGACTCCTCGTACATAGACAAGATGCAAAACTTGGAAAACAAAAAACAACTTCAGCGCCTCCGTGGGGCAGGGATGTTTCGGTTTAAAGACACCCGGGGACGGCGGAGCCTAACCTCAGAGCTCGTCCCTAAACTGCAAACTGAGATGCATCTTCTGCGCTGCTTCTGACGGTTGCACCAACGGATGCTCCGCTCGACGAAACAGCCACCCTACTTTGTGTGTCACCTGGGCTTCGCCGAACAACGGGCGAGCGAGTCGCAAGCTCATAAAAGAAAATTCCTCGCTCGCTCTCTTCATGAGTATACGAAGTGCTCCTTACGTTGATCCGTCCAGGTTGGGGACTGGAGGCGAGAAACCTCTGCCTCTAGCTCGACGATTCGTTGCTTCAGGGAGTCGTCCTTCACGGCTATCTTGAAACGAAGGAGCACTGTGGAGCCTGCGGCACTAGAGCTATCGGAAATAATTCGACATAGATGAGTAACCTCGATACTCTTGTCGATCGTAACCCTCTTCAGCTCATCGACCTCCGCCGTCGCCTTGCTCATTGTTGCCAACAACTCATCGCGCTCTGCTGTCAACTTGCCCATCGCTGCTGTTAGCTCTTCTCTCCCCGCTGAAAGCTCGTCTTCTGCTATCAACAAGTCGTGAACCTCAGCCAATAGTTTCTCTCTTCGTTAATAGTTCATCTCTCTCCGTTTTCATCTTCGACAAGGAGTGGTGGAGATGCCTAAGCCTCAGACCGAGACTAAAGGCTGTTGACGAACCATCATCATCGCCTTCAGGGGCCGTCATAGCAAACCTCTCTTCTAATCTTCGAATCTCGATGTCTCGGCGGCCTACAATCAGTTGCAGATGATTTCGTTCCCGCTCGGCCCTGCGCGGCCCCAACTCAACTTCGTAAAGGCGCTCTCGGCACCTGGCGAGGCTCAACTTCGTCGCGCCTAGGCCAACCTCAGAACGTAACTCTTCCACCGCATGAGTTGCGTCGACAAGCTGTGTCACCTCAACGAGCTGAAAATTCCAAAGCAAACGACGGAAACACATAGCAAAAATTAGCTAATTTGGTAAACACAGCCGAAACTCCTGAACAAGGCAACATGTACATAGCAAAATTTCAAAAAGATTTTGTGAACACGTAGCCGAAGCTTTGGGCAGGACGATGTGAACACTTAGCCAAATTTCAAGAAAATTTTTGTAAAATTCATTGCCAAGGACTCACAAACACTTGGTCGAACTCAAAAAGATGGATTTTCATTCATTCCAAAAAAGTGCGGTGGCCAGTCGTAATTAGGCAATACATCAAAAAGTACAAACAAAGAAGCAGAAGTCAAGGGGCGACCTCTTTCCCAGGGCGCCGGGATGGAACGGGGTCGGGTTCCCCCGAAGGCGTGACCATCGCTAGCGGGGTCACCTCGGACCCCTGGCGTTCGCCGACGACCTCGACCTCGGCGTCTACATCTTCGTCCCCTACTTCCACCTCGAACTCGTCGTCGAAGCCGTCGACGTGGTCGGGAAAGAGTCGCCATCCGGAGCAGTCAACCTCGGGGAACCGCTCCAACACTTGCTCGATGGCGCGAGCGTATGCCTTGGCCATGTTGGCCGCGAGGAAGCCCTGCGCTTTCTCCATGGTTGCAGCTTCGGCCTCCTTCGCCACCGCAACCTTTGCAGCTTCCACAACTTCGGCCTGCTGCTTCGCCGCCTCCTCCCTCTGCAGAACCACATCATCCACGACCTTCATAACGAGGCTTTTGAGGTATTCCAGCCTCGCCGTCTTCCCTTCCGCCTCGGTCTTCAGCTTCACAAGCTCGTTGGCGATCCGAGCATTTTCAGCTCGAACACGGTCGACCTCCTTCTTGAGATCCTTCTCGAGCTCCGTCATCTTCTGCATAAGATGACCAAAGTGGACGGTTATCTACAGCCGAACCACAGAGTCAAGAAAAAGAGTTAGAAGAATAAAGTTGCAAATCGTCTAAAAGCAAGAAATAGATACTCACCGATACCGCCGAGCGAGCGATCTCGAAGGCATCGTCGCCTATGCTGCCGGCGTCCATTGCAGCTCGATCCTTCGGCATCGCCAAGTGCTTCACCTCTTGCATGCTGGATGTCGAGTCATCGAGGAAGCCGTCAAGTTTCCGAACTTGCCAGTCCGGAACGTAAATCTTCTTGTGCACCTCGGTCAGGAACACCTTAGCGTCCGCTGTCAACGGGGGCACCTCAATCCCAAGGGCAGTGGCCATCAGGAACTCGCCACCCTCGGCCGATGCCGAGGTCACTACTGGCGCCTTCCTCGGGGTCACCGTCGCCGAAGCCTCCTCCTCCTGAACGGCGGCATCGACGGTCTTCGGCTTCTGTGCGGTCACCTTCATGGCGACCCTCTTGCACTTCCGAGGCGCCTTGCTACCGAGGGCCGCTCTCTGCGCCAGGAATGCATCGTAATCCATAGACTCTACAACAAGAGAAGGGAAAAGTTTGGTTACAAGTTATAATCAAATCAAATCAAAAAAAAAATGGATAAAGCCGAGTACTAGGATCTACGCGACAGAGCCCTCCCCTGAAGAGCGCGTCTTCCATCAGATCTCTCCAGTCGAACTTCGGTCGGTCGAAAAGAATCTGAACCATATCTTCTTCATTGGGGTAGAGCACCGGCGACTCCTGTACCCTCTTCGTCACCTCCTCCACCCAACCCGAGGATATGCTCCACGGTTCGCAGCTCCAAACTATGAAGTACTTGTCTCGCCGGTACTTTATAGAGTCGGGGCAGTTGACGAGCCGAGCACCGTGCCTCAGAGCCAAGTAGTACCTGAACTCGGACTTGTGCTGCTGTTGAAGCCGATAAAGAGTCCGAAGCACCTTCAAGTCCGGCTCGATCTCGGCTGCCTGACAGTGGAGCGCGAACCCGTTGATGACCCTCCACGCGTTCGGCATCAATTGGATGGGGCTGACCCCGAACCACCTTAGCACCTGAACAGCGAACGGGTGAAGAGGCAGACGCGCTCCGACGATGAAGGCGTCGACCGGCCAGAAACACATGTTTACTGGCATCGGCAAGTTGGCCCTCACCCCGGGACCCGGCAGCATCAACTCGTACTCCTCCGAGATATGAAAGCACTCCCGGATCGCTGCCAGGTCAGTCTCATTAAGAATTGAGACGGTATCGTCCACTTCCGAGGTCTCTCTCGCTGCATTCTCCTCGAAGCTCCGTCCCCTCCCATACACGATTTGCTCGGTGTGCTCCTCCGGAAGCTCTTGAACCCTATGGAGCCCCATCAACGCTCCTGGCAGTCTGCCGAACTCCCCCATACGCTTCAGATCTTCCACTATGGTGGCTCGACCATCAACTCGCTTGCCCTTGTCGACGCGAGACTTCTGATTCAGAGACGGCACTTCGCCAGCAGAGGGGGAGGAGGAAAAAGACATTTTGGACTTAAAATGAACTAAGTGTAAGTTACCTTGAAGTGACACGCTTGTTCAGAAAGTTCACCAGAGTACTGTCGACGATCGCCAGAATCTCTCTCTAGTGAAAATAACCGCCTGAGTAATAATTCGGAGAAGTGAAAAATGAGAGGGGGGTGAGCCTTATAGGGGTTAGTACACAAAACGAGGATGTTGGACTTCTGAAGCCCAACAGACAGGCCTATTTACACAAGACGACAAAAAGTCGTACCGTCTCATTAATGACTAACGGTCAAAATCGTCAGAAAACCAATAGTCAGGGGCCAGCTGTCATCTCCAAGCTGTCAAATTCTCACTTTGGGACGTCGGCACGCCTTGCCGAGCGCTCTTGGCACCGACGTCCAAACATGGAAAAAATACTCACTTTGGGACTTCGGCACGCCTTGCCGAGCGCTCTTGAAACCGACACCCAAACATGGAAAAAATACTCACTTTGGGACTTCGGCACGCCTTGCCGAGCGCTCTTGACACCGACGCCCAAACATGGAAAAAATTCTCACTTTGGGACTTCGGCACGCCTCGCCGAGCGCTCTTGGCACCGACGCCCAAACATGGAAAAAATTCTCACTTTGGGACTTCGGCACGCCTTGCCGAGCGCTCTTGGCACCGACGCCCAAACATGGAAAAAATTCTCACTTTGGGACTTCGGCACGCCTTGCCGAGCGCTCTTGGCACCGACGCCCAAACATGGAAAAAATTCTCACTTTAGTACTTCGGCACGCCTTGCCGAGTGCTCTTGGCACCGACGCCCAAACATGGAAAAAATTCTCACTTTAGGACTTCGGCATGCCTTGCCGAGCGCTCTTGGCACCAACGCCCAAACATGGAAAAATTCTCACTTCGGGACTCCGGCACGTCTTGCCGAGCGCTCTTGGCACCGACGTCCAAACATGGAAAAAATTCTCACTTTGGACTTCGGCATGCCTTGCCGAGCGCTCTTGGCACTGACGCTCAAACATGGAAAAAAAAACTCACTCCGGACTTCGGCAAAAGCTCGCCGAACCCCCTTTTTCGACACATGTCGCCATGCCGAGGTATCTCTACACCTCGGCAGGGGACCCCGAACCCCCATAGACTTCGGCCTCCTTCCTAACACGTAACTGGCGGGGGTCGGCAACGTTACCGAAGCAACTTGCCATCGAATGAAGGAAAATACACCTTTAAGCAACCACAGGCATTAATTCTCCCCAAAATTCGCACCCAATGCTAATGGAAAGCCCAGATCGTGCCACGTTATCAAGGGAATGAAAAATCTATTTTTTATTTTATTTAATTCGAATTGTTTATTTAAAATTTGCGGAAAAAGGGTTTCAAATTCAAGAAAATTGATTAAAAATTCTAAAAAATCATTATAAATTCGGAGAAATATTTTTGAGCCCCTGGGTAAATAATTATTGCGTTGAATAATTAATTAGCGCTCCCGAAAAATAGAATACCGCTCCGCAAAATTGAATAACTGACCCAAAAAATAATTAAAAAATCGAGAAAATTTTCCAAAAAGTCCAGGAGAGCTCTAGAACAGCCTTGAGCGTGCAACTAACACGAAAAAGCACCATAATACCTCATATAAAGATTTGTCACCTCTCATTTGGACCCCGATACAACTCCGCAAACCATTAAAACAGTAAAACTACTCCTCCAAGGCTGATCAAACTCAGTCTTCGGGAGTGGGGCGCTCGTGATATGGCTAAAAATATGGTTAAATCGGAACCGTCCAAATCAGGCACAAATCTTAAAGCTCGGGGGTAAAATGGTAATTTTACCTACAAACGGGTCTGAAATGGGAAATGGGCCTTTTTCCAAAGACCCAATAATCCATAAACGGATCCATCTTACTGAGTGCGGATTCCAACCCGCAAGAAACCCAGTCCAGCTGGATAAGAAATTAGGGTTTATGATTGTCCTCAATCAATGGTCCTGATCACTTCCATCCATCCACTGGGAAGAAGGGAATTGATCTTATCCCGAAACTGATTCCTAAGGCGGCTATATATACCCCCCATCCCCCACTGTTACCAGATAATCAATCTTTTGCCAATCAAAACTCTTTCAAAATCTTTCTGATTACTTACTAGAGCGTCGGAGGGTGCGTCGCCAGAATCAATCCCGATGTTTCGCACTTTTTGCAGGTCAACGGCGGGAGATCATGGTCAAACTTCGGTGAAGTTATGTTCAGGTTTGACTATTCAACATCCAAGAATCCACAAATCTATCTGTTTGCCCCCACACCGATTTCAGCGGCAACAAGTTGTGATAGTAATTCAATTGTAATAGTTTAAGTGTTTCAAATCAAGAGTTAGACCGTGCCATGGCATTAACTATTAACGTGTAATTTTTTTGTTTGGTTCTGCATTTTTCCCGGTACGCCGGGGTTGTTTTATTAACTTCTTATTAATGAAACAGGGTGGCCTTATTCCACCTTTCACCTCAAAAAAAAAAAAAAACTGTTAACATGTAATTTAATGATTTTAACGGAAGTTCCTACAAGGTTTGGTTTCTTAAAATTTCACAATGGGCACCCAAAATTAGTATATACGATATTGATCCGAACATGTTTTATATTAAATAACTAACGGTTATCATATTAACAATTATGTTCCAACAAATTCATTTAGTTCATAGTCCATGTGGTAGTATATTAAGTGTAGAGCCCTACAATTAACTTTGGAGTAGTTATCTTGTAGTGGTAGAGTAAATTGGAAACATTAACTTACGAATGCATTAACTTACGAATGCATTATCAATTAGATTTACTTTTTGCACATGTTGATGTTGTTTCATTTACGTCATATTAGGCATTAGTTTTCTTGTTTGCCAAGCATTTAACTGGGGTTGGCATTCGGGTCAACCGGGCCGGATCGGATCAGATCCGTGTAAGTTGCAGTTGTACTTGGGCGGGTTCGGGTCGGGTCGGGTCGGGTCGGGGCATTAACCGGGCTGGGCTGGGCCAGGTTCAAAATTGGAAAGTTCGACCCGATCGACCTGCAAATCCATGATGGTCGAACCCGTTTCGGATCGGGCCGGATAGCGGGTTGGCCCGTTTTATTTTTAATATTATTATTATTTTTTAAGAACTTCACTTAAAAAAATTTTACAACAAGTATAACTGTATAAGAGTGAAAAAATGCATATATTAATGATTATTCATTTCAACTACTATGAATTTTTTACAAGTTTTTTAAATACAAATACAAGTATTTCCCCCCCTCTTTTAACCTAAATCAATAAATAAATAAAAATTGTACAACAAGTATAAGAGATTAAGAATTAAACAAAATTGTATATATTATTTATTTCAACTTCTATGAAATTTTTACAACTTTTTTATATACAAATACTGTTAAAAATTTTACAAATTCCTTCAATTACATGTTAAAGAGGACAATCTAAAGTTCGGCATAGCCTAGAGTTAGATTGAAGAAATGGGATTGGACTAATGTCGTACACCTCCACTTAACCTAAACCTAGGATCTCATCGCCCTAAATTCTCTAATCTTGTTGTTGGACTTCAGGGGAGTTTTTTCCACTTGATGATGTAGATGTCGCTTTTCCTTGAGTCTTTTCTTCAGCCTTCATCCAATCTTCAGTGCACACGAGCATTTTCAACAAATCCGGCTTCAAGCGATTTTTGTAATCTGTTATAACTCTGCCACTTATAGAAAAAGTACTTTCAGAAGCAACTGTGGAGACATGAAAAGTTAGTAGATTTCTAGCCATATGTGAAAGATTTGGAAAAAAAATTTCATGTTCTTTCCACCATTGTAGCACTTCAATCTTAGTACTATAACTTTCACTATCTTGTTGATTATACCAATTTAATTCATTAGGTGCATTAGTCCTAGATTTTTTTGATTGAATACGAGCAAGTAAATTAGTAGTGACATCTTCTAATGTACTCTTACCCTTACCTCTAGAAGTTGAATAAGAAGAACTAACTATACTAGTTGTACAACTAGATGCAAAAGTTCTATCATAATAATCATACAAGTTATTCAATGTCGATTTAAAGCTAGCTAAAAATTCATTACAATCATATTCGGAGTCATCTCCAAGTAAAGTAAAAAATATTTCAATCAAACTTTTCGTACCTGCTAATTTGATACGAGGATCCATAACAATAGCAATACAATACAACATAGGAGGAGGATTAAAATACTTCAAAAAATAATTTATAAGCGAAAACAACAATATGACTAATGTATTCATCTGAGATTATTTCTTGAAGAGTATGCATCATAGTAATGATTGAAATAAAAATACTATTAGAAGTACAATCATAAGATATAGAAAACTTCACAGTTGCGGTTTTAAAAGGTTCAAAAAATCATAATAAAGATTCGGCAAAATACCATGATTGGGTAGTCATTTGAAAATTTTTCATGTTTTTTGCAAGACAAAAATCGTATATAATATCTTTGTATTAGGTAACAACATTTAGTAAATCGAAAGTAGAGTTTCAACGGTGTTTAACATCTTTAGCATTAAATTAAGGGGGTATTTATAAGGGGAAAAAATAATAATAATAATAATAATAATAATAATAATAATAATAAAGATTAAAAAACCAGTCCAACGGCTTTGCCGACCGTTCAACCCGAAACATGATGTTTGCTGCAGTAAAACAACCAATACCTTAGCATTTCGGAGGTTTGCTGCAGTCGTCAAACGCTATAAAATGCATAAAATTGAAAAAAAATTGCACGAACGAAACATGATGTTTCGTTTGTCGATTTTTTTTTCTTTTTTTGGGATTTTTTGAAGCTTTTTTTAAATTAAAAAATCACGTGGGCCCCACATGAGACGAAACATCATGTTTCGTCCCAGTGGGGATTACATAATTAATGCCTTAATTGAGTAATTAATTTACTAAACTTACTTAATTAACTAATTATTTAACTAAAATTCTAATTAAAATACTAATTAAACAAATTAACTACTAATTAAGAGGTTAAGATTTGAAAGAAAAAAAATAATCGTCTGGTCAAAATATGCATATTGCTATATCTCAGGCTATCTTTGGCTTTTTACTCTAGCGAGAAATGGAAAAAATGGCAGAATGCCTAACGAGTACAGCGTCTACGGTGCAAAAATATGCATACAATGGATTTTTAGCTAACGACTGTGGATGTTCTTATAGGGTCAGTTTTCTACCTGCTTTTCACATATGAACAGTTCGACTGATAATGGCAGCGAGCTGTTCAATCTTAAGTTGTTTAGTTTCTGAATAAAACTCGATTGTAGTCGTTGAAGCTCTCTCCTCCCTGTTCTCTAACCTATAAGGGAGGCAAGGAAGGTGATGACGATACTTGAGAAAGTATAGAACAGAGGAAGGAAAGAAAACAGATAGAACTAGAAATTTTTGGAAATATTGCATGTGGTTTCCATTCATTGACAGCATTGTTACGTACATTATTTCCTTTACAACGTTAATTCTCCTCATCTCCCCGTTACCCCCCCCCCCCCTTCTTCCAAAAAAAAAACAATATTAATAATAATTGAAAAACCATCTAAAAGGACTCATAGTCCCCCAAAGTGACCGGTCGTTATGTGATCCTCGGTGAATGCCTAGGGGTTGTGCCGAGCCCCACTCGGCTCCGTACGCGCTTATGCATGCGTACGAGTAAAACAAAACCTAACCACGACCCCATCATAAAGTACAGACTCACAAAAAGAGCTAGCTTAATTGTTAGCAGAAATAGGTCGTTTCCCTTTGTTCCAAGTCCCCGCCACGCCCAGAGTCTACTAGTCTTGGTTCTTGTTCATGTCCATGTCAGTCACTGCTGTTCGGCGCACCAACTTGTCAGCCTTCGAATTCCTAATAGTACCATCTTAGACCTTAATCCGGGTCTAAGGCCTTACTCGAACCTTTTAACTTTGATGAAACCCAAACACCGGTCACCACTAACTAAAGAAACAAAACAAGTCAACAATAGGAAAGCTCAACTCGCTTACTCCTAAACCTGTCTTTTGCTCTTCCTTTCCTTGCTGCTTCGCTCTAGCTTGGTTCGGAGAGCACTTATTGGGTTAAAGATTTGTTTTTTTGCTAAATGTTACGGCCTAAGTTATGTTTTTTTATATTCTTTGCTTTCTCACTTCTGAAGACATTGTAGGATCTTCCACTATAACTTGAATTAGAAGGAGAAGCAGGAGCTGGAGCGGGAAAGGGCTTACTGATAGTCACAAGGTCTGTTGCGTGAAGGCCAGTAATGAAAAAAGGGAGAGACGTCCCTTCAATTATGGAGGTTGCACATAAAGAAGATGAAGCATCTCAAATGGGAAGCGTCCTGGGACTTTGCCGTAGATGACCGCTTTGACTTTGACGTAGAAACCCGCCCGAATTACGCTCTCAAATCAATAGTTCATTGACCTTCGTACCTCGTTTTATCTTGGACCATCTCTGGGGCATAATGAGACAGTTGGGTGAATTTCGTCTTGTATTCCCTAATGGTCATGCTTCCCTGCCTCAAATTGATAAACTCCATTGTTGCCTCTTCTTGAACATCCAGGGGAAAGTAGTGATGTCTAAACTCCTCCAGAAATTCCTCCCAGGTGACTTGTCCGTTGCCCATGGTTTGCTTCAGTGATTGCCACCAAACCCCCGTGTCCTTTACTAGTAAGATGGTCGCTAGCTTGACCTTGCTTTCCTCCGACGTCTCAAACACTTCAAACACGATCTCTACCTGATGTATCTAGTCATCTGCTGTCGTTGGACCTGCCTAGCCTTCAAATATCGTTGGTTTCATCCTTTTCAAGGATTCCACCATCTTCACAGAGTCAAGAACGACATTTCCTAAGCTCCTACCCTGAGCTCCTTGTTGCGGCATAAAGTTTCGGTTTGCTTCCGTAAAAGCTCCCATTATCTAATAAACTTGCATGAACTCTGTTTCAACATTGAGGTCAGCACCGTTGGCCGCACTGCCTTCTCCTTCGCTTCTCCCGCTGCGGTCGCTGCTGGTTCTTCCCGACATCCTTCATAAGGAAGAAAACATATATAGGCGTTAGTTATGGATACAGGAAAATCATAAACATAAGTTGAAAAGTGCAACAATATGATTTACGATCATCCTACTATCCAACTAAACTCAACTTTAAATGGGGCATCCATGTCTAATTTTCCGTCGTGTTAGTACTACAATTTGAAGTCGGCTCTGATACCACATCTGTAGTGCCCCGATTTCTGTATACTAAAAACTCGTGACACAATCCAAAATCTTTGCTTCAAACGAGTACATAGCATAGTAAAATTCACAGGAAATTAAAAACTTTCATCACATCCTAGAGTATTACAATGTACAAGTTGCTTTACAAAAAATTACATCATTAATTACATCAGTAAATTACATTACACAAACCCCTTCACTTGGATGCTCCACGTAGCTCGAGTCCCCTGCTCCTACAATCAGGTAGTCCTACAACTAATAAAAGTGTTGGCACGTCAGTTGAATGCAACGGATGCAATGCTGATGATACCAATGATCTCCAAAATCCTTAACAATCAATATTAATGCAGAAAATATGAAGGTCATACAAATAGAAGTGTCGGTGTATATCATGACCCTGGAATCTAATGCACATACACAAATGCTCACGATGATCTTATTCTAATGCACACTTGATTGGAAACATATGCATCTCATACTACATAATCCCCAATCAAACTTACGCTCTTCTGATTATAGGTCAGATCCTTCATTATGCAAACCAACTCTTGTACTCTTACTATGTTTCTGACATTTATCTAGTGACTGGTAGGGTTGCAGTGCATGCCGTCCACCCACTTCTGCACCGGACTGGTGGTCTTTCTCCACTCCCAAACAATCGGTGATCACTCTGATCTGATGGGACCAATGGTCTCTCTTTACTCTGCCCAGGACGGTCGTCTGTTAGGTTTCTAGGGTAATCTCAGATTAAATACATAGTGGAAAAATTGCACAAAAATATCGAAACCTAGCCATGAATCCATGCAAAAACAATAAATCGTGTTTAGGAGTTATACATTAAACATGGATATGCTGTCTCCTCAGTATGCCGATCACAATACTACAATATTACGGTGCCTCTATGGTATCCACACGAACGGATCAAATCAAGCTTTCCCTCACGCCGCGGTGCTAGCTGCGGGAAGGGGATGTTCCTCACGATCTCTCTTTCACACAATTTCTGTGACGGCTAGGGTTTTCTTATGTGTCGCTTTTTCACAGATACGTATCATATATATAGGTGCAAAAAATCAACCCTAAGAGAGTAATGAGGCTGTTGGACTCACAATCTGACCTGGTTCATATTCGTGTGTGGGCCTTTGAACTTTAGTCAGCCCATTAATCTAATTAAATGTCCAACCAATATTAGGAGTCCATGTCTTACTTGGATCCCCAATTAAGTTCATCTTATGACTTTAAATCTCAGTTTCGAACTATTCTAAGTGTGTGACCCTGTAGGTTCCTATTATTTTGATAGTAATACTAAAATTATATTCTAGTATTACAAACACTGAAGGGTTTCTAGCAATACATCATTGCTACTCAAGTAACAAGAATGTCAGTGATTAGAAATAACATATCTGTGACCAATATTACCATGTAGTCTAGTCCATTTGTTCAGATATCTTAATTGACCACAATGCATAGAGCGTGTCACCCTTATATGGTTCAATCTTTGGTTTCTTGATGTGCAAGTAGACTTGCTAAAACAACTAAGCTCAATATCTCATACTGACTCATTTGAGCATGGTCATGCATTTTGTAGTCTCACTCAATCAAGGGGCCCATAGATATCACTCCTGTTATGCTTAGGGACAAATCCTATCTAAGTCACTCACATCCCTCCGCATGATTTGTAGTATATCCAATAGTCAACTTTATAATCACCTTATTACAGGCAACATTTGACGACATTAAAATATATAACTTCTCATGTAGAGAACCGTAGTGACTTCAAGTCAAAGGACTACATACACCATGGCAGGGGCGGATCCAGGGGGCTGGGGTATGCTACAGCCCCCCCCCCCCCCCCCCAACATTTGAGATTTGTTTGTAAAATTTTTCTTTTTTGGGGTATATTAGTGTGGAATATATGGTTTAGCCCCCCCAAATATATTTTAAAGCCCACCTCATATATATTTGAACATTCTATTTATTTTTTTGGGTCCAAGCTCAACTCTATTCTATCTAGTATCTATAATAACTTTACTTCTCTAGTATCTATAACAACTTTATATATATATTGCATGTTACCTTATACAATTTTTGTTTCCAGCCCCCCTCACTTTTCAATCCTGGATCCGCCCCTGCACCATGGTCACTGTGAGAACCACTTATGACACTTACGTAACGATCCATGCAGTGCTCTCATGGTGGATCAGTCCAGTACATTATTACTGTAATATATACCCATGTGTAGACTTGATATCTCATACCCATGACCCGTGAGATATGGTCATCTGTCTACGCACATACTAGTCTCTACGTATTATTGTTGTCCTAATTCACAATAATTGACTATGTACATTTAAAAATAGTGTTCTGATTACAGCCAAAAGGATCTCACAATTAATTCATGAACTTGATATCCCGTGGTATTTAACCTCCTATTCTAAGGACTTTATTATATTCATTTAATCACAATAAACAACACAATAAATGAAATGTCTCATATATGAAATAAACATCATGATACAATGTAAACTAGTAATGTCAATATACAACTAGCCTCTATGGCATACGCCAACACTTTCTCCACTTTCTGACATACCGGTGATCGTTCAGCTTTGTCGGAACTGATGGTCTTTCTCCACTCCTGGACCCTACCAAAAGTTATCCGAACATATGGAGAATTGGCGGGCCTTCCCCTACTCTGCCAAGAGACTCAAAGTTAAACTCTTGCTCTCCATTTGTATTGATAACATAGAACAACCCCATTTGCATTGATAAAATAGAACATTGACGGTTAGTTAAGGGTCTATCCCCTAGCTTCTGATAGGAGTTTGTGGCACATATGTATGCATCATGTTCTTACACTAGATTCCATAAATTAATAGTTGAGACTACGTCGCATGTGTTCCCCTGAAAGGTGAGACGACGTCGCACGTGTCCTCTTAACAGGTGAGTACAATACCCAACTAGTGTATGTCCTTACAAGAAATAATAACGCAGCCTAGAGCTAGCGTACCCTACTGGCCTTACTTCTCAAACAACAATCTTGCCAATTAATCAATTTCCTCTTCCTCGGAAGGTGCAACTCATCAACACCGCTGGCGATTGAGTCCCGCCTAGCCTCTAAAGCCACGCTATCATATCAAGATACCAATCTACATTTCAAGACATCTCTATGGTCACACAGCTTACTAGAGCACTAAAACAAGAGAGATTAGTTAATTCTACAATTTCTAGATTGGTTCATTCATTAACTAGTTTACCCGGTTCTAATGGCTCTAGTCTTTCTATTATTACAATTCTAGCATCTAAACATGACATTGATGTTATTAGTCATTAGACCATATAATTAATTCTAGCCTTTATTTAACCCACGAGTTCAACTAACTATGTTATATTACTAGGCGATCTTCTAGCTATACACTATTAGCTAATTAATACTTCATACCTTAGATTTCAGTATAGATCGATCTACCATTCTAAATTTGAGTCCTAACTTAGAATTCCATTCATCTATTCCAAATTAAACAACTAGTGAATTTCTATTAGAATCAAGTGAGTATTTATAACCAGGTGACTCTTAACTAGTCCTATATTGTTAACTAACTTAGCCCTTTTGTTAAGACTTAACCCCACCCAACTAGGGTCCCTCTTGGCCCACCAATCAGGTCCAAGAGTCGGCTTGAGCCTGGCCCAACTTAGGCCTAATGAAAATAGCGAGTCGAGCTCTCCTCAGTTGCCGTTTCGCTCTCTACGCTTGAGGTTTTGACCACGTCTTCGGCCCGTGACCAAGCCCTCCTCGAGTCCCTCTAATTTCCACCTCTCCACCCCCCCCCCCCCCCCCAACGTGTGGTAGCTCCCCAAACAGTGAGTGGAATCCTCCTTGGACAACAAGCAAACCATCGCAAGGAAACAGTCGACAACATATGTGTTCGAGGTGTTACGACTCTTATTCTTCCCAATTCATCATGTTTCCTCAAGTTAGGACCAAGGGTTTATATTACTACATTATTTAACAACGAGCTAAATCCTCTATGAGTATATTTTGCCCACTAACGGGTGTGCAAAGTCACTCAAAGCTGCGAACTAGATCAGCATAGCCTCAAAACAGCAATTTAATCGGCTTTTTGAGCTTGTGTGGCGGTCAGCTCAACCTATAAGTGATCCTACACTTAACAACACTATAGGACTATGTACCACTCGATAATTATGCAAATGAAGTGGTTTTAGGCCTTAAAATTGCAATTTAAAGATCCCAAACAGCAAGCACACCAGGAAAAAAATCTGCCGTTTATGGGTTCTTGTCGGGCCTGTTTCAAGGCTTAAACATGTCCAGAAAAATCACAAACATTCACACAACATTCATAGCAAACTAAAGTATAGAATGGGGGTATTTTCATCCCAAAAACAACAATTATAACCACATATACGACTATCTAACACAAAACTAAAATATAACTCATAACAGTGAGCACAATTGATTTGTTTTGCACAAATGAGCTAAAATAACTACTTGATTCCTGTGCAAATTAAAATCTGTTGTTGCACAAATTTAACATACCTCTTAACATGATTCTAGAGCTTACAAATATGATTTCTTAAGTTCATTATAACACCCTAAACTAGTGGTGAATCAAGTGTGCGAAAATAGAAAACATAGACTACACTTTTGATTCCATGAAGTGTATATATGCTTAAATCACCTTATATTTGATTAAAATTTCTCAAGCACATTCCTAACACATTAACATTATAGCATGAATATATCTCATTAAACTCAGATTAAAGCATCATTTACTATAATTGCAACATACATGAACATTATGTCCCAAAACAGAAATTTTAGCCTGCAAGATTGCAACATTAAGCTAGCTTTCCTACTATTACACACATGCAAATCATTCCAAACTTAAATCAATCAATTATCAACCACGTGATATGCTATTTTTAGCTAAAGGAATTTATTTGCATGATATTAACCTTTTAATAAACTACTCTTACAAACAACCTCAATACTATACTTTTTCTTAACAACTAGTACACCTAGTTACTCTTGATAGTTATGAACATATATATGCATTTAGTTTGCTTTTCATGTCAACCAAACAGCTTCATCGTACAATCAACTTGTAATTAGAGAAACATGCAAGAAGTAGAAGGAAACACACCTTTAGTTGTAGACAAATAGTGCAATTCTCTAAACTCCAAGCTTCTCTTCCTTGCTTGTTCTCCTCCTCCTAGCTCCCTTGCTCTTCTCCTCCTTGCTTCTTGCTCCAAATCAGTAGTTAAAGGATTGGGAGAGTGTTTTGAGAGGTAGATATGAGTTTGTGAAGTAAGGAATTGAAACAAAATGAGTCACACTTACCCCACTTATAGCTTGGCTGGGCAAAATGAGAGAGAGAGAGAGAGAGAGAGAGAGAGAGAGTGAGTGAGTGAGGTTGAGTGTGTAGGTGTACAAGTGCTTGGGGTTTCGCATGAAACCATTTGTTTCATAGGAACTCACAAAACTAAGCCCCTAGTTTTGTTTCCCTCCTTTTGAAAACCGTCCAAATAGGAAACCCTAGCCCATAGTTTTGTGTAGTGTAGTGTATACTGTAGTGTACCATGTAGTATACAAATATATGTTTATTGTACACATAACAAGTTAGGTTATAGGGTCAAGTTAGTCATGGTTAGAGCTCAATTGTCTAACCCATGTTGAGTTCGTTTGAACTAATACATACAATTCAAATTGGTGCTCATTTTATGTCACCATGAATTGTACATACAAACAATTAAACAAAATTTTACTAACACGTGCAATCAACTTCATATATAGAATATTATTACAAAATAATTATTAATTATTCTAGAGATATTATACATTCTATCTAGTATTAATTGAGAAAAATACACAATTTAATTGAGAAAATACCCCAACCCCTGTTCAACAATTACACCTTTGTTGGGTTCAAAACATATCTAATAATATGTTCCAATACTTACTCAATTAAAATTGAGAAAAATCTATCAATTTGTGCGACTCACAAATGTGCACGGATTAATATAAAAAATAGTAATATACTATTTTGCGGGGTATTACATTACTCCCTCTTTAGAATAGTTATGCCCCTAGAACTACACTAGTGGCGAGGAACAATACACAATTTTATACTTCAAGAAATGCATTTCTTAACGGTCTTCAGATGCTCAAGTGGCTCCCTCAACGAATTAGTTCCTCCAAGGTGCTCGTTGCCAGCTCAGCATGCCTTCTAATACACAGTGCACTCCTTTCGTCTACCCATTCGTCTATGGTGAAAGTTGTGCTAAAGTTTGTTCCCGTTCCCAAAGCTTCTTGTAGATTCTCCAGATATGCGAAGTAAACCTTGCCTCCTCATTGAAGACTATCGATACCGGCACCCCATGTATCTTCATAATCCTTTGATGCATACTTACGTCAGCTTCTTCAGTGACCAGGTAATCATTGTTGCCAGAGAGTGTGCCAGTTTGGTTCCCTTCCACCCAATTGAGTCGTTATCCCTTGGACTTCTAGGTAACCTTTTGATGAAATCCACGCTGATATTCTTCCACTTCTATTTTGGGGTAGACGGCGGCCGTTGCAGTCTTCTGGGATCCGGTTTTAATCTTCTGATACCTGCTATACCTAGGCACAAAGTCAGCAATGTCCTGCTTTGTTTCCAACCTTCCAGTAGTAATGCTGCTTCATGCCTCAATGCATCTTCTGAGGGTCGGTGGCCACTCCCTCCTTAGAAAAAGGATGAAGCCAAGAAATGCAGCTTCAGTCTTCTTGGAGCTTCTTCGATGCCCTGCTAAATGCTTAGCATGATCCTCCTCCGTCTTCGGCACTTCTTCCTCCTTGAAGTGAACCTGGTAGCAACCTGACTGCAGGTCGATCTTGGAGAAAATAGCCACTTCTCGAAGTTGAATCAACAAGTAATGGATACATGTTTCCTACCGCGACCTTGTTCAGCTCATGATACTCGATGCACATCCTTACTTTCCCATCCTTCTTCCCTGCAAACACAACAGTGCTCCTCAAGGAGAAGCACTAAGCCTAATGAATCCCTCCAGTAGTAGCTTTTCAGCCTCCTTGGTGCTTGAATGACTCGACCATCAGAACAAGGATCTGGAACATCCTCTCCCAGATTTCCTCCCGCGACTTCAGCTTGTGGTATTTAGTTCCTGCTGACTTCCAAGAAGGCTCCCTTAATCTGGTATATTCTAGCAAATTTTCGTCTTGACATTGAGGTCACTGCCATTGGTTCCACTACTTCTTCCTCGACTCATGTGTTGCAGGTTCGCCTCCATTGACGTCTGGCTACAGATTTGCCTTTATTGACATCCGATTGCGCCATAATTGTCTAGTCGGTGACTCTGGATTGCTAAGTATATAGTATTCCAACATAGGTTAATATCCAGAAAAGTATTATAACCCACTAAATTTCAAAATATAACATCATACATAGTTAAGCATTCAATATTCGAGTACATATGGGAGACTACATAATTTCAATAGCAAAACACATCCAGACAAAGGAACACACAATACTAACACCTTATCAACCATTGACAGAACTAACATCATATTAATCCATGTGACTGCATTCTTGCAGCTTAGTGACCTCCCTTGTTGTTAACCTACTGAACCTGCCCACTGTCATTCTTTTACAGTTGTGGGCAATTCGACTTGATATGCCCAGTCTTCCTGCAGTTGAAGCAAATAACACCCTGAGCCTTCCTCTTCGGGCACTGATGCCTAAAATTTCGTTGTTGACAAAAGTAACATCCTCCTGATTTAATAGCCCCTGCACTGATACTTGGCTTCGTGATCTTCTATGTTGAGCCTTGCTTTTTGGTATCAGAGTCGACTATCGACATCGATTGTGGGTAAGAGTGGGTGAGATGTACGCCTAAAATGGAGCTGAGGATAGAACGCTGGTAGGAAAACCAGGGGCAGTACACTAGCAGAATCAGGGTACTCCACTTCATATCGACTAAAAAGGTGGTCATGTATTAGATTTTATGTCTCGAGCTTAGCGAGGATGCTGAGTCCTTAATGGAGGTGATTGTAAGGTATGAAGTATTAATTGGCTAATAGTGTAAAGCTAGAAAATTGCCTAGTAACACAACTTAGTTAATTGAACTCGTAGGTTATATAAAGGATAGAATTAATTATATGGTCTAATTGACTAATAACATCAATGTCCATGTTTAGAAGCTAGAATTATAATAATAGGAAGGCTAGAGCCATTAGAATTGGGTAAACTAGTTAATGATTGAACCGATTAGAATTAACTAATCTCACTTAGTGCTCTGGTAAGATGTGGGACCATAAGGGTGTCTTGGAATGTAAATTGGTATCTTGATCTGATAAAGTGGCTCTAGAGGCTAGGTGGGACTCAATCGCCGGCAGTGTGGATGAGTTGCACCTTTCGAGGAAGAAGAAATGGATTAATCGGCAAGATATTTTTTGAGAAGTCAGGCCGGTAGGGTACGCTAGCTATAGGCTGTGTTATTATTGCTTGTATGGATAGGCAGCAGTTGGGTGTTATACTCACCTGTCAAGGGGACATGTGCGGCGTCGTCTCACCTGTCAGGGGGACACGTGCGGCATAGTCTCGACTGTTAATTTCTGTGATCTAGTGTAAGAATGGGAGGCGTACGTATGTGCCGCAAACTCCTGTCGGAAGCTAGGGGATAGACCCTTAACTGACTGTCTATGTTCTATGTTATCAATGCAAATGGGGATGTTCTATGTTATCAATGCAAATGGGGATGTTCTATGTTATCAATACAAATGGAAAGCAAGAGTTTAACTCATAGACTCTTGGCGGAGTAGGGGAAGGCCTATCGGTCCACCTTATGTTCGGATAACTTTTGGTAGGGTGTGGGAGTGGAAAAATACCATCGGTTCGAACAGAGCTGAATGATCACCGACCTGTCAGGAAGTGGAGAAAGACCACTGGTCCCGGGCGGAGTGGAGAGAGACCATCGGTCCCATCAGATCGGAGTGATCATCGACTATTCGGGAGTAGAGAAAGACCACCGGTCAGCTGTAGAAGCAGGTGGACCGTATGCACTGTAACTCTACCAGTCCTACATAAATGTCAGAAACAGAGTAAGAGTACAAGAGTAGGTTTACATTGCGAGAGATCAGACCCTATAATTAGAAGAGCATAAGTTTGATTGGGGAGTATATAGTATGAGATGCATATGTTTCCAATCAAGTGTGTATTAGAATAAGAGCATCGTGAGGATTTGTGTCTGTGCATTAGATTCGGGTCATGACATACACCGACACTTCTATTTGTATGACTATCACATTTTTTGCATTAATATTGATTGTTGAGAATTTTGGAGATCGCTGGTATCATCAGTATTGCATCAGTTGCATTCAACTGACGTGCCCACAGTTTGATTAGTTGCAGAACTACTTGATTGTAGGAGCAGGGGACCTGAGCTGCGTGGAGCATCCAAGTGAAGGGGTTTGTGTAATGTAATTTACTGATGTAACTTATGATGTAATTTATTGTAAAGCAACTTTGTACATTGTAATACTCTAGGATGTAATAAAAGTTTTAAATTTTCTGTACATTTTACTGTGTTATGTACTCATTTGAAGAAAAGATTCTAGATTGAGTCACGAGTTTTCAGTATACGAAAATCGGGGCACTACAGAAGTGGTATCAAAGCCGACTTCAAATTGTAGTACTAACACGGCGGGAAATTAGACTTGGATGCCCAAGTTAGAGTCGGGTTTAGTTCAATAGTAGGATGATTGTAAATCATATTGTTGCACTTTTCAACTTATGTTTATGATTTTGCTATATCCAGAACTAACCCAGGTATATATTTTCTTCCTTTTGAAGGATGTCGAGAAGAACCAGAAGCGACTGCGGGAGAACTAAAGGAGGAAGGCAGTAGAGCCAACGGTGTTGACCTCAATGTTGAAACAGAACTCATGCGAGTTTATCAGATAATGGGAGCTTTTATGGAAGCAAGCCGAAACTGTATGCCGCAGCAAGGAGCTCAGAGCAGGAGCCCAGGAAATGTCATTCTTGACCCTGTCAAGATGGTGGAATCCTTCAAGAAGATGAAACCACCAATATTCGAAGGCCAGGTAGATCCAACGGTAGCAGATGACTAGATTCGTTAAGTAGAGATCGTGTTTGAAGTGCTTGAGATGCCTAAGGAAAACAAGGTCAAGCTGGCATCCATCTTACTGGAAAAAGATGTAGGGGTTTGGTGGCAATCAGTGAAACGAACCATCGGAATATCTCTTGTATACTCGTGATTCAGATTAGAAGAAGATATGATGAAGCACGGAGGTCAAAGGGTCGAAGAGAGTATAAGCAAAATAGAGCAGCAACAGCAGGGTCAGAGACTAGTACGGTCAACTAGTCGGTCGACCATACACCCAACCGCATGCTATACAGGGTCTGGCCAAGAGAGGGACAGTCCACCGCACTTGTGGTGCAGTTGATCGACCGACTGCGCTGTATTATTTTTGGGCCTCGATTTGTTAGGTCGTTTCAGCTCAATGTTCAACTCCAAGTCAGATCATACGACTCCTATTCAGTTACTTCTTTTACATGATATATCAGACGACTGAGAATCAAGATTAACCTAGAGTTCTCTCATTCTTCTTTATATATTGTAATCACCTCCAATATGAGAGGTGAAGTACTTCTTGATATTTTCTTCATTACAAAGAGAGTCTTGTGAGAGATAGTTCTTAGTGAGTGAGTTTAATTTATTGTATTGAGTGGATCATTAAATCCTTGTAATCTTTACTAGTTGAATATTATATCTCCCTATATTTCCTCTCTGGATTAAGCGAAAGCTAACAGGGATAAATCCTCGTTGTGTTTGTGTTGGATTGGTGGATCTATTTGCTTGGGTGTTCATTGACTCGTCTCTTCTACTTCGACACTCTCATTACTCTATTTAGTTCTGCTGCATCACCGGGGTGTTTGTAGACATCCCCCAACAAGGAGTAGATCATTGCAGCATTCGCAACTTGAAGCCATGGTGTTGTTCTACAATGCCATATATTATTAAACGAAAACTTTTAACAATCAAAAAATACATATAAACTATCAAATATTTTTAAAAAAAACCTTATGTTGCAGTCAGAGAATTATAAACATCTGATTCTAAGGAGGAGCGATCTTTAAGTAGTTGCATCTCTTCCATTCACTCACCATATCTAGTTTAGCCTCAAAATTTGGGAAGAGTACATCTAAATAAACCAATTTCCCTTGATCCATAGCATCACCTACATTGATCACTTTTTCTGCATTCAGTGTTGATCAGATCGATTCATCATCACGATTTTTATTAAATTCGCCACTTTGCATCACTCAATATCTCCCCCTCCACTTCACTGTAACATCCATTCCTTCTAACTGTATACCTTTCTTAAGACTCACCATTGCGGGCTAACCCACATCATCTTTATCCTTCCCTTCTAACTCATTTCTATATCTACCACCTCCTTCCGATCTAGTATTATAATCCTTCTACCTCCCCTTCAACCTTCTTCTCTGATGATCAAGCTTTCTCTACTTCGATAGTCTTCTTCTTCTCTCCTTCGACCTTTCTCACTTTTGATCAAACTTCCTCTCTTTCGACAATCTTCTTTCCCTCCTTTTCTACATTCTCTCTTGTTCGCACTCTCTCCTTCAACAATCTCCTCCCCCTCTTCTTCGACCTTTCTTTTTCTTGATCACACTTCCTCTTCTCTTTTGACAATCTCCTCTCCCTTCTTTTCCTCCTTCTTCTCTCTTATTCAGACTCCCTCTCCATCAACAATCTTCTCTCCCTCTCCCTCAATCTTCTTCTCTCTTGTTCACACTCCCTTTACTTCGAATATCTTCTCTCCCTCTCCCTCAACCTTCTTCTCTCTTGTTCACACCCCCTCTCCTTCAACAATCTTCCATCGCTTGGATTTGACCTACTATTCTTTCTTCTCAACTTTGTCAAGTACCCTCCATCTTAAGAGGATCCCATTCTACCACCATCCTGACCCTTTCTCCTAGCATCATGTTCATCCAGTTCATTATTTGGACAGATTGAATAAGGGGGAAAAAACTCTGTAAACCAAGTACTCAGATGCCATTCGTCCAACTCTCTTGAAGAACTCATCTTTGCGATGCTTGGAGCTCCCTTCATGGCAAGTGACCTTATAATGGGAGTTTGAGTTACTCTTATGTCAATGCTTGTATGCTATTTTTGCCGCAAAGACTGTTTGTTCTAGGTGATGTATTGTGCAAAAGAGTTGTCATTGGTCAATGCAAATGGAGGGAGGAAGAGGGTGCCTATTTATTGTGTAGAGATGAGACAAGGTGATTAAAGCCCTCTTGTTTAGTTCTTCCTAGAAAAAAAGGATGTGTAAATTCTTCCTAACTAAAAAGGAGAGTAAATCCTTGCCAATAATAATAATAATAATAATAATAATAATAATAATAATAATAATAATAATAATAATTCTCTTTTGAGAGTGAATACTTCCAAATTATATGTTTTCTATCTTTTTACCAGAGAGTGTAGATGGAAGTTCAACTGAATATAATTGATTTTTTTTTAAGTGTGCATCCTTATTTTATTTTTTGTTCTTTTGTTATTGATATTGCCTTCTTTTTTTAACAAGAAAATAGCTGCACAAACGCACCCACTTTTGCACCCTATATTTTATATATAGCGCTTGTTCACAAGGGGAAGAGGCTTACCACTAGATCCTAATGACACTCAGTATTGATGTAAGTAAGTCAGAATTAGCAAATGATAACACGAGAGTTGTGATAATAATTCAACTGTAATCGTTAATCATTTTAGATCAAGAGTTAAATCGGACCTTGACATAATCGTTTAACAGTTAATTTAATTATTTTTGTGGAAATCCTCGCGGGATTTGGTTTCTTAAAATTTCATAATCTGCACCCAAAATTAGCATATATGTCGTTGATCCGAACATGTCTTACATTAACTAACAATATCTTATATTAATGACTATGTTCCGACAAATTCCTTCGGTTTAAAGTATTACACTTGTTAGTATATAACGTAAATCCCAAAAGTTTTGGAGTTAAGTTGTAGTGCCATGATAAACTGGAAACATTAGTTTGCAATGCATTATCCAACACATCAATTATATTATGGGGATTTTCCAAGAAGGCCACCCGCAAGTATGTTAATTCCCAATAAGACACCTACTAATCGCTTTTACAAGATACACTACTCATAATGTAGAGTTTGCTCTGAAAAGGCCACTCTGTACATTTTTGTAAATTTAATCATTCCTAACCCTCGACCATGGTTACCAAATTACTCTGTTACCCTTTACTCCTCCTTTTAAAACCTAACCCCAAATTCTAACTAAACCCATCCTGAAATCCTAACTATACCCGAAATTCTAATGAAGCCTGACATGAAATCCAACACAAAATCTTAACTAAACCGAACACCCTAATACCATTTTCCTTCTCCCTCTCTTTCCGCCTCCTCCTCTGACCCTCCTTCACCATTATTACGCTTCAAGATTGGTCCTGCTTCAGGATTTTCTCTCGTATGGTTATGTTAAAATAAACATGAGGTAATTTGGTCATTTACGACATCCACCCCCCCTCCCAAAAAAATAAAAAATAAAAATAAATAAAAATAAAAATAAAAAAATAAAATAAAATAAAATCTGTTAGACTTAAGCTAGATAACCTAATTGACCTTTTTGGAGTCAATTCAGCATTGAAAGTTGTGGATTTGAAGATAACGATTTGTGGGTGACTAATTCGATATGAGCATATATGCAGGTGGCCTTCTTGGGAAAAAAAAACCCTTAGGGGGCATTTGGTACGTGGGAATGTGCAAGGGAGTCCCATATTCCCTTTTAGATTACCTTGTTTGGTATGTGACAAACATAGTTTTGAAAAGAATAATAGATTCCCAAGGAAATCAAAATCCTTTGTTGGGAAGGATTTCTATTCCCCCCCAAAACCATGGGATTTGAGCATTCCCATCGGATTTCCATAACAAACAATAAAATAACCAAAAAAACTAGAATAAGAAAATATATTTCTCCCTAAAATCATGGGATTTGAGAATTCTCATGTGTTTTTCATAACAAACATAAAAAAACCCAAAAAATTAGAATAAAAAATTAAAATAATAAAGGATTCATGGAAATGCAATTTACTATACCAAACACGATAATGCAACATTCCTAGGAATCTTCATTCCCACCCTCACATTTCCGTGAATCCTTTCATTTCTAGGAATTTTCCAATCCGTGTACCAAATGCCCCCTTAAATTATTTGTTTGCCCAGGTTACTGTGTGTACTTCTATCAAACACACTAGGCATTAATTTTCTCATTTGCAACGCATTTTTATTCGGAGAATTATTTTATTCTAGACTCTAAAAGGAGAGTTTTTGGTCCATTTGGGTAATAGATTTTTATTGAAATTCCTACAAGTTGTCAACCTTATAAATATTAAATATTTTAATTTCTTTACAGTTAAGAAAATAATAAATGTTTTAATTCATTCACAAATTTTACAACAAATATGGTACTTTTTAAATTCAAGTGGGGAAAAAATTGGATGTTGTTATTCAGAAAAATGAGAGAGGAGAGAGGATAGAGCATGGTTGCCTTGGAACAAGAGCAGATCTTATGCTCAGGTTCTAATGGCCCCTACTCCTCATCATTACCTTTCTCGATCTCACCGCCCACCCCTTCTGCATTCTATCCCTCTCTCTTCCCAACCAAAAAAGCCCCCTCTTCTCCCCAAACCCTCCATCCCCCCAAATCCCTACCTCCCCCACCGTTTCAATCCTAATCACGGAAATTGTCAGAAAAAAATGGAGATTCGTTGCATGCGATGTGGAGACACGTATCACCTGGCGGCAGACTGCCGCAGAAGCAGGATTCACTGTTTTAACTGCCAGAAGTTTGGTCATCGTGTTCACGATTGTCCGATCTTCAACAGGCGGGAATCCATGGCCATCGAGATAGCTCATAACTCAGAAATAGCATCCGCCCTTCCTACGCTGCATGCAAGCGCTTTTCTTCATCTGATTAACCCTCGCTCCCGCCCAGATGCGGCTACTGTTGAGAGCGCTCTAAACTTTGCTTGGAAGCAACTGTGTGGATGGTGGGAGGTTAAAAGGGTTAGTGATGGAGTTTTCCACGTCCAATTTCCATCAGAGGAAGAGGCCAAAAGGGCGATTGCTGACGGTGTCTTTCAGTTCTCCGGCTTTAATGCAACTTTCTCTCCATGGTCGATGGAGTATGGAGCCAAGATGAAGCCGAAGCCAAGTTACATCTAGATCAATGTTTCTATGCTGCCTTTTCATATGTGGAATTAAAGCTCCATTGAGCAGATCATTCGGCCCTTCGGCAAGTATGTAACCATGAGCGGAGATATGAAAAATGTGGTTTCTCAGGATCAAGCCCTTATTCTAATTGAAGTAGAAGATGTTAGCCAAATTTCGAAGAACATCCTCATCCACTATTGAGTGCCTTGGACCAAGGAGCTGAAATTCATGAGGTACCTTGCTCATCCTCGGCAACCCCATCCCATCCGCTGATGTTGCCAGTGGCAAGGTACAGCTTTTTTCTCAGAACACCGGCTCTTCCACTAGTTTCTAGCAACGGAGGGAAGCGCCGCCGGAGCAGCATGTGGCAATTAATCCCCTACAAATTTCGGAAGGAAATCAAGGAATCATCGGAGACCAGAAAGGAAAGGCGAAGATCCAGGAGACAGATCGTTCGGTTAAGGGATTTTGCGGCACAGTCACCTCCACCACAGAATCTTTCCTTTTTTGCAAATCAATTTTTGAATATTTCTGGTATGGCAGAATCAAGTGAGAAAGTTCCAAAAGTGGTCCCGCCCCAACATCCCCAGCAAATAGAGGTAGCATTTGAGGAAAATCCTACCACTAACTTGGTCGTCAATGCTCCCCTATCATTGAGATTCAATTTGACTCTCCCAAGGGTAATTTGAAAATTTCTACTGTTGCATCTCAAACCCACCCCGACAGCTCTGCCAGTTCGCACGATATCATACTTGAAGAAGAGATGTGCCAAATGGAATGGAAAGGCAAGATTGTCAATATTCCCCAGTCCTTATTCCTGGAAATTCAACCTGCAGTGGAGTCGGCGCTTGAGGCAGCGGTCACCAAGCGCGTTGCCAAACTTGAGGCCCCAAAGACCTTCTAATTCAGCTCAGGAACCAGGGAAGCAAGAGCAGCCAGCTTCAAAACCAAATCCCTCATCCCTAGGTGTCGCCACAATGTCTCCTCCTCTTCCTCAGGCTCTGCCCCCCCCCCCCCCCCCCCCCCCGGGGTTTTGAAGAAGGAGCAAGCAAGCACCGCAAGCGCAGCAGATCTGCCACCAAAATCTCTTTATCCAGGCCATTCTTGCAACATCTTCGTTCCTCTGTTAAAGCAGCATCCCTCCGCAAATCTGCAGGTATATCCTCTTCCAAGCTCTCAATTAGCAATGCATGTCATAATCCTTTCGATTTGCTTTCTAAAGAGGATATCATTGAGGTAGCGAAATTAGTAGGAGTGGAGGCTGCTGGGCCACACTCAGTCGACAAACTTAAGCAGGTTGCAGAGGTTGCACTTGATCCCCCAGATCAACAGCAACAACTCAACTAGTTTCCTGAGCTTATTGGCACCATAGCTTGCTTTTGTTTTTTTGTTGTGTGTTGTCTTTTTCAATGAAGATCGGCAGTTGGAATGTTCGGGGGTTAGGCAGCCCCTATAAATGTGCCCTTATCAAAGATGGTCTTTGCAACGTTCAAATCATTGTGGCCTGTCTACAAGAATCCAAGTTATCCAATCCCTCTCCCCGCAAGCTCTCCTCTATTGGAGGCAACCTTATCACCAATTGGAGATCCTTAGATGCCACTAATAGTCGTGGCGGTATTCTAATTAGTTGGAATGACAATGTCCTAGACTGTCTCTATTGTGCAATCGACGTCTTCTCTATTTTCCTTTCCTTCCGCATCAGGTCATCTGGCGTGAAATGGTCCTTAACCTCCGTCTATGCCCCATTTGAACTTGATGATAGAGATCTCTGCTTTCATGAAATCTTACAGCAAAGAAGACTACTTTGCGATGCCGGGTAGTCGACTATTTCCAATCAAGAAAGAAATAGAGACTCTGACTCTAGCAGGGACATGAAAAACTTTCGCAATTGGATTCAGCAACTACAGCTAATTGATCTTTCACTAGCAAGTCGGAAGTTCACCTGGTCTAACCTAAGAGATAATCCTTCATTTGCACGGTTAGACAGATTCCTGATCTTTAATCAATTTGATCAATCGTTCCCCTCCTGCATTCAGCACTCCCTTCCCTGCATTGCTTCAGATCACTTCCCTATTATTCTTGACTCCCAAGCAATTCAGAACAAAGTTCATTACTTCAAATTCGAGAAAGCATGGGGCTCCCACAAGAAATTCAATCATAACATCTACATTTGGTGGTCGAGCTTCAGCTGCGTAGGATCAAAGGTTGACATATTTGCCAAGAAGCTAGTACTCTTGAAGCGAAGGATTAGACGATGGAGAAATGAGGAATTTGGCCACATTCCGCAACGCAAGAAGTCCCTCCTCAAGGTTATTCCTAGCTTCGACATCCTAGCTAACTCCCAAGCTTTAAACCCCTCCCAATTTGCTGAGCTCTCCGCTGCCCATGCTGAGTATCAACAATTGGTACAAGCAGAAGTCACTTACTGGAGACAAAGATCACGAATCACCTGGATCCAAGAGGGTGATGCAAATACAAAGTTTTCCACTCTATGGCTAATGGGAGGCGACGCAAGAACTTCATTTTCTCCCTCCTTCACAATGGTGACCTCATCACAGACCAGTCTGCAATTAGATCATGCTTTGAGGCACATTTCCACGAAATTTGTGGCACCAGCTCAGCTCCAAGTTTCAGAGTAGACTGGACCCCTCTATACCCCCCCTCAACTACTGACCTATCCGCGCTTGAAGCCGCATTCAGTAAGGAAGTAATAAAGCAAGCAATCTTCAGCATGAATGGAGACAAAGCACCGGGACCCAATGGCTTCTCTATGCATTTCTATCAACAGCATTGGGAGACTATCCAAGATGACTTGTGCTATATGCTTCTGGCCATCCAAAATGGGGAAGCAGACATTGGTAAACTCAACTACTCTACCATTGTCCTCATTCCTAAATGTGAAGGCGCCTCCTCAGTATCTGACTATAGTCCCATTAGCCTGCTCAACTGCTCCATGAAGATATTCACCAAAATACTAACTAACAGATTGAGTCCCGTTCTGCATACTCTAGTATCCTCTTTGCAAAGTGCCTTCCTCAAGGGTAAATCTATAGTAGATTTCTTTCTTGTGGCTTACGATGCAATCAATCTGTGTTGTTCTAAGAAATCAGATACTCTTATGCTTAAAATTGATTTCCGCAAGGCTTTCGATACTCTTAGCTGGGAATTTTTGGAACAGCTCCTTATTGCAAGAGGATTTGGTCCACGTTGGTGCTCTTGGATCACAGCCATCCTTCATTCCACCAAATCTAATGTTTTGGTCAATGGCATTGGCGGTAAGACTATTGTTTCTAGAAGGGGCCTCAAGCAAGGCAATCCTTTATCTCCGATGCTTTTCATCCTAGCTATTGATGTTCTTGCACAAATGTTGCGCACTGGCAAAGAAAATGGCACTTTCTCTCAGCTTAACCTGTGAGGATCCTTAGCTCATCTCTCCATTCTCCAGTTTGCTGATGACACACTTATCTTCTGCAAAGGGGATGAGCAAGAAGTGCTCCATATTAGAGTGCTCCTGCATCTCTTTGCGAATGTCTCAGGCCTCCATATCAACCTCTCCAAATCTTCTATCCTATACTTTGGACACTCTCAGGCTAAGCTTCATGCATTTGCTCACATATTAGGCTGCAAACAAGACTCTCTGCCTACCAAATATCTAGGTATGCCACTTTCTAAAGGCAGGCTCAAGAAGCGAGACTAGCAACCTCTTCTCCTTAAAATTGAGAGGAGGTTGTCCACGTGGAAAGGTCGTCTCTTATCTAGGGGGGGACTCATTCTGATAAACTCTGTTCTTAGCACCTTGCCAACCTATTTTGCCTCATTATTCAAGCTGCCTCAGTGGGTGATAGCCAGGATCGATCAAATAAGGAGTAGATTTTTTTGGGTAGGAGGAAACTCCAAGGCAACGGGGGTCTCTTGTACTAGTTGGAAGCGTATCTGCCAACCTAAAAAGCAGGGAGGCCTTGGGGTCTTGGACCTAAACCAATTCAATAATGCACTTCTCATGAAATGGTGGTGGAAACTATATACTGAATTTTCCCTTTGCTCTCAAACTCTTAAGTCCTTCTACTTCAACAACACAACTAATGACTTCATCTGCAAGACCCAGGACTCGGATTTTTGGAAGAATTTGTTCAAGCTGAAACAGCAATTCGACCAAGGCATCACTTGGCAAGTTGGCGATGGATCTCTGGTTAAGTTTTGGACTTCTAAATGGATAGAGGGTAACAGTATTGCTACCCTATTCCCTTCTCTATTTGAAGCTATATGGAACAAAGAAGCATCGCTGCGCTCTCAGGGCACAATAGACCAAGGCACCTGGATTTGGAGGCCTAGCCTCCATACCTCTTCTTCTAGCACCATCCTTCTTGAAAAGAGAAATCTTCTGCATTCAATTTCAAACATTCAGCCTTCCCCACACCCTGATATTGCTCGCTGGATTCACTCTTGCACTGGTAGATACACCGTCAAATCAGCCTATAGCTTCTATAGCATTTTCGGCCTCATCTCTCCTTTCTATCGAGCTTGTTGGCAGAATTGCGCACCACTTAAATGCAAATTTTTTATTTGGATGCTGAGTTGGGAAAAGCTAAACTCCAAGGAAAGGTTGCATTCTAGAGGTTGGGATGGTGATCTAACATGTACCTCCTGTGCATGTCAGATTGAAACCACTTATCATATTTTCTTTGAGTGCCCTTTGGCTGCTCAAACATGGCTTCACCTAACACAATGCTTCCGAGTCACAAATCTGCCGTCTTCTATTACTGAATGCTTCACATATTGGTGTTTTGATCACAACAAGCACAAATTCACGCACTCATGGCATTTGGTCACACTAGCTGTTTGTTGAAGTTTATGGAATGCTAGGAATGACAGAGTTTTTTACAGCAAGCACACTAATGTGGATAAACTAGTCTCTAATGCAATTTTTTTGTTCTCATATTGGCTAGATTCAAGCGGGGAGTCCAAGAAGAAAGCAAGGATACTTGAGGAACTCAGGGGCACAGGTGACAGTGATCTCATGAGGCCAGCAAGGGGTGGTAGTGCAGACAATACCCCAAATTAATCATGGATATGGCTACTCTGTTTCTGTTTCTATTTTTTGGGACTCTGTTAGTCCGATACTTTTGTTTAAACTTTTATTTGTAGTATTGTATGCTCTGCTACCGAATGAATGTGGTTCTTATTTTGTTACGGGATAAGCTTAGGGTGAAGAAGGGGGATGAGATCTTGTCTTTGGGACTAGTAGAGGTGCACGAAAACAGTCCAATGCCCTCTCTACGACCCAACGGCATGCCATCTCGAACCCAGACTCATCCATTGCTTAATTGAACCTCCTTCAGTGTTTTTTTGTAATAGTTTTACAACTTTCCCTACCAACCTATATATTTTCTGTGAGGTAGGATAATCCTACCTTTTGCCAGTCAAAAAAAAATAATTGGATGTTGTTAAATGAATGTTGGAATAGTGGAATGGGGGAAGAAGATAATCAAGCAAATTATATCTTGAGCAAGTTGCACAATTTAGAATACTACTAGTACCCAAAGCAATACCCAATGATTTAATTGATATGTTGGAATCCTGTGTAATACAACGAGCACAAACAATTAAGATAAGTACAACTAGTTATATATCGTTGAGTTCTTAATACAATGAGTACAACATGTTGATTTCTCATAAGTTCCAACACATCAGCTATATCGCAGGGTATTTAATGGAGTATGTGTAGCATTACTCATTTAAATTTGTATGGAAGAAAATTCTATTTGAGAGCAATTTTGGTATATTTATAATGATCTGTTCTGATTATTGAAAAGATTGTAAATGTTATAGATGTTGTATATTGTGCATTGAAGAAAAAAAAATTAATTAAAGAACAAGCAATCCAAAATATCATACTAAATCATAGGCTAAATTTGGAGGAAAAAAAAACCCATGAACTATCCCCTTTATGCAGAAAACCACACTCAAGTTAGATGTGTTCTCACTATTGAAAAGTAGTAAGTACTAATATGTACACTACAAAAGATGCTCGATTTTCCGGTGTTTTTTTACGTCTTTACCGGCATTTTTTTACGCCGGTAAAACTTTCACCGGCGTTTATAATAGCGCCGGTCCAAATGCCGCCGAAGCGAGCGTCGCGGAAAGGAAGGGGTATACACCGGCGGTTTTAATGGACGCCGGTAAATGTTACAACTACACCGGCGGTCAGCAAACGCCGGTGTATGTGGGTCTCTGAGTGCCGTTCTTTTACACCCTATATACATTCACCGGTGGCCGTAAACCGCTGGTATTTATACATTCACCGGCGTTTCTATAAACGCCGGTGTAGAACGAAAGTATACCGGCGGTCATAGAGCGCCGGTGTATGTGCGTTTATGAGTGCCCGGTTTTCCCTACTTACAAGCACCGATGTGACCAAAAATGCCGGTGTAGTTAGACACATCGGCGTTTTATAAAACGCCGGTGTTTCTCGGTGCCGTTACAGCTGACCAGCTGACGACATTCACCGGCGTGTGTGGGAACGCCGGTATATCGCACACTCCAACAAATTGATTAGATAGACCGGCGTTTTTTAAAACGCCGGTCTAGCTATGCCCGTTTATTTTCGATACTCCGATTTTCCGTTCGATTTCAATTCACAGTTTCATTTACAAAAACTGTAAACTAATTCACAACTGATTCAACCAATTTCGTTGCATATTACTGCGCAAATCACAACCAAACACAAGAATAATCAAAAATAATCAAGTTTCACACGTGTCATATCAACGTCCAAATTCATTGATTAATTAACAGTGTCATAATTAACAAATTAATATAGGGACTAACATCCCAAATATCCAAACAAACCAGTCTGACAAATATCCAAAATATCCCAAATTAAAAGTCTGACATAACTCTCATAAAAAAAAAAACCAGTCTGACATAACAACAGCAAGGAGAACATAAGAACAAAAACCATACAGCAAGGAGGACATAAGAACAGCAAGGAGGACCGCAGATTCATAACCCTCGAGTAACTTCAGCTCTGATCATCAAAATTTTCTCATCTGGGCGACCGCTCTGTGAAAAAAAAACAATAGTTTAATTCAACAGTAGACCACAATACAGAATATACATATTTTTTGAACTTGCAAAAAGATCTACCTGTATCTTAAATTATAAGATCAAAGTGCCAATTGCAAATGGAATTGTTAATGATATATACAGAGGTAAAATAATTACATTGCTAAGCTAAAAATCTAGTACTTAATTTTGGTTTTAAATATATCTAAAATAACAAAACAAATGAAAATTCAGTATCTAACTTGAAACCTTTATATTCTCCTCTGATTGGGAATATCCACTATCTAAAACAGTAAAACAAATGAAAATTCAGTATCTAAGCATGTCTTTCATGGATTGTTCAGACAATCCATGAAACTGTCATCGTGGACAGAAACCAAATATAAAAAAAATAAGAAAAATAAGATAGGGCTCATATCAAGTGTATTTTTAGGGAACTGTCATCGTGGAAGGAAACCAAATATAGAAGCCAGAAATGGAAACAGAAAGAAGAATGGTAGAGACTTTGGATACACCAGGCTAACATAGCGGCATTTTCCTCATCTCTCTCTCATCCCTTGTTTCCCTTCAGCACACGAACACAAAGAGACATCAGCAACAACAGCAAGAGCGACAAGAACAACAATAATAATAAATTATTATGAGCAAGATGTCTCTATATAGGTTTCCAGATCTCCACTCGAGCCCTCTCTTTCTAATCACAGCCCAAGTAAGAACATAGACAACAGCCACTAAACAATCCAATCACAGCCCAATCAAAATTTGCCATCCTGGATCTTAATGAAATAAGCTTCATTAACAGTGAAAGAAAATGAGGATGCTAGCAGCATACTTAGTTTGGAAGTGAACCCATTTTTTGTTAAAAAATCATGCCAAAGATGGCAATCAGCTTCATTAATAGTATCTGAAAATGAAAATTTCCATTATCTGAGCTTATATGTTGTTCTACTTATTCACTGTGCCCAACTAAATCTAAAACCCAATTGTTGTGCATATCCGGAGGATTTTGGCATACGTACCTATAGCATCCTCAGTTCACAGTGAACCCATTTTGGTCAAAAAAACATGCCAAGAAGACAATCAGATGCATGAAAATAAGCTTCACTAACAGTAAAAGAAGATGAGGATGCTAGCAGCATACTTAGTTTGGAAGTATACCCATTTTATGTTAAAAAATCATGCCAAAGATGGCAATCAGGTTACTTTAACAGTATCTGAAAATGAAAATACCCATTATCTGAGCTTATATGTTGCTCTACTACTTCTTTAGCCCAACTAAATCTAAAACCCAATTGTTGTGCATATCCAGAGGATTTTGAAATATAGCTATAGCATCCTCAGTTCACAGTGAACCCATTTTGGTAAAAAAAAATGCCAAGAAGACAATCAGATGCATGAAATCAGCTTCATTAACAGTGAGAGAAACTGGGGATGCTAGCAGCATACTTAGTTTGGAAGTGAACCCATTTTTGGTTAAAAAATCATGCCAAAGATGGAGGTCAGGTTACTTTAACAGTATCTTAAAATGAAAATTTCCATTATCTGAGCTTATATGTCGCTCTACTACTTCTTTAGCCCAACTAAATCTAAAACCCAATTGTTGTGCATATCCGGAGGATTTTGGCATACGTACCTATAGCATCCTCAGTTCACAGTGAACCCATTTTGGTCAAAAAAACATGCCAAGAAGACAATCAGATGCATGAAATCAGCTTCATTAACAGTGAAAGAAAATGGGTATGCTAGCAGCATACTTAGTTTGGAAGTGAACCCATTTTTTGTTAAAAAATCATGCCAACGAGGGAAAACAGGTAACTTTAACTGTATCTTAAAATGAAAATTTCCATTATTTGAGCTTATATGTTGCTCTACTAATTCACTGTGCCCAACTAAATCTAAAATCCAATTGTTGTGCATATCCGGCCGGAGGATTTTGGCATACGTACCTATAGCATCCTCAGTTCACAGTGAACCCATTTTGGTCAAAAAAACATGCCAAGAAGACAATCAGATGCATGAAATCAGCTTCATTAACAGTGAAAGAAAATGGGTATGCTAGCAGCATACTTAGTTTGGAAGTGAACCCATTTTTTGTTAAAAAATCATGCCAACGAGGGAAAACAGGTAACTTTAACAGTATCTTAAAATGAAAATTTCCATTATCTGAGCTTATATGTTGCTCTACTGATTCACTTGCCCAACTAAATCTAAAATCCAATTGTTGTGCATATCCGGCCGGAGGATTTTGGCATACGTACCTATAGCATCCTCAGTTCACAGTGAACCCATTTTGGTCAAAAAAACATCCCAAGAAGACAATCAGATGCATGAAATCAGCTTCATTAACAGTGAAAGAAAATGGGTATGCTAGCAGCATACTTAGTTTGGAAGTGAACCCATTTTTTGTTAAAAAATCATGCCAACGAGGGCAAACAGGTAACTTTAACAGTATCTTAAAATGAAAATTTCCATTATCTGAGCTTATATGTTGCTCTACTAATTCACTGTGCCCAACTAAATCTAAAATCTAATTGTTGTGCATATCCGGCCGGAGGATTTTGGCATACGTACCTATAGCATCCTCAGTTCACAGTGAACCCATTTTGGTCAAAAAAACATGCCAAGAAGACAATCAGATGCATGAAATCAGCTTCATTAATAGTGAAAGAAAGTGGTATGCTAGCAACATACTTAGTTTGGAAGTGAACCCATTTTTTGTTAAAAAATCATGCCAACGAGGGCAAACAGGTAACTTTAACAGTATCTTAAAATGAAAATTTCCATTATCTGAGCTTATATGTTGCTCTACTAATTCACTGTGCCCAACTAAATCTGAATCCAATTGTTGTGCATATCCGGCCGGATTTTGGCATAATCTAAAGCTTATTTCACAGTGAACCCATTTTGGTCAAAAAAGCATGCCAAGATGACAATCAGATGCATGAAATAAGCTTCATTAACAGTAAAAGAAGATGGGGATGCTAGCAGCATACTTAGTTTGGAACTCATGTTTTGGTTAAAAAATCATGCCAAAGATGGCAAACAGGTTACTTTAACAGTATCTTAAAATGAAAATTTCCATTATCTGAGCTTATATGTTGCTCTACTACTTCTTTAGCCCAACTAAATCTAAAACCCAATTGTTGTGCATATCCGGATGATTTTGGCATACGTACCTATAGCATCCTCAGTTCACAGTGAACCCATTTTGGTCAAAAAAACATGCCAAGATGACAATCAGATGCATGAAAATAAGCTTCACTAACAGTAAAAGAAGATGAGGATGCTAGCAGCATACTTAGTTTGGAAGTGTACCCATTTTTGGTTAAAAAATCATGCCTAAGATGGCAATTAGGTTACTTTAACAGTATCTGAAAATGAAAATTTCCATTATCTGAGCTTATATGTTGCTCTACTAATTCACTGTGCCCAACTAAATCTAAAACCCAATTGTTGTGCATATCCGGAGGATTTTGGCATACAACTATAGCATCCTCAGTTCACAGTGAACCCATTTTGGTCAAAAAAACATGCCAAGAAGACAATCAGATGCATGAAAATAAGCTTCACTAACAGTAAAAGAAGATGAGACATCAGCAACAACAGCAACAACAGCAACAACAGCAAGAGGGAACCAAATATAGAACGATTGGGTTTTGAATGGAGATTGTAGTCATAGATCAATTCTTCATTGAAGAAAAATACGAATAGGGCTCATATCAAGTGTAGTTTTAAGGAATTGTCATCGTGGAAGGAAACCCAATATAGAAGCCAGAAAGAGGAATGGTAGAGAATGAGGATACACCAGGCTAACATAGCGGCATTTTCCTCATCTCTCCTTTCTGTTGGCAGAATTGCGCACCACTTAAATGCAAATTTTTTATTTGGATGCTGAGTTGGGAAAAGCTAAACTCCAAGGAAAGGTTGCATTCTAGAGGTTGGGATGGTGATCTAACATGTACCTCCTGTGCATGTCAGATTGAAACCACTTATCATATTTTCTTTGAGTGCCCTTTGGCTGCTCAAACATGGCTTCACCTAACACAATGCTTCCGAGTCACAAATCTGCCGTCTTCTATTACTGAATGCTTCACATATTGGTGTTTTGATCACAACAAGCACAAATTCACGCACTCATGGCATTTGGTCACACTAGCTGTTTGTTGAAGTTTATGGAATGCTAGGAATGACAGAGTTTTTTACAGCAAGCACACTAATGTGGATAAACTAGTCTCTAATGCAATTTTTTTGTTCTCATATTGGCTAGATTCAAGCGGGGAGTCCAAGAAGAAAGCAAGGATACTTGAGGAACTCAGGGGCACAGGTGACAGTGATCTCATGAGGCCAGCAAGGGGTGGTAGTGCAGACAATACCCCAAATTAATCATGGATATGGCTACTCTGTTTCTGTTTCTATTTTTTGGGACTCTGTTAGTCCGATACTTTTGTTTAAACTTTTATTTGTAGTATTGTATGCTCTGCTACCGAATGAATGTGGTTCTTATTTTGTTACGGGATAAGCTTAGGGTGAAGAAGGGGGATGAGATCTTGTCTTTGGGACTAGTAGAGGTGCACGAAAACAGTCCAATGCCCTCTCTACGACCCAACGGCATGCCATCTCGAACCCAGACTCATCCATTGCTTAATTGAACCTCCTTCAGTGTTTTTTTGTAATAGTTTTACAACTTTCCCTACCAACCTATATATTTTCTGTGAGGTAGGATAATCCTACCTTTTGCCAGTCAAAAAAAAATAATTGGATGTTGTTAAATGAATGTTGGAATAGTGGAATGGGGGAAGAAGATAATCAAGCAAATTATATCTTGAGCAAGTTGCACAATTTAGAATACTACTAGTACCCAAAGCAATACCCAATGATTTAATTGATATGTTGGAATCCTGTGTAATACAACGAGCACAAACAATTAAGATAAGTACAACTAGTTATATATCGTTGAGTTCTTAATACAATGAGTACAACATGTTGATTTCTCATAAGTTCCAACACATCAGCTATATCGCAGGGTATTTAATGGAGTATGTGTAGCATTACTCATTTAAATTTGTATGGAAGAAAATTCTATTTGAGAGCAATTTTGGTATATTTATAATGATCTGTTCTGATTATTGAAAAGATTGTAAATGTTATAGATGTTGTATATTGTGCATTGAAGAAAAAAAAATTAATTAAAGAACAAGCAATCCAAAATATCATACTAAATCATAGGCTAAATTTGGAGGAAAAAAAAACCCATGAACTATCCCCTTTATGCAGAAAACCACACTCAAGTTAGATGTGTTCTCACTATTGAAAAGTAGTAAGTACTAATATGTACACTACAAAAGATGCTCGATTTTCCGGTGTTTTTTTACGTCTTTACCGGCATTTTTTTACGCCGGTAAAACTTTCACCGGCGTTTATAATAGCGCCGGTCCAAATGCCGCCGAAGCGAGCGTCGCGGAAAGGAAGGGGTATACACCGGCGGTTTTAATGGACGCCGGTAAATGTTACAACTACACCGGCGGTCAGCAAACGCCGGTGTATGTGGGTCTCTGAGTGCCGTTCTTTTACACCCTATATACATTCACCGGCGGCCGTAAACCGCCGGTATTTATACATTCACCGGCGTTTCTATAAACGCCGGTGTAGAACGAAAGTATACCGGCGGTCATAGAGCGCCGGTGTATGTGCGTTTATGAGTGCCCGGTTTTCCCTACTTACAAGCACCGATGTGACCAAAAATGCCGGTGTAGTTAGATACATCGGCGTTTTATAAAACGCCGGTGTTTCTCGGTGCCGTTACAGCTGACCAGCTGACGACATTCACCGGCGTGTGTGGGAACGCCGGTATATCGCACACTCCAACAAATTGATTAGATAGACCGGCGTTTTTTAAAACGCCGGTCTAGCTATGCCCGTTTATTTTCGATACTCCGATTTTCCGTTCGATTTCAATTCACAGTTTCATTTACAAAAACTGTAAACTAATTCACAACTGATTCAACCAATTTCGTTGCATATTACTGCGCAAATCACAACCAAACACAAGAATAATCAAAAATAATCAAGTTTCACACGTGTCATATCAACGTCCAAATTCATTGATTAATTAACAGTGTCATAATTAACAAATTAATATAGGGACTAACATCCCAAATATCCAAACAAACCAGTCTGACAAATATCCAAAATATCCCAAATTAAAAGTCTGACATAACTCTCATAAAAAAAAAACCAGTCTGACATAACAACAGCAAGGAGAACATAAGAACAAAAACCATACAGCAAGGAGGACATAAGAACAGCAAGGAGGACCGCAGATTCATAACCCTCGAGTAACTTCAGCTCTGATCATCAAAATTTTCTCATCTGGGCGACCGCTCTGTGAAAAAAAAACAATAGTTTAATTCAACAGTAGACCACAATACAGAATATACATATTTTTTGAACTTGCAAAAAGATCTACCTGTATCTTAAATTATAAGATCAAAGTGCCAATTGCAAATGGAATTGTTAATGATATATACAGAGGTAAAATAATTACATTGCTAAGCTAAAAATCTAGTACTTAATTTTGGTTTTAAATATATCTAAAATAACAAAACAAATGAAAATTCAGTATCTAACTTGAAACCTTTATATTCTCCTCTGATTGGGAATATCCACTATCTAAAACAGTAAAACAAATGAAAATTCAGTATCTAAGCATGTCTTTCATGGATTGTTCAGACAATCCATGAAACTGTCATCGTGGACAGAAACCAAATATAAAAAAAATAAGAAAAATAAGATAGGGCTCATATCAAGTGTATTTTTAGGGAACTGTCATCGTGGAAGGAAACCAAATATAGAAGCCAGAAATGGAAACAGAAAGAAGAATGGTAGAGACTTTGGATACACCAGGCTAACATAGCGGCATTTTCCTCATCTCTCTCTCATCCCTTGTTTCCCTTCAGCACACGAACACAAAGAGACATCAGCAACAACAGCAAGAGCGACAAGAACAACAATAATAATAAATTATTATGAGCAAGATGTCTCTATATAGGTTTCCAGATCTCCACTCGAGCCCTCTCTTTCTAATCACAGCCCAAGTAAGAACATAGACAACAGCCACTAAACAATCCAATCACAGCCCAATCAAAATTTGCCATCCTGGATCTTAATGAAATAAGCTTCATTAACAGTGAAAGAAAATGAGGATGCTAGCAGCATACTTAGTTTGGAAGTGAACCCATTTTTTGTTAAAAAATCATGCCAAAGATGGCAATCAGCTTCATTAACAGTATCTGAAAATGAAAATTTCCATTATCTGAGCTTATATGTTGTTCTACTTATTCACTGTGCCCAACTAAATCTAAAACCCAATTGTTGTGCATATCCGGAGGATTTTGGCATACGTACCTATAGCATCCTCAGTTCACAGTGAACCCATTTTGGTCAAAAAAACATGCCAAGAAGACAATCAGATGCATGAAAATAAGCTTCACTAACAGTAAAAGAAGATGAGGATGCTAGCAGCATACTTAGTTTGGAAGTATACCCATTTTATGTTAAAAAATCATGCCAAAGATGGCAATCAGGTTACTTTAACAGTATCTGAAAATGAAAATACCCATTATCTGAGCTTATATGTTGCTCTACTACTTCTTTAGCCCAACTAAATCTAAAACCCAATTGTTGTGCATATCCAGAGGATTTTGAAATATAGCTATAGCATCCTCAGTTCACAGTGAACCCATTTTGGTAAAAAAAAATGCCAAGAAGACAATCAGATGCATGAAATCAGCTTCATTAACAGTGAGAGAAACTGGGGATGCTAGCAGCATACTTAGTTTGGAAGTGAACCCATTTTTGGTTAAAAAATCATGCCAAAGATGGAGGTCAGGTTACTTTAACAGTATCTTAAAATGAAAATTTCCATTATCTGAGCTTATATGTCGCTCTACTACTTCTTTAGCCCAACTAAATCTAAAACCCAACTGTTGTGCATATCCGGAGGATTTTGGCATACGTACCTATAGCATCCTCAGTTCACAGTGAACCCATTTTGGTCAAAAAAACATGCCAAGAAGACAATCTGATGCATGAAATCAGCTTCATTAACAGTGAAAGAAAATGGGTATGCTAGCAGCATACTTAGTTTGGAAGTGAACCCATTTTTTGTTAAAAAATCATGCCAACGAGGGAAAACAGGTAACTTTAACTGTATCTTAAAATGAAAATTTCCATTATTTGAGCTTATATGTTGCTCTACTAATTCACTGTGCCCAACTAAATCTAAAATCCAATTGTTGTGCATATCCGGCCGGAGGATTTTGGCATACGTACCTATAGCATCCTCAGTTCACAGTGAACCCATTTTGGTCAAAAAAACATGCCAAGAAGACAATCAGATGCATGAAATCAGCTTCATTAACAGTGAAAGAAAATGGGTATGCTAGCAGCATACTTAGTTTGGAAGTGAACCCATTTTTTGTTAAAAAATCATGCCAACGAGGGAAAACAGGTAACTTTAACAGTATCTTAAAATGAAAATTTCCATTATCTGAGCTTATATGTTGCTCTACTGATTCACTGTGCCCAACTAAATCTAAAATCCAATTGTTGTGCATATCCGGCCGGAGGATTTTGGCATACGTACCTATAGCATCCTCAGTTCACAGTGAACCCATTTTGGTCAAAAAAACATCCCAAGAAGACAATCAGATGCATGAAATCAGCTTCATTAACAGTGAAAGAAAATGGGTATGCTAGCAGCATACTTAGTTTGGAAGTGAACCCATTTTTTGTTAAAAAATCATGCCAACGAGGGCAAACAGGTAACTTTAACAGTATCTTAAAATGAAAATTTCCATTATCTGAGCTTATATGTTGCTCTACTAATTCACTGTGCCCAACTAAATCTAAAATCTAATTGTTGTGCATATCCGGCCGGAGGATTTTGGCATACGTACCTATAGCATCCTCAGTTCACAGTGAACCCATTTTGGTCAAAAAAACATGCCAAGAAGACAATCAGATGCATGAAATCAGCTTCATTAATAGTGAAAGAAAGTGGTATGCTAGCAACATACTTAGTTTGGAAGTGAACCCATTTTTTGTTAAAAAATCATGCCAACGAGGGGAAACAGGTAACTTTAACAGTATCTTAAAATGAAAATTTCCATTATCTGAGCTTATATGTTGCTCTACTAATTCACTGTGCCCAACTAAATCTAAATCCAATTGTTGTGCATATCCGGCCGGATTTTGGCATAATCTAAAGCTTATTTCACAGTGAACCCATTTTGGTCAAAAAAGCATGCCAAGATGACAATCAGATGCATGAAATAAGCTTCATTAACAGTAAAAGAAGATGGGGATGCTAGCAGCATACTTAGTTTGGAACTCATGTTTTGGTTAAAAAATCATGCCAAAGATGGCAAACAGGTTACTTTAACAGTATCTTAAAATGAAAATTTCCATTATCTGAGCTTATATGTTGCTCTACTACTTCTTTAGCCCAACTAAATCTAAAACCCAATTGTTGTGCATATCCGGATGATTTTGGCATACGTACCTATAGCATCCTCAGTTCACAGTGAACCCATTTTGGTCAAAAAAACATGCCAAGATGACAATCAGATGCATGAAAATAAGCTTCACTAACAGTAAAAGAAGATGAGGATGCTAGCAGCATACTTAGTTTGGAAGTGTACCCATTTTTGGTTAAAAAATCATGCCTAAGATGGCAATTAGGTTACTTTAACAGTATCTGAAAATGAAAATTTCCATTATCTGAGCTTATATGTTGCTCTACTAATTCACTGTGCCCAACTAAATCTAAAACCCAATTGTTGTGCATATCCGGAGGATTTTGGCATACAACTATAGCATCCTCAGTTCACAGTGAACCCATTTTGGTCAAAAAAACATGCCAAGAAGACAATCAGATGCATGAAAATAAGCTTCACTAACAGTAAAAGAAGATGAGACATCAGCAACAACAGCAACAACAGCAACAACAGCAAGAGGGAACCAAATTTAGAACGATTGGGTTTTGAATGGAGATTGTAGTCATAGATCAATTCTTCATTGAAGAAAAATACGAATAGGGCTCATATCAAGTGTAGTTTTAAGGAATTGTCATCGTGGAAGGAAACCCAATATAGAAGCCAGAAAGAGGAATGGTAGAGAATGAGGATACACCAGGCTAACATAGCGGCATTTTCCTCATCTCTCTCTCATCCCTTCTTTCCCTTCAGCACACGAACACATAGAGACATCAGCAACAACAGCAAGAGCGACAAGAACAGCCATAATAATAAATTATTATGAACAAGATGTCTCTATATGGGTTTCCAGATCTCCACTCCAACTCGTCTCTTTCTAATCACAGCCCAATTAAGAACAATTGTTCACAGTCACTGTTAAAGAAACATATATGCTCAGATTATGGAAATTTTCATTTTCAGATACTGTTAAAGAAGCTGATTTCATGCATCTGATTGCTATCTTTGGCATGATTTTTTAACCAAAATGGGTTCACTTCCAAACTAAGTATGCTGCTAGCATACCAAAATCCTCCAAATCAGTACAACAACACGGCTGAACAAACCTTGTTTGCAGGTCATACAATGTCATCTATACCATGTTATGTGCCAAAGTGGGGTTGGTCATACAATGCATGAACGACACGTATTAGTTGTTTGTGAGTATGCAATAGGGTGCAGCTATGAACAGGGCTCATATCAAGTGTAGTATTACGGACTGTCATTGTGGAAGGAAACCAATTTAATATAGAAGCCATATATGGAGCCAGAAAGAGGGATGGTAGAGAATGAGGATACACCAGGCTAACATAGCGACATTTTCCTCAACTCTCTCTCATCCCTTCATTCTCTTCAACACACGCACACAAAGAGACATCAGCAACAACAGCAACAGGGGGTTGGTCCAACAATAAGTATAGATTATAATAAACGAGATGTCTCTATTTGGGTTTCCAGATCTCCACTCCAGCCCTTTCTTTCTAATCACAGCCCACTTAAGAAACATAAACGAAATGCCTATAGACGACAGCCACAATGCAGACTCACAAACACTAGTACATGTCTTTTATGCATTCAAGACCATAATCTCTCTAAAAATACCAATTTAAAGACTTACCGATGTTTCTTGATAGTGGGCGGCGTGCTACCCTCACCCTTATATGTTTGACTGTCACTATTATTTAGTGGCTGCTCATCCCCATGGCTCTCGTTGCCATCATTTTTATTTACCCTCTTTCCACGCCTCGGCATGTTGTACCTGTCAAGGATTCGATAAGTTCCTTAGAGATGCAAATTTAATTAATAACATGTTTATAATAACTATCATAAAATTTGTACTTTAGTAGGATTAACAAACCAACATAATTATAAAAAAATTAAAAAAATGAGATTTGTAACAAATTAAATTACAACGATAGTTTGGTTCAAACGACACTAAGCATAGTTTAATGTAAATAATACCAAGCAGTAGAAAATAGAAAGATAATTAAACCGGTGTATTAAATTCACAATGAACATATTCGGAATTACAGACATAATATTACAACAAGATTTAAGACATAAAATTACAGACATATAATATTGAGATTGAAAATCATGTAAACTACAATACGACATCTTCCAGTACATCGCCCTCTTCTCCATCCTTGCGGAGCCAAGTCCCGCAAATTCCAACGTCGGTTGTGTTTACATCAAACACAGGAAACTCAGAAGCAATGTAACTGTTCATGACTTCACCGTCTTCATCTTCTGAAGTATCGCCCAGTTGGAATACATCTCTTGGTTGCATAGGGAGAGCCACATACGATTTTGGCAGGGTTGGATCTTCAATGTAGAACACTTGTTGCACTTGGGATGGAAACACAAATGGCTCATGGCTAATGTGTGTACCGATGTGAATCAATTTTGAGAAGTTTACAACTGTGAAGCCAAGCTTATCCTTGTTGTTAGCAAAATTCCTATCAAACTCAGCCCAATCCCCACGGAATAAGACAACACGGAAATGACCAAAATAATTCAACTCAATGATATCCGTGAGCACTCCATAGTAGTCGAGATCTCCATCTACAGGCCTCGTGTCAGATTTGGAAGCATAACTTCTAGTCTTAGACGTCACTACCATTCCACTATTTTGAGACTTCAAATTACATTCACGATCTTTAGTACGAAATCTAAAACCATTGAATATGCATCCTCCATATCTTTTGACCATCTTAAAGGGACATTTGGCAAGTACTTGTATTTCAGATGACGCACCTTCAGGACCCAAAGAATGTACCTATTAATTTTGCGCAAATCGTATCAGCACCATAGAAAATGTAGATAGAATGAAGATTAACTTGCATAACTGTAATTCACCTACATGAGATTCAAACCACTTATGAAATTTTCCATTCATCAACTTGTTTTGTTCACGTGGTGGTAGTCTTCTTGGTCTAGCCCTTCGTTTGATGTCCCTGACAAATTCGCTAAAAAACAAGCAATTGAAATAAGGAATAAAAAAAGTAAGATAATATCGAACTCCGCGGTTTTCACTGTATTCGATTTAAATTCAAAAGCAACTTACTTTCGAAATGGTTCCACTGATGCATGGTGGTCTAGCACATATCGATGTGCCTGTTCTCACGCTAAGTTATCTAGCTCAAATGCATCAACTTTACCAACAGTAGTGCCAGCGGTATCAAAAAGATATTAAGCACCATCAAGGTTGTAAATGTCTGGATTTCTACGTGGTCTACTAGAAGATGTCTCCACACCCGGCAAATACCTGAAAAAAAAATGTGAGCACTCCTCTGATAGATATCCCTGAGCTATTGACCCTTCAGGATATGCTCTATTTTTCACATAACCATTTAGCCGGTATAGGTACCTGAACATGTACAATTAATGAATTAGAGCGGATTAGGGGATTAAAAGAAATGAGCTTTTGAAAATTCAATTTCGTAAGATGAATAAATTCTTTTACCTCTCAATGGGGTACATCCACCGATAGTGAACAGGACCGCCGATTCTGGCTTCACCAGCAAGGTGGATTATCAAGTGAATCATTATAGTGAAGAACGATGAAGGAAATATCATCTCCATTTTACTAAGTGTCAATGCCGCCTGCTTCTCCAATTGGTCCAGATCTTCAACACGAAGCATTCTTGAGCAAATACCTTTATATATGCTACAAAGATCTTTCAGGACAGTAGTGACTTGCTCACACATTGAAGACCTTAGGGCCACAGGAAGGAGATCCTGCATTAGGATGTGGTAGTCGTGTGACTTTAGACCCTGAAGCCTCTTCTCTTTAAAGTTGACACATCTTGCCATGTTAGAAGAATAGCCATCAGGAACTTTAAGTTCCAGTAGTACTTTGCAAAACAATTCCAACTCCGATTTTGACATTGAATAGATTGCAGGAGGTAGGAGTACTTTCCCGTTCGGTAATTCTTCTGGGTGCAACTCATGTCGGATGCCCATTGACTTCAAATCAAGTCGGCTCTTGAGATTGTCCTTTGTCTTCCGATCATCTCCCATAACTGTTCCTATATAATTTTCACCAATATTTTTTCCGATATGCATCACATCTAAATTATGTCGCAATAAGTTGAATTTCCAATACGGCAACTTGAAGAAAATACTCTTCTTCTTCCATGCACCTAAACTCGTCATGTTTTGATCCTCATCTTCGCCATAAAGATTGGTCTCCTCACCTTGCTCCGGCCTTGCCCTTTTCTTGCCCTTTGTCCTAACTTCTGGTTCTTTTCCATATTTGAATTGATAACCATCTACCCGCCTCAAAATGTCTGAACCAGAAGAAGACCCAGGAGCATGTTCCCACTCGTCGGTACCATCAAATGTCGCTGTCTCTGCCCAAAATATATGTGTGTCAGACAACCATCTCCTATGACCCATATAGCAAAACTTTCTGCCATTGTACAACCACCTTGAACTAGTTTGGCCAGCACAGCATGGACATGCATAACGTCCTTTAGTACTATATCCAGATAAATTTACATATGCTGGAAAATCATTGATTGTCCAAGACAACACGGCCCGAAGAGAAAATGTTTCTTTAGCCACAGCATCATAGGTTGGAACACCCACCCACAACTTCTGAAGTTCATCTATTAACGGTTGTAGGTACACATCTATATCATTTCCAGGACCTTTCGGTCCAGGAACTATCATGGACAAAATAAATGAGGACTGCTTCATGCATTTCCAAGGCGGCAAATTGTATGGTATCAACACAATCGGCCATATGCTGTATGTATTACTCATTTGCCTGAAAGGGTTGAAACCATCACTAGCTAGTCCAAGTCTCACATTTCGAGGATCTTCCGCAAAATCAGGATATCTTTCATCAAATTTTTTCCAAGATTGAGAATCAGCAGGATGTCTAAGAATCTCATCATTAGTGCGACCTTCAGCATGCCATTTCATATCAGAAGAAGTTTTCGTAGACATAAACAACCTTTGTAGTCTAGGAATCAGAGGAAAGTAACGTAGTATTTTGGCAGGCTTCTTTTTCCTACTTCGCTTAGTAGATCCACTGGCTCCCTCGTCTTGATTTGGTCTTTCTTTCCATTTCGAAGAACCACACACTTCGCAATTCTCCAGACTTTCCTTACCACTCGTGAAAAGCATACAGTCATTTGGACATGCTGCTATCTTCTCATACCCTAGATCGAAAGAACTTAGGAATTTTTTGATTTTATAGGCTGAGTTTGGAATACAGATTTCAGGAAATGCTTCATTCAACAATTCAAGTAGCATAGTGAAGGACTTAGCAGACCACCCGTTTAAACATTTAATCTGAAATAGTCTGACAATGAATGAGAATTTAGAAAATTTGGTGCAATCGCGGTACAACGGAGTACTAGCATCTTCAAGTAACTTAGCAAAGGATTCTTGCTGCTTATTATTTTCAGGGGTGGGGCCAGACATTTCCTCGTCCACCCCACCACCAATCTGGTTTGTTTCTGTTGACTCATTGTGAACTTGGGTTGTTGGGTTATTGGTGTGGAAAGGAACATTATGAATCCCCATGACATCTTGCAACAAAGCATGCATTTCATCGGAAACGCTTAAGTCTTCGTTCACTAAGGACTCATCTTCATTTTCTAATACAACCAGACGAACAGGAGCTGACGTATGATCCTCTCCATGACAAAACCACCTTGTGTACCCTTGAAGAAAACCGTTGACAACCAAGTGTGTATGTACTACGTCACATGTCCTCAAATTACAATTTGTACACCGGAGGCATGGACAAAGGATTAGGTTGGGATCACGGGAATGTTGTTTGGCAAAGATAATAAAATCTTTAATACCATCACGGTACTACTTGGATAATCGTGGTTTACTAATCCAACTTCTATACATTATAACAATAGCACACAATCTGAAAGTAAAATTTGATATATTAAATAGTAATAACAGTAAAAGGCATTTTGTATATTAAATTTCACCTTTTTGAAAACCATCCCTAGCTGCAAATAAATAAACGATATAATCTTTAACTGTAAAATAAAGAAATTGTGGTTCCAAAAAATGTACGAAAAAGAATTAAATCTTAACACAATCTACTCTATTCACATAACCCTAAACTACCTTTTGTGGAAATTATCACAACCACCATAGTGGTATTTTATCGCACACCCTGTGTTCGAGTGTAAAAAAAATTCGACTATAGTCTCCCCTGTATTTGGCTTTCCGTTCAAGGAGATGATGATGGTAAAGGGTATTTTGCTGATGAAGAGGAATCGGCCGAATAATGAGCGCGTCGTGCTGTAACTACGGTAACAAGAAGATCTGATGACTCATGAACTATTCTGTTCATGGCTACTAATAATCACTTACTTATCTCATAATAATAATAATAATAATAATAATAATAATAATAATACTAAACAAAAGAAACTAATATGGCTACTAATAAGTTTTTCTAAGATAATTCTTCATCCCAACTAAATCATTGATGTTTGTAGCGCCAAAAGAAACCTGCACGAGGTTTGTTCAGCCCAATTCTTGTACAGATTTGGAGGATTTTGGTAAAAAACATGCCAAGATGCCAATCAGATGCATGAAATCAGCTTCATTAACAGTAAAAGAAAAATGATAATGTCCAGTATGTAAGCATATATTTTTCAGAGTGAACCAATTGTTGTACATATCCGGAGGATTTTGGCATACAGCTATAGCATCCTCAGTTCACAGTGAACCCATTTTGGTCAAAAAAACATGCCAAGATGACAATCATATGCATGGGATAAGCTTCATTAACAGTAAAAGAAAATGAGGATGCTAGCAGCATACTTAGTTTGGAAGTGAACCCATTTTGTTAAAAAATCATGCCTAAGATGGCAATCAGCTTCTCTAACAGTATCTGAAAATGAAAATTTCCATTATCTGAGCATATATGTTGCTCTACTAATTCTTTAGCCCAACTAAATCTAAAACCCAATTGTTGTGCATATCCAGAGGATTTTGGCATACGTACCTATACCATCCTCAGTTCACAGTGAACCCATTTTGGTCAAAAAAACATGCCAAGATGACAATCAGATGCATGAAAATAAGCTTCACTAACAGTAAAAGAAGATCAGGATGCTAGCAGCATACTTAGTTTGGAAGTGTACCCATTTTTGGTTAAAAAATCATGCCTAAGATGGCAATCAGGTTATCTAACAGTATCTGAAAATGAAAATACCCATTATCTGAGCGTATATGTTGCTCTACTAATTCACTGTGCCCAACTAAACCTAAAACCCAATTGTTGTGCATATCCGGAGGATTTTGGCATACGTACCTATACCATCCTCAGTTCACAGTGAACCCATTTTGGTCAAAAAAACATGCCAAGATGGCAATCAGATGCATGAAAATAAGCTTCACTAACAGTAAAAGAAGATGAGGATGCTAGCAGCATACTTAGTTTGGAAGTGAACCCATTTTATGTTAAAAAATCATGCCTAAGATGGCAATCAGGTTATCTAACAGTATCTGAAAATGAAAATTTCCATTATCTGAGCGTATATGTTGCTCTACTAATTCACTGTGCCCAACTAAATCTAAAACCCAATTGTTGTGCATATCCGGAGGATTTTGGCATATGTACCTATATCATCCTCAGTTCACAGTGAACCCATTTTGGTCAAAAAAACATGCCAAGATGACAATCAGATGCATGAAAATAAGCTTCACTAACAGTAAAAGAAGATGAGGATGCTAGCAGCATACTTAGTTTGGAAGTATACCCATTTTATGTTTAAAAATCATGCCTAAGATGGCAATCAGCTTCTCTAACAGTATCTGAAAATGAAAATACCCATTATCTGAGCTTATATGTTGCTCTACTACTTCTTTAGCCCAACTAAATCTAAAACCCAATTGTTGTGCATATCCGGAGGATTTTGGCATACGTACCTATAGCATCCTCAGTTCACAGTGAACCCATTTTGGTCAAAAAAACATGCCAAGAAGACAATCAGATGCATGAAATCAGCTTCATTAACAGTGAGAGAAACTGGGGATGCTAGCAGCATACTTAGTTTGGAAGTGAACCCATTTTTGGTTAAAAAATCATGCCAAAGATGGCAATCAGGTTACTTTAACAGTATCTGAAAATGAAAATTTCCATTATCTGAGCTTCTATGTTGCTCTACTAATTCACTGTGCCCAACTAAATCTAAAACCCAATTGTTGTGCATATCCGGAGGATTTTGGCATACGTACCTATAGCATCCTCAGTTCACAGTGAACCCATTTTGGTCAAAAAAACATCCCAAGAAGACAATCAGATGCATGAAATCAGCTTCATTAACAGTGAAAGAAAATGGGTATGCTAGCAGCATACTTAGTTTGGAAGTGAACCTATTTTTTGTTAAAAAATCATGCCAACGAGGGCAAACAGGTTACTTTAACAGTATCTTAAAATGAAAATTTCCATTATCTGAGCTTATATGTTGCTCTACTAATTCACTGTGCCCAACTAAATCTAAAATCCAATTGTTGTGCATATCCGGCCGGAGGATTTTGGCATACGTAGCTATAGCATCCTCAGTTCACAGTGAACCCATTTTGGTCAAAAAAACATGCCAAGATGACAATCAGATGCATGAAATCAGCTTCATTAACAGTAAAAGAAGATGAAAATTTCCAGTATCTAAGCATATATTTTTCTATTCATTCTTCATCCCAACTAAACCATTCATGTTAAGGAAATCAAGATGCATAATCTGAAAAAACATGCCTTTTTTGAAAAATAAGGGAAATCAAGAGATGATACCGAAGAGAGAGAGAGAGAGCGGGGCGACGAGCGAGGGGGCGTAGGAGAGAGAGAGAGAGCGGGGCGACACGGTGGTTTCCGATTGCCGATTTACCTCCAAATAGAGAGAGGGAAGAGGGAAATCGAAAATGACGAAGGGAAGAAGGGACGATGACGAAAGGTCGAAGGCCGTCGAAGAGGACGAAGCGGCGGAGGCAAACGCGCGGGAAGTAGAGCGAGGAAGGAGGGAAAACGAAGCGCCCCCTTTTTTTGGGGGGGGTTTGGGAAAATGGCGAGCGAAAGATTAGGGTTCGCGGGTTTTATCGCAGCTTATTCACCGGCGTTTCAATTAGACACGCCGGTGAATGTGTCGGTATATTCACCGGCGTTTATTATCAAAACGCCGGTGAAGTGTACTATTCACCGGCGTTTTTAAATAAAACGCCGGTGAATACGAAGATTGCCCGGCGATTTAAAGCGACCGCCGGTGTATAATCTTCCCATCTGGCGCCCAATTCCTATTCGCTCCCTACCCCGGCGCTACTAGTAAAACGTCGGGGAATATTCGCCGGTAAAACAAGTATCGTTTGTAGTGGTATATTCTGTTTCCTAATCTATAGGAAATAGATTCTCCAAATCTCTCATCCCTCAATCTTCTCTCAATCTTCTTTCTTCTCCTCCAAGATTGTAATCCTTATATATAGATGTATACTGTAAAGAATAAGGAACAAGCAGTATAATAAAGATTTTCCCCAAATCTGTTTTCTACATGGTATCAGAGCCTAACAAGATCTAGGCTAGTTGAAGAAGAAGAGACGGAGGCGATCGGATCTGATGCCTCCATCCCGATCCGATCCTGACCAAACCCCGATCCCCGAACCTCCTTGTCGACCTGAGCCTCGTCTCTCCCCGTTTGACCTTTCCCGCCCAAAATCCCTCACCTTCTTCTCCGACCAATCTCCGGCCGCTCCGGCAATCAAACCATGTCGCCATCCCCCTCTACCCCGTCCTCCTATCTTGACCAGGCCGCCACTCAACCTTGCGCCGCCATCAGCCACACCCCAACGCCAGTTCGAAACCCTGTCTTCTCCTCTTCCCGATCGATGCAGCTTTCTGAGCACCGCCACCCCTCTGTTCCGCTTGACACCGCGACCACCCAGTCACCGCGTTCTGTTGCGCCGCCGCCAGCGACACCAGCCACCGCCGTCAAGCCGCTTTTTTTCTCTCTCTCCGTCGCTGTTGAGAAGAAGAGAGGGGATCCGTTGGTTTGTGTGTTTGCTATTCTAAGAAGTGATCATGTGTTTGGTGTTTTGATCCACTGTGGAGTTGCTGTTTGGGTGTTGGATTATTACTATTTTGCTGTTTGTTGAAGACTTGGTGTTGTACTTGGCCAAGTTGTGTCACTTGCTATTGGTTGCTGAAGATCATATTCGTTGTTTTTCCTTGTGTCGCTACCATGGGACAAACTGATGGAGCTGAGAAGAGAATTGGACTTGCCTCTACATTAGTTACAGCTACAGGTAATGATGGTAAGGTATTTAATATTTCTGCCTCTGTTATGAATAATGCATGGATAATTAATTCGGGTGCTACCGACCAGATGACTTTTGATTCTAGACAAGTTAAAAATTTTCAACTATCCACCAAATCAACTGTGTCCACTGCCAATGGTGACCCTGCCACTGTTACTGGCGAGGGTACCATACCTCTAACAAACAACCTAACCTTAGATACTGCCCTAGTTGTGCCATCCTTGAATTTTAACCTATTATCTGTTGCTCAAATAACTACCTCCTTACATTGTGTTGTAATTTTTTGGCCTTCACATTGTGTGTTTAAGGATATTCGAACTCGCAAGACGATTGGTTATGGGGTCAGACACGAGAAGCTATATTACCTTGATTTAGAATCTGAAAGTTCAAGCAAGTTGACTCAAGCTCTAAGTGTGGAAGGATCCAAATATGAGAAGAAGAAATCAGATATTTGGCTATGGCATCGACGTCTAGGGCATGCTTCTTTTGGTTATTTGAAGAAATTATTTCCAAGTTTATTTTTGAAGTTGGATATTTCTGCCTTTCGGTGTGATGTGTGTGAACTCTTTTCCCCCAAATCCAAGTAAAAGCTCTCTTCCATTTATGATTATTCATTCTGATGTTGGGGTCCATCTAAAACCACTACATTTGGAGGAGCTAAATGGTTTGTGACATTTATTGATGACTGTACTCGTATCACTTGGATTTGTTTGATGAAGTCGAAAAGTAAAGTTAGTGGCTTATTTCAGAAATTTCACAAGAATGTTATGATTTAGTATAAATCACAGATTCAAATTCTTAGGAGTGATAATGGCGGAAAGTACCTGAGTTCGAATCTGCAACAATATTTGGAGGAACACTGCATTGTTCACCAGACTACATGCTCATATACACCTCAACAGAATGGGGTTGTAGAAAGAAAAAATAGACACTTGCTCGAGGTGGTCCGTACTTGCCATTCATTTATTGGGGGGAAGCCCTTGCTTCTGCTGCATACTTAATCAACCGAGTTCCCTGTAGTATCCTAAACTTCCTCACACCATTTCAAGCGTTAACTAAAGTTGTGAAGCACCAAAAGTCGTTAACTTGCCACCTCGTGTGTTTGGGTGTGTTGCATTTGTTCATCTTCATCAACATGAATGCAATAAGTTAACTCCTCGAGTTGTTCGCTGTGTTTTAGTGGGATATGCACAGAATAAGAAAGGGTATCGGTGCTATCACCCACCAACTCAAAAGATGTTTGTGACTATGGATGTTGTGTTCCATGAAGATGAAATTTATTTTTATTCTTCTACGACTGAACTTCAGAGGGAGTACCGAAGTGAAGTTCAGACTCTTGGGTATGATGAAGGGGTTAGTGAAGTTCAGACTCTTGAGTATGATGAAGTAATTACCAGCCAGAACGAACAACTGGATACAAATAATGGTACACACTTGAATGAAGACCTAGCAAGGGAGGAAGACCCTCATGAAGAAGTGCAACGAAGGGAAGAAGACCCTCTTGTAGAAGACCCTCTTGAAGAATTGCAACCAGTACCAAATTTCAGTGAGAGTAAACCGTCAGAACCTCAAAATCAATCGTCATCGTTGTCCGAAGCTCCTAGAAGAGAACTCCCGCACCGTACTAATAAAGGTATTCCAAAACCCACTTATGAACCTAATCCCACTAGTAACGTCAAATATCCCATGAGTAATTATGTATCCACTCACTGCTTTTCGGAATCAAATAAGTCATTTGTAAATCAATTATCTACTGTATCTATTCCTAACAGTGTGCAGGAAGCCCTTACTAATCCAAGGTGGAAAGCAGATATGGATGAGGAGATGAAATCCTTGAAAAAGAATGAGACTTGGGAGATAGTCGAGCTGCCAGCAGGGAAGAAGCCAGTAGGATGCAGATGGATTTATATGGTGAAATATAAGTCTGATTGTTCAATAGAGCGATACAAAGCAAGGTTGGTTGCCAAAGGACACACTCAAACGTATGGTATTAATTATGAAGATACATTCGCACCTATGGCAAAATTCAATACTGTTCGAGTTCTACTGTCACTTGCTGCAAATCTTGACTGGCCGTTGGAGCAATTTGATGTGAAGAATGCATTTTTACATGGGGAATTGACAGAGGATGTTTATATGGATCTTCCATCAGGGTCGAACAGATCAGTCCAACATAGTAATTAAGTGTGTCGATTGAGGAAGGCGCTATATGGTCTCAAACAGTCGCCAAGAGCTTGGTTTGGGAGGTTTACAAAATCAATGAGGACATTCGGATATTGTCAGAGTAATTCAGATCATACCTTATTCCTGAAAAGGAAAGAATGTAAGATTACTGCTTTCATTATATATATGGATGACATGATAGTAACTGGGAATGATCCTGAGGAGAGAATGGCATTGAAGAGCTACTTGTCACAAGAGTTCGAAATGAAGGATCTTGGCTCTTTGAGATATTTTCTTGGTATTGAAGTATCTCGCTCGAGAAATGGTATATTTCTGTCTCAAAGAAAGTATGCTCTTGATTTATTGAAGAAAACTGGAATGTCTGCTTGTCAGCCGATTGGTACACCATTAGAAGAAGGACTGAAACTTTGCAACGAACCCGATCATGTGCCTTGTGATAAGGAAAGATATCAGAGATTGGTTGGACGAATGATGTATCTTGGGCATACACGGCCAGATTTATCATATGCTTTAAGTGTGGTAAGTCAGTTTATGCATGCACCTCAAAAACAACACATGGATACAGTGATGAGAATTCTGAGATATATTAAGTCTGCTCCAGAAAAAGGGGTCCTATTTGCGAACATGGTCACTTGAAGGTTGAGACATATACTGATGCTGATTGGGCAGGATCTATAATTGATAGGCGCTCCACTTCAGGATACTTCACCTTTGTTGGAGGAAATATAGTTATATGGAGAAGCAAGAAGTAGAATGTTGTTGCACGCTCTAGTGCAGAGGCTGAGTATCGCGGAGTAGCTCTATGTATAGCAGAAGCTTTATGGCTGAAGCTCTTGTTGCAAGACTTAGGCTGTGGTCCGAATGAATCTATGAAGGTGTATTGCGACAGTCAAGCAGCATGTGATATTGCCGCCAATCCAGTTCAACATGATAGGACGAAACATATAGAGGTGGATAGATTCTTCATCAAGAAAAAATTGGATGAGAAAGTCGTTGAAATATCTAAAGTGAAGTCAGAAAATCAACTCGCAGATATCCTGATTAAGGCAGTTCCGAGTCGGCTCTTCTTGAAATTTGTTGACAAGTTGGGCATGTTCAATATCTATGCACCAACTTGAGGGGGAGTGTTGAAATGTAGTAAGTACTAATATGTATATTCTGTTTCCTAATCTATAGGAAACAGATTCCCTAAATTTCTCACCCCTCAATCTTCTTTCAATCTTCTTTCTTCTCCTCCAATATTGTCATCCTTATATATAGATGTATACTGTAAAGAATAAGAAAAAAGAAGTATAATAAAGATTTTTCCCAAATCTATTTTCTACACTCACTGAACTTCTTTTGCGCAAAAAACCACACTCAAGTATAGTTGAAAAAATCTCACTCTGACGGCGTGAGCTTTCTGCTAAAGTTGAGTGAGGTTTTTTTGACAATAATGAGAAAGATGCATGATGTTTTATGAACCAACTTACAAAGATGAATGAGGTTATCTAATACAAGCAGAAAAGTTAAATGTGTTTTTTAAAAAAATATACTTTGGGGGTAGGGGGGTTGGAACGATACTTGTGAGTGATTTTCTGTGAAAAAAAAAAGTTCAGTAAGATTTTCTGCATAGAAGGAATGGTTCAAGAATGTTTTTTTTTTTTTTCTCCAAATTTAGCCTAAATCTTATCTTTCGTTTCTAGGAGCATAACCTATTCGACTAGGGAAAAAATATACCACTCCTTTTTTTAGTAAAGCGCTACACCCTGCAGCCAGATCTCGACCATACTCTTACCATCTAAGCTATTACTAATGATAAGAATATACAACTTGTTATAGTACATACCAAATTAGGATTCGAAATTGTAGGAAGGAAGTGTTATGCATTCCCAAACTAATCTTTATTCCTCCTACCAACAAAAATAAGTAGAAATTTTAAAGGCATTTCTGCTGCACTCGTTCTTCTTCTTTTTCTTTATTTCAAGCTATAGACAGAAAATGATTCAAAGGGAACTCTAGAGTTCATCGTTGTTGTGGGTTCCAGATAACACGAAAATTGGTAACTCATGCATATTAGTACTTACTACATTTCAAGAATTCACATGTAGTAAGTACTAATATGCATCAACTCTAAATCCCTGTTTGTGCATTCAAGAATTCACATGTGAAGTCTGATGTGGTTCTGGCTATCTTCCCGATGTAAGATAACAATGTGCATGAACAAAGAGAACACAAATCAATATAGATGCGTAGGAATTGGGCATTGTTCGTTTTTTCTTGCACTGGCTGATCACTCTATGGTACTTCACTGACAAAAAATATGGTGAATATTTAAGTCACCGAGGTCTGCAGATCAGATATGCAAGTAACTGAAATATGAAATATGAAGAGTACTTACAAATTATTTTCAATTTTATTTTTATTTATGAGAAGAATCATGTCTAAGCATTTTGAATCAAAATTGGAATCATGTAAACATACAACTTGATATCAGTCTGTTGATAACATCACTCTAGAAAAAGTGTCAGCTCAAACCATTCAGGAACAGTTCTCATCAAACTATTTTCTCATTGCCTTACACATTGGCATGACGAAAATTACTAATATAAGCAGAACATGTTGATACAAGGGGAGAAAATGAATATTGAGTTTGAACGATCAAATATGGAAAAGGAGGGTAACGAGAATAACAATGCTACTGCCGAACATATCCAGGTAAACAAAAACCATGAGTCCGCAGAATCACTGCAGGAAGGATCTTGTGAAATGATCTCTTGCTGTAGCCAGTGCTTGAGAGATGTTCTGAAATAAGGAAATAAAGCAAAAACTGAGAAAACACTCTTTGGAAGTTGGAAATCTACTCCAACTTGGTCGGGCAGTAAATTTTATTATAAATAGAGTAAAATAAACCTGCTCAGAGAACGCCGCAGTATTATCAGCAGCGTTAGTTGCAACTTTTCCAGCGATAGTGCTGCCGTCTGTCTCTAAGATAATCCTGAATGGAGGAAACAACATGATGAGGACATCTTTCCAGTTTAGGATTTTTATTTTATTACCTTTTTTTTATTTCTGGCAATTATACCCATATGTAATCTTTTTGTAATTTTTAGATTTTGAGAATATTTTGGAGATGTGTTTCAAGATGTAATTGAGCCTATTTAAAGGCCCTGAGATGAATGAGAAAGGCATGCCATTATTGATAAAAAAAACAAACCTGTGTTGAGTTTTGCTCTTCAATTTTTCTCCTTGTGTGATACAATCGAGAAACAAATTAGGGTTTGTGATAAATCCTAATCTAGTTTTAGAACTAGTGATTAGTTCTAAAATTTATTCCCAATTAAAAAAAATCCCTAATACAAATCCAAAACCCTAATCCCAAAACTCCTACATCACAGCCGCCACCATCAGTCTTCATCTTCTTCTTCAACCTAATTCCCTCCCGATCCAAAAGAAAACCCTATCCCCAATCCCGATCCCACCAAAGGAGATCACCCATCGGCGTCGGCCTCCATCCCGCAACCCCCCCTTCGCCGTCGATCCACCAAGCTTCCACGCCCTCGTCGCCGCTTTTCCCCTCCACTCCCGATCGAGATCACCAACCCCAACTTTCCCCTCGTCGTCAACCTCGAAATCCCCCATCGTCGACGACCTACCACCACCACCACAGTTCCACACCCCTCAACATCGTCCGCTACCCCTCCCTCACCTTCGCCTCGACGTCTCCGACCCAGCACCTCCGCATCCTGCCGTCGACGTACCGCTCGTCGTCACCCCAGCCGCCAACTCTTCCCGAGCACAGCAAGCGACCACACCCCAGCAGCCGATCCTTCCCGAGCACAGCATACGACCACCCCAGTCGCCGATTCCTCCCGAGCACAGCAGATCCACGACCTGTTCTTCCAACAGGAACCGCTTCGATTGTTGCAATTGTTCTTCATATTCGGTATAATCTTTCCATTTCTTCCATATTTATGTTTTACTGCCTTATCATCTAGTATATTATCTGATTTGACTGTCGACCACAAAATACTGAGAGTGAGTGATCCACATGCTAGATTAGGGTACGAATTGGTATTGCTCTTTTTACTTGCTGAAACACGTAGGGATTTGCTGATTGATTAAGATTGAATTATTAATTGGGATTGTTAGCCTTTGATTCGATTCTTGAAAATCCATCCAACCAATTAATTGTTTAAAATATCCAATCTAAATCCGCACTTTCATGTTGGTAAAATTAACCCATTAAAATTCTTGGAAAGTTCTCTATTTTAGGGTTGGTTTTACATCACAACAAGTATATTTACTGAGAAACTTGTGAATAGGTAACTATGATAATATAAAAATAACAGCAATAGCAAAATCAACATTATTTATATTAGAACCAGAATCTATGAGAAGATAGAAGAGTTGAAACATTTAACTTATGCTATATATTATTTTTGGTATTTGCTGTAAACCTCAACAGACAACAAAAACAGGGAGCATATTAAAACAGTAAGAGGGCCGTATTGCTCTGCAGAAAATGGCTGATATTCGGTACCATAGTAAAGCTACAAGAAAACATGGGTTTGGGGGGGGGGGGGGGGGGGGGGGGGTTCGCACCTTATTCCTTATTCATTATAATTACTACTATTATAACTAGTTATCTTTGTCAGGGAAAAATGAGAAAGACAGAAGAAAACAGTAAGAGTATTAACAAACACTAGGCAATGCATGCAAAAGTCAGCAGAGAAAAACATGGAAGGATTTGAACTAAAAACAATATTGTATCTAACAATTTTTTCCCAACCAAAAAAATTGGTTACAATCTTTAAGAGTATATTTGTCAAACAATAGAAACATCTATTACAAATGCAAATGCCTACCACCTCCATGCAGTTGATTTATATCCGTTAAGTGTGAATTCATTGAAGTATATTAAGATTCATATATATTGATTAGATTAATCCATTTTCACTAGTGCATAACCTACAAAAAAGTAAAGGTCAAATAGTTGCATTATTATGCCTTGCACTAAACAATTTCACTAGGTAACAAATGTTTCCCTAGTCATGAAAACATGAATGAGTAGTTAAGCTGTTAAGCCAAACCCTTAATTTAGCAATGCAACGCTATGTCACTCTCAAGGGCATTTTGGTACATGGCTTGGAGGGCAAAATACTTGGGTCGGATTGGAGGTTTACATTGTTTGATAAACTCCACATATATTTTAGGAAGGAAACTCAATCCCAATACCATTCCCCCAAAATATGTGGGATTTTCTATTCTCATGGGAACAAAATTACACCTCTCGTCTTCCACTACAAACCGTATTGGCTATAGCGGCACTTTTATAAGGCTATAACGGCGTTTTTTGGCGCCGTTATAGCTCGTAACGGCGCTTCTGAAATCGCCGCTAAAAGTGCCGCTAGAAAGTGCGTCGTTACAGCCATATAGGCTACTGCGGCGTGTTCGGTCGCCGCCGCTATATGGTGTCCACCTATAACGGCGCTTTGTTAGCGCCGTTATAGAAGCGTTTCGTTTTTGAAGAAAATGGCTATAGCGGCGCTTTTATGAAACGCCGGTATTGCACCGCAATCAGAAAACCAGCCTTGGTACCTTGCTGCGGCGCTGTCCCAGCGCCGCGATAGAGGATTAGAAACTATGGTACCTATAGCGGCGTTTTGTGGTAAACGCCGCTATAGGGTTTTTTTTTTTTTTAACATTTACATTTTATTATAAAATTTTCAATTAGAAAAATCAGTAATTAATCGCATATTATAAATACATGTAATCATATTAAATTTAAATGCAAATCAAGTAAATCAATAATATCATAATCAAGAACTAAAAGTCACAAATCACAAAAACAACTCAATTGTAACACAAACTGTCATACAACGAGTATCAAATGTATATGTTGTACAACACTTATTTATTACAAAACATAGATATAATTCCTACAAAACATTTTTTAAAAAAGTCCAAATTCGACAAACTACGGCAGGGGAGTCTCTTCGTATGACCCGCTGTTGCTTCTAATTCCATCGTTATTTTGCCCTGGTGTATGTGCGTGACTGGAAACCGATGGAATACGCTGACCCTGTAGAAAAAACAATCAAAATTCACAAATATCATTTGCTCGATCGTATATGAATTAATTAGTGAATAAGATACAGTATGAAACTCAGTCATCTATAGTGACGGAGGAACTCAATCTTAATAATCATCATAATAGTAATTTATAACACATAAGAACAAGAAGAAGATGAAGAAGGATCACCGCCTTCCAAGCTAAAAAAAACAGGAATTTGACTAATACAGATTCCTTTATTTATTCTTTCGTATGAACTCGAATCTGGACAGTGGTATACATCCCAAAGTGTTCAAATTGATGGCTGAATAGTCACAACCTGACATTTATGTTTTTTTAGCTGAAGAAAAAATGGACATTTATGCACATATAGAATGTACCTTTATTCCTATCAATCGAATTACTTTAAAGATAAATTCTCAATAGAATTACTCTAAAGATAAACTCTAACAAGAAATAAACAATTAAATCGAGGAATTTTATAGATGTATGATGATGGCCTGGAAGCTATGAAACAAGGCCGGCCACTTCTACTTTTGCTAGTCGTGTCATGTATCAGACACAAATTCGTGCGACACTTTCTTTTTAAGTGTAATTTTTTTATGTTGTCCTTGTGTATGTTGCATCGTGTCCATTTCAGTGCTTCTTAGTCTGCAAGTGATATTTTCATTTTTGATAATTCAACATTAAGGATAGATTACTTTTAGATTTTCCAGAAACTTTGAAGTCTCTGGAAACTCGCAATTCTCACAATTGCTGTCTCAGATAGCGAGCCTCTCTGAACTAGACTCACTTTCTGAGATAGCGAGCCTAGTTATTTTATTTTCCACAGAATTTAACAATCTCAAATTTTCCCTGTATACATAATTATTACAGGATCAACGGTAGTATAACAACAACCTAGCTTTGCGTCACAAATAATTTCACCACCAAAATAAAACCAAATAGAAATATCGTAATGCATACCTATACATATTTATACAAAAAATGAGAGTCCTTATCTAATCTACTCAAGTGTACACGATAGAAGGTAATACAAATCATACCTTCATATGAGGTGATAACCAATTCTCTTTAGCCCTTCCTGAATTAATAAAATTGAGGATCGATGATGATGAGTTTAGGATTTTGAGTGTGGGAGGAGAGAGGGTTGTGAGGGATGAAGTGGATCCCTTGAGAATTTGGAGGGTATTTGTGGGTAAGAGCACGAATTTGAAAGCTAGGATTTCGGAGTTGGGTTTCGGAATGGGAGAGTTGATGGAGAGAAAGATAAGTGAAGAAGAGAGACAACGAGTCTTTAAAAAACTCCCCAATCGACACTCGCTATCTCAGTTAACGAGTGTGGTACAAACACACTCGCTATCTAAGATAGCGAGTCTAAACTTGATATTTTCTTCAAGTTTTTCTCCAAGTGGTGAAAAAACACCTCAACATATACTCGCTATTTCAGATAGCGATGTTGTTCTCACAAAACTCACTATATGAGACAGTGAGTCTAGACTCTGTATTTTTATTCAAATTTTAACACCTCAACATATACTTGCTATCTCAGACAGAGATGATGTTTTCACCTGGGTCATTTTGGTAAATACTTCAAAATTGGGTTAGTTTGGGAAATACTTTTTAAAAATGTGGGTCATTTAGGGGGAAAAAAAGCTACAAAAGACCGGTTGGCGGACATTTTAGGCCCTTGTCCATAATTACAATACTCAGCCCCTGGGACCCACCTGCAAGCTGGCCCTCTCTCTCTCTCTCTCTCTCTCTCTCTCTCTCTCTTTCTTCAATGGACGCTGACAAGTAGGTTTCTACTTTAGGAAACTTAGGTACAAGCAACACTGTCTCTGTCTTGATTGTATAATAAGCAAAAACCCTGACCCTGCTAAAAGCTAAATCACTCCTCAATTGCCCTACAAATCTACAATACAAAACACTCACATAACAACAACTCATTAGAGTCATTACAAACACTGCTTCTCTTTAGAAATACAACTAATTAAGCACTGTTAACACTAAAGGCACATAGATGGTTATATAAGACAAGTAGATAAGCAACAATGTTCAGGTCATGTATAAAACAGGATTCTGAGGGAACTGATAGCAGTACTACAAAACCAAACACTAAAGACATAATACATAGAAGCGATAGAATCTGATGTGCAAGACAAAACTGGACAGTAAAGAACCTTGTATATCATAAGACTAGCCAACAATTAGAAGATCACAAAAGTAATGTAGAGGTAAACGATGATTGCTTTGATACGTGAAACGGAAACAGATGTAGCAGATGCTACACTGCCAACATATCTAATGGAGTATTTGAAACAGAATTCATTTATTCTAAGAATAGACTGGCATTTATGAAACTGCAGAAGAACTATGTCGACGTCGTATGGATCTTATATAGATACACACGTGATGTGCTGATTTTATATTACAGATTGACCTGATTTTCTATATTTAGTATTAGACAAAGAATCAAAAAAAAAAAAAAAAAAAAAAATTGTTTTGTTTTTGTGGAATAACAAAGAATCATGTCAGGATTCGGACCTCGAGTAGATCTGGATCTACCCATGAATGGGTTTTTGTGGAAGAGAAGAGATTAGAAGAGATTAGAAGAGATTGGAAGGAAGAAGAAGAAGAAGAAGAAATTGGAAGAGAAATTGAGATATTTTCTTATTATCTTCTAGAATCAATTACAGCCTCTATATATAGGCAAAGGAGGCGGTTACAATGCCAGCTCACTTGGAACTTACATACGCTACACACTCTTCCGCCTTCCCGCCATTTTCTCCTTCAATTACAATAAGTGCGTATAGCACGTAACTACTGATACTGATACTACTGATACTACTGATACTGATACTACTGATACTCTGCTTCATTACTGATACACCTTGAACCCATTCTAATTCTCTCTTCTATCTAACCGTGTGGTGATGCTGATGATGCGGTGGTTCTCCGGCGAAGCTCAGGCGATCCCTGACAACTCCTCCCCTCTTATCAGCGAGCTTGCCCCAAGCTCGAATGTAGGGAATTTTGCGCGCAATTCATCGATATCGACCCAGGACGCCTCCTCATTGCTGGCCCCTTTCCACTTGATCAAGAGCTTGATTCCCACCCTGTTGTCCTTCTTGAACACTCGTCGACCCAAAACTTCCTCGGGTTCTTCTTCTTCTGATTGTTTTACCCACCATCGTGGGAGCTCTTGTGAGATTTCTGGTAAATGAGTTCCGTGGCAGCGCTTCAGCTTAGAGATGTGAAAAACTGGATGGATAGTCACATTTTGGGGTAGTTCAAGCTTATAGGCTACCTTCCCCACTTTCTCAATTACTCGATAAGGCCCAAAGAACCTCGATGAAAGTTTCTGTGGCGTAGAGCCCCGCACAGTGGTTTGTCGATACGGTTGCAATTTGAGTAGTACCATATCCCCTACTTCAAATTCCCGATCAGTTCTCCTCTTATCAGCAAATCGCTTCATACGATTTTGAGCCACTGCCAAGTTATCCTTCAACAATTTCAGCACTTCATCCCTCTTCATCAGACCCTCTTCCACTGTTTGAACAGCTGCCGTGCCTTGAACATAACGCAATAGTGCTGGAAGGGGGCTGTCCATACACACCTTCAAATGGGGTAATTCCAGTGGAGACGTGCCAATTTGTGTTATACCAAAACTCCGCCCATCCCAAGAATTTACTCCAACTACTTGGTTGTTGCCCGCACAAACAGCGTAGATACATTTCCAAGGCCTTATTCACAATTTCTGTTTGCCCATCACTTTGTGGATGATACGCTGTCGAGTGCTTTAGCTTACACTGTTGTAGGGAGAAGAATTCTCTCCAAAATTTGCTCATAAAGATGGGATCACGGTCACTCACAATTCCTCGGGGCATTCCATGAAGTCTATACACCTGATCAACAAAGACTTGGACGATGGATTCTGCAGTATATGGGTGTGCTATACCAATGAAGTGCGCATATTTCGTCAACCTATCAACCACTACCATGATTGCATTTTTTCCTCCACTCTTTGGTAGACCTTCAATGAAGTCTAGTGAGATCTCCTCCCATATTCGCTCCGGAATTGGTAGAGGACTCAACAATCCTGCTGGCAATAGAGTCTCATGCTTGTTTCTTTGGCAAATGATGCATTCTCGTATCATCTTCTTCACATCTTTGGTGATTCCCTCCCATACAAAGGTCCTCCTTATTCGGTGGAGTGTTTTGTGAAACCCCGAATGACCCCCGCTGCTTGAAGAATGATGATCATTGAAGATCACTTCTCTTATTGTAGCTTCGGGGCTGATAAGTATTCTGCCATTATGGAACCATAGGCCATCGATCAGCTTGAACCTTCCTTCATCCAATTCTCCTCTACCTTGCTTCTCTCTAAGTTGTTGGAAATATGGGTCTTGCTCAATCATTCTCTTAATATCATCCAACCACAGGGGAACTACAATCGACAGCTCATTGTAAGCTCCCTGGCCTTCTCTTTTCCTCGACAAGCTATCTGCAGCTGAATTCAACACCCCCTTCTTATATTCTACCTTGAATGTGAATCCAAGCAACTTCCAAAGCCATTTTTCCTGAATCTCTGTATTGATTTTCTGTTCTAAGATGTGCTTGATACTTTGCTGATCAGTACGGATCACAAACTCACTCCCCAAGAGATATTGGCGCCATTTCTTCACTGCTTGCAGGATGGCAAACACTTCTTTCTCATAGGTGGATAGTACTAGCTGTCTCCCCTTTAGTGCTTGGCTCATATACGAAATTGGATGTTTCTTTTGCATCAATACCGCCCCGATTCCCTCCTTCGATGCATCGGTCTCGATGATGAACGTTTGGGAGAAATCCGGAGCTTGTAACACTGGGGTTGTGGTCATCGCCACTTTGAGAGCTTCGAATGCCCTAGCTGCTGAGCCCGACCAACAAAATGCACCCTTCTTGAGGAGCTGTGTCAAGGGGGCAGCGATAATGCCATAGTTTCTTACAAATTTGCGATAATACCCTGTTAATCCCAAGAATCCCCTCAATTCCTTCACCGTACGTGGCTCCGGCCACTCTTTCACTGCACTAATCTTGGTCGGGTCTACCGCTATCCCTTCACTACTGATGATGTGACCCAAGTACCCCACTGTCATCTGCCCAAAGCTACACTTTGCTGACTTCGCCACCAGTTGATGCTCCTTTAATACTGCGAGTACTTGTTCCAAGTGTTGTAGATGGTCTTCCCATGTGGTGCTGTAGATTAGAATATCATCGAAGAATACCAACACAAACTTCCTCAAGAACTCACCAAAAATCACATTCATGAGGTTTTGAAATGTCGACGGTGCATTTGTTAAGCCAAAGGGCATCACAACGAACTCAAAATGACCATGATGTGTTCTAAATGCTGTCTTGTGAATATCTTCAGGATTAACCCTGATTTGATGATATCCTGAGCGCAAATCAATTTTAGAGAAAAATTGAGCGCCATTCAACTCATCTAACAGCTCATCTATTAGTGGAATGGGAAATTTAGCCTTCACTGTTTGGTTATTGAGAGCTCGATAATCCACGCACATCCGCCACCCTCCATCCGCCTTCTTGACTAATATAACAGGAGAGGAAAAAGAGCTGCTGCTAGGCCGAACTAATCCCGCGTTCAACATCTCTTTCACTTGTTTCTCAATCTCCGCTTTGTGAAAATGAGGGTGTCTATATGGCTTCAGACACACGGGCTTCTGGCCTTCCACTAAGGGGATCCGATGGTCGACATCTCTATAGGGTGGTAAGCTCAACTCGGAGGTGAAAACTTCGGGAAACTGCTGTACTATTTCCTGGATTTCCATCGGCATTGTGGGGTGTGCATTGTACTCTCCTTCACTGTCATTTCTCATCTGCAACATGTAAGCCTGACAAATATTATTCCCAGAACTCCACAGATCTGATGCTTCAATCAGTTGGAGTTGGGGGTTCACAACACCTTGCAGTTTCTTCTTTACTCCCTCCACAGTAAACTCCATCGTCAGGGAGTTGAAGTCCATAGTAATGGGACCTAGAGTGCGCAGCCAATGTGCCCCGAGAACCATCTGTGCGGGTCCGAGTGGAAGAAGCAATATATCAGCCTTCAATTGAACTCCTTGAACTGAAAATTTCACATTCCCTACTCTCCCTTCGCTATGCATCACTTCACCATTAGCAACCGTCACTCTCGTCTTGTGCTCTCGATCAATGGGTAGATTTGCCTTCATTGCTGTTTGCGAGTCCAAATAGTTGTGGGTGGATCCGGTGTCTATCAAGATGTGTACTTCCCTGTTGTCTATTCTCCCCTTCACTCTCATAGTGTGGGGGTAAGCTTGGCTGCCCACTAACGCATGAAGAGAGATCTCGGGTTGAGTTTGGGTGTGCGGAGGAGTTTGAAAGTCATATGAAGTTGGTACTGGTGGTGCAATGTAGTTGTTGGGAGTGGGGTTTGTAGAAAGTGATGATCCTGGTGGTGGTTCTCCGGTTTGCATAGCATCGAATTCAGCTCCTTCCTCTTCTTCTTCATCATCGCAGCATTCAAGATAGTAGAACTTCTGTGACTTACAGTGATGCCCCTGAGTGTACTTCTCGTCGCAATTGAAACACAACCCCTTCGCTCTTCTTTCTTTCATCTCTGGAATGCTCAATCTCCGAGGGAAAACATTAACAGTAAAGGTAGTAGTGGTATTTGGGTTCGAGGAGTTTGATGCTGTAGGCTGGTGAAAGCTTCTCGGGTTGGAATGTGCTGCAGGAAGGGTAGTTGAAGTATTGCTTCGGGATGTGAATGGTATTCGATTGTTCTTCTTAAGGCATGAGATCTTCTCTTCATATCCCCTCGCCAATCCGATGGCTTCATTGACATTTTTGGGCCTTTGCGACTTCACGTCCCACCGAATTTCATCTCTTAAGCCACTAACAAATGTACTCAGATAATGATCCTCAGTCCAGTCTTCTACAAAATTAGATATACGATCAAACTCAAGTATATAAGCTTCTAAATCTCCCTTTTGTTCAAGTTTAGATAATATTCCACTATAATCATGGAATTCTGTAGGCCCAAATCTCGTAAGGAGCTCCTCCAAGAACCGGGGCTAGGTGATGCTGCTGCTTCTGGGTTTGATGTGTCGACGAAACCATTGAGCTGATCTTCCACGCAAATTCAGCGATGCATACTTCAGTTTTTGCTCATCAGGAATTCCGTAGAATTCGAGGAATTGTTCTACCCCACAGATCCATTCTGTTGGATCCCCCTCTTGAAAGATTGGGAACTCCACCTTAAATGGAGTTTTAAATAATCCCCCCTGTTCATTCATTCTTGATACATTCACCATGGGTGGGTTCATAGATGGGTTTAGAGGTGTACCACTGAATATCGGATTTGGAAGAATAGGTGGGTTGATGGTGCGGCTAGCGAGTTGTTGCAGCATGCCCACCACGGCATCTAGTCGATTGTTCACCTTTGACTCCATTGTGATGAAGCGCTCACTCATCTTCGACTCCATGGCTACGAAGCGCTCATTGATCCCCGTCGCGATTGATCCCACCTGTTCAGTAAGGTGTCCAGTCTTCAGTTGCACCTCCACCATGTGGCTCTGGAGATCTGCTACGTCGCCTTCTAAGGTGATGCTTCCTTCATCGCGTCCCTCGCCGTCGATTGTGTCTAGCTCTGATACCAGATTGTCAGGATTCGGACCTCGAGTAGATCTGGATCTACCCATGAATGGGTTTTTGTGGAAGAGAAGAGATTAGAAGAGATTAGAAGAGATTGGAAGGAAGAAGAAGAAGAAGAAATTGGAAGAGAAATTGAGATATTTTCTTATTATCTTCTAGAATCAATTACAGCCTCTATATATAGGCAAAGGAGGCGGTTACAATGCCAGCTCACTTGGAACTTACATACGCTACACACTCTTCCGCCTTCCCGCCATTTTCTCCTTCAATTACAATAAGTGCGTATAGCACGTAACTACTGATACTGATACTACTGATACTGATACTACTGATACTCTGCTTCATTACTGATACACCTTGAACCCATTCTAATTCTCTCTTCTATCTAACCGTGTGGTGATGCTGATGATGCGGTGGTTCTCCGGCGAAGCTCAGGCGATCCCTGACAAATCAATTTATTGCTCGTGCAGAGAAGAGTAATTTGAAGTTTCAGAAGTGACTGCTCCATTTCAAACTGCATATTTGAACCCAAATTGCAGGTCATAAAGAATTACTGATTGTATAAAGTGTTACAGATGCACCAGATTTTCTATATTTAGTATCGGTCAAAGAATCGAATTATTGGTCATGTAGAGAATGTTGGGTTTATGTCTTGCATACTATGTTGAACAAGAAAACGATGATACGATGGAGGAATTGAGACGATCAGAGACGGAGTTGAAGCAAGGGAAACAGTCAGCAGCAACAGCAGATGGAGTTGCAGTCGACCGCACTTGGGGTAGGTCGACCGCTCCGACTGCACAGAGTTCCCGAGAGGGGAACGATCGACCGACCTTGTGGTGCAGTCGCCCGAACGCAGCGCTGATGAAATATTTGGGTCGGGTCTTGGTGATTCGTGAGAAGCCCAACTTGCTTTTCAAGTCAGATCTTACGGCTCTTATCGTAGGGTTATCTCTTCAGGAATGTCCAATGGTTTTTGTATCAAGATATCAAACTATGGTTTCTCTAGATCTCTATATATTGTTGTTATTGGCCTCAATTGAGAGCTAAGAGAGAGAGTACTTCATTGAAGGAGAGATTGAGTGATTCTCTAATTGTAAATAACTAGTACTTGCTGGTAAGACTTGAGAGAGAGCCGTGGTGAGAATTGTAATATTCGTGTATCTCTCTAGTTGAATAACATTTTGGGTTTTTTCTCCCCTGGATTAAGGCGAAAGCCCCAACCGGAATAAATTTGTGTGTACTTTGGTGTGTTTGATATGATCTAGTATGTGCTTGGTGGTTTGTGTTGATTGCATCAAATAACTCAACAAGATCCTAAGTAGGATTTTCGATGAAAATCCCTAACAATTGGTATCAGAGCTTCGAGTTCAAAGGTTTGTTCGAGTTCCTTGGAGAAGATGGCAGATCAGATCACGAAAATCAAGCGGTTCAAAGGCAAGATCAACTTTGATCACTTGAAGGTGGATGTGCATGAAGCATCGATTCAACAGGACTTGGATCTAGTCCTAGAAGAAGATAAATGGAGACCAATCGGCACAAAGCAGGAGAAGTGGAAGGAGATATGTTTAGAAGCCTTGGGTTTAATCCGGTTGTCATCGAAGTCAGGTATAGGAGAAGCACGGCGAGTCTTTAGGCAAGATTTAAAACTGACAACTCGGGATCGTCATCACAGGGTCAGATGTACCAGCAAAGAAAGTTGTGGGGTTTCTCAATAAAGGAAAATACCGCTCTTCTAGATCATGAAATGGAGTTCAATATGGAGTTATCTGAACTGAGGGCGTTCAACGCAGATGATTTAAGGGTTTCCACTCGATATATTCATCACCAAATCCATCTAACATGATAAAAGTGCTAGATGAGAAATCTACCAAGGAGAAGTTTTTCATAGCAGGTATGATCAAGGGGTTGGAGGAGGATGCACTTAGAAAGGAGAGTCAGAAATCGGTATCAACTTCTGTGAGTTGCTTGGAAGTGGATTGTACTTTGATTGGAAGGAAAAGTGTATGTAAGAGTAAGGTCCGTGGCCACCAGTGCAAAGAGATTGAGCATTACATGAGAAACTGTTGCAAGCGGTTGAGTCAGAGGGGTGCCAAATCCAGTGCCGCTGAATCAGGTGATGGCTTAAACAGTGCTTTTGTTTCAAGTTACTTAGATGTGAATTCCGATTGTTCTTTTAATTCGGTTAGTTCTTCTCAAGTTTGCTCCGAGAGGGAGATGGTTTCTGCTTGCAAATTTGCATCATATCGTTGTGTGTGAACGAAGGTTGATAAGATTTGTGAAGTAATGGTTTCTACTTAAAAGTTTACCTCATGTCGTTGTGTGAGAACGAAGATTGACAAAACTTATGAAATAAGGGGTGAGAAAACAAATGAGTCGAAGATGACAGACGGAAGGGGATACACACTAGAAGAGGGCATGTATATTCCTTTGGTAAAGCGAAGCCTTATTTCTATGAGAACTCTAGAAGCTCGGGACTGCAGGTACACAGATTCAGGTAGAGTTCGTTCAGTTTGGGAAAGTTATCGTGAGGTGATGAAGGGTGAGAGGGGGATTGAGCAGGGCCAGCACAGCCTCTACCAGCTTTGGAGGAACATAAAAACTTGCGCAAGTGTTTCGAAGCCCATTGTTCCTAAAGCATCATCTAGTATGCCGTCACTAGAATTATCAGAGCGAGACTGCGACGTTCGAATATCGTCGGAAGGTGGAGAGAGCTTTGAGGTAGGTGGAGTTCGTGTGGAGGGTGGCACCTCCATGATTACATCTAATGGGGTGTGCCCTTGAGGAGGGCATACAGCAGAAGAAAAACAGGTGGAGATAGATTCAACTAGCAGAGGAAGCCACTGAAATGAGTTTTTTACAAGAAAAGAAGGAAAAGAGTTTAGAAGGTTTTAAATCACACAGATGTGGATTCATGAGTATGCAATCCAAGGTGGAGATTGTTGGGTTTATGTCTTGCATACTATGTTGGATAAGAAGACGATGAGACGATGGAGGAATCGAGACGATCGGAGACTGAGTGGAAGCAAGGAAAACAGTCAGCAGCAGCAGCAGGTGGAGTTGCGGTCGGCCACACTTTGGGTCGGTCACCCGCTCCGACTGCACAGAGTTCCCGAGAGGGGGACGGTCGACCGACCTTGTAGTGCGGTCGACCGAACGCGGCGCTGATGAAATATTTGGGTCGGGTCTTGGTGATTCGTGAAAAACCCAACTTGCTCTTCAAGTCATATCTTACGGCTCTTATCGTAGGGTTATCTCTTCAGGAATATCCAATGGTTATTGTATCAATATATCAAACTATGGTTTCTCTAGATCTCTATATATTGTTGTTATTGGTCTCAATTGAGAGCTAAGAGAGAGTACTTCATTGAAGGAGAGATTGAGTGATTCTCTAATTGTAAATAACTAGTACTTGCTGGTAAGACTTGAGAGAAGGTCGTGGTGAGAATTGTAATATTCTTGTATCTTCTCTAGTTGAATAACATCTTGGGTTTCTTCTCCCTCGGATTAAGGCGAAAGCCCCAACCGGGATAAATTTGTGTGTGCTTTGGTGTGCTTGATATGATCTAGTATGTGCTTAGTGGTTTGTGTTGATTACATCGAATAACTCAACAAGATCCTAAGTGGGGTTTTCGGTAGAAATCCCTAACAGAGAAGAGTTACTTGAAGTTGGAAGTGATTGCACCATTTCAAACTGCTATATGTATACACTAAAAATATGAAATATATGAACCTAAATGCAGGTCATAAAGAATTTAACAATAAGATTTAATTAGTTAATTATTTCAAGTTAGCAAAATTAGGTACATAGCTATGATACAAAAAGGTCTTACTCTATGACATTGGTCACATTGCTGCTACTTGCATATAGAAAAAATTAACAATAAGCATTAGTAAATTTAACAATAAGCTTGAATTTGCTAGTTAATTTAAGACAGAAAAATTCGACCTCATACATTATGATTATATCCTGTAATTATACTGAAACAGATAACCAGACATAAATAAGACATATCAGTCATTAGACGCTGATAATATTTTTAGCATCTCTAACTCAGCATATAGTAGATATGAAAGGAATTGAAGGGGGACTAATGAACATTCCACACAGAAAATATAACTCGATTACATAATTAAACACAGATTTCCACTATTCAAATCATTCATAATCAGAGCTTTAGAAATCTCTGTAAATTACAACAAAGCAAGGCAGAATAGCTCTAGGATTGAACACAAAGAGCTCATCCAAATGGGAATACATACCTGCACCTCCACCAAATGAATCAAACTCCTCCAAAGCATTCTCCTGGCTTTTCCTCACTCTTCCTGCTATCACCCTACACACCAGCATTGCTCTCTTCTCGTCATCTTTCCCTATTTGTGCAGCATCGTGGGCCCTCCCACTCGTAGCTAGGGTTTGGATCCGACCCATTTCATCGGTCTTGATCCCATCACGTATAATGCTACATATTTTGCAGTGTGGGATAGAATCACAGAGATGTGTCGACCCGTTGAGCCCAAGAGAACACTTGAAGGTGGTGCAATGGAACCTGAGGAGTTCATTACCGTCAGCAATGCATCTGGGGTGCTTTTTAGCGAGCTTGCTAGCTTTGTTCTTGATCGAGTCGCGGTATTCTTCAAAGCTTGATGTTGTTTTTTGGGTGTTGTGGACCTTTAAGATTCGGTCTATCTTACAGACAGGAGAGTTTTTTTTGAGCCAACTGGATTGAAAGATGATCTCTACTATGTTTCTGCTTGTGTCTTCAGGCCCGAGTTCGGAAACTAAGTTAGAAATCGACAAATCAGAGTCAGTTATAGGAATAAAAACATGGATTAGTTTCGAAATGTAACATTGTTATTGTGTTCTACAAATATCTACACAGTCATTCAGTCTCGTTTATAAATTCCTATAGTTTTAGGATTGATTCTGTTTGAATAGAAACCCAAATGAACATGAGCTCCATTTGATTTAGTCCAAATCCTTCCCATGGCAATACTAAACAATCTCCGATGAATGAGGCCAGAATTGTTAGATTAGTCATGTTACTTATTTATTATTTTCTTTCCTTTTTCTTGCATTCATGATTCAGGCCTTGAACATGTGATTTATCACATGCAAATCCTTATATTTTCCAAATATAACCAACCAACCAACAGTTTGTTGGATTAAATATGGTTTGAGAGCTTACCTTGACTTTCATAAGTGAATAGTGTAAGTTTTGACTGGATTCTTTATTCGCTATATCTATATAATAAAACACAAAGAAAGCTACTCACCTTCAATCCCCCCAAAATCTAAGGCCTAGATTTAACCTCACAAAACACATTTTCCCCCTAAAATTTCAAACCCCAAAACTAAATATTTCTCCCCAAAACTAAAAAAACCCATTACTTTATTACTATCTCTCTTCTCTCTCTTCACCTTTTCATATTTCTCTCTTTTTCTCTCTCCCTATCTCTCTCTCCCATTCTTTCTTTATTTACTTAGAAATTTAGATTTTAAGATTTCAGGTTTGTAAATTTTCAGAATTTTTATGTTTTTTTTATTGCACATGTTATATTGAAAATAGCAAATATCTCCTCAACAGTTGAATTTCATCATTTTCCACACTTAAAGTTCTAAGAAGTTAGATTTTACAACCCCATTTATAATTATTTTTTAACATATACTAATAGAAACACGGACTTTTATTTACAACTAATTATTGTCATACTTTTCAAATTTGAGCTACATAATTGTCGTTTTATTGTTTACAGGGCTTTTCGTGTTTTGTATCGTTCCGAATACGTGCCGTAGGCACGTGCCCACAGGCAAATCTAGTATATATATACTGAGATATAAATAATTTTAGAAGTTGAAATGTGATTTTATTTACAGCCAATTTAATTCAGCCTCGCTTAGAAAAAATTTCTCCTCTTTCATTATAAATGTGATATTCTTTTGGAACAAATTTCAAAATTTTAATTTGTTCATCATGCTCTACACTCAAGATACTCGGGATATATACTTACATCATGAAAAAGATTAATTACTTTGGACAAAAGGGGAGGATGCATTAGAAACACAAGTTATGAATGAGCTATAATTACAACTAACCTATAATCTCAGATTGCAATCACAAGAAAAAATTGTGAGCAATTTGTTTCTGTTTCAATATTCATTGAGGAATAATACGTACCCTATAAAACAAATCATCCTATTTTCATATCTACACATGTTTCCCTTTCTATCAACTTCCATGTAATGAAAAAACCAAGTACCTGAGTAACTTTATGTTCAATTCCATGTAACGATCCGACTAATTTTTATGTTGCCTTGGAACAGATACTTGAGACTTTAAGCGTACAGTACTGGCGGAGTTAACTAAATAATTTTCAACAACCATGACAATCTAAAAAAGGAAAAGAAGATTACTGAAAGGAGTAAGTAGATCTAACCAGCATGTCTAACTGACTGATGAAGCTCCAAGATGTCAGCTTTCATGAAAATTTCCCCACAATCAGGGCAAGTACATATAGTAGTAGCCCTTAAAGAAGAATCTTGCGACATCGAGATCCCACTAATGGGGTCAACCACCATATGGCACTCATAACACCCAGACAGCCTCCTCAAATGCATCACCCTGAACGACCCACCAACCGATGAGGAAGAAGATGAAGCAGTCAAAGTAGAGGACGACTGCGAAGAATGCGATTTCGACACAACCCCATTGTTAATCTCCCTCAATAGTGGTTTCTTTGACACCCTTCTCTTAGTAGGAGTTACAGACTCAGAAGGAGGAGGCACCTCCTTAATGCTGCAGAGAGAAGACCCAGTGCACCTCACTTTCTTGCAATGCTGCTTCTTCCCTTTCTGCTCTGCTGCTGCTGCTGCTGCTTCTCTGTGGTATTTGCAGCTGAAAAAGCTTCTGAGAGCTCTTTTTGAAGGTGAGCTCTGTGGTTCTTGATTGAGCTTCTGAGAGCCTCCTCTCTTTGTGTCTGCCATTAGAGAGGAAGTTTCTGAAGTGGGGTTGGTTCAGTTTTTCAGGGTTTTTGAAGATGGAAGAGAAAGGAGTAAAGGATGGGAGAAGGATGGGAGTTGAAGTATTTTAATGGACTGGGAGCTGCAAATGTGTTGCTTTTGTGCTTGGGGAGGAGTAATGGCTTTTTTTACAGTTTGGAATCTAAGGGGTTTTAATTTTTGGGGAGGATGAGATGCAGTGTGTGTTTGTGTTTTGTTTTTTTGTTTGAATTTATTCTTCACATGAAACAGGATGGAACTTTTTTTTGGCTGGTTTAAGAAAGAAAAAGTGAAAGACTGTGTTGCCGGTTTAGAAACTAATTAAGTGAATTGAGTTTGGGTGAATTTCACTAAAAGGCTCCAGAAAAAATTTCATACTTGGGTGGGTAATCTCTGAATTTTGAAAGTAACTATACCATATTATGAGCTCCGTGTTTAAACCTATTCATTTTTGTATTGGACAGACTATTTTATCATCAAAACTCAAAATATTTTAGTGTTAAAAACTTAAAATATGTCGACATAAATCTTTTTTTTTAATGAACAAAAATAGACAGTTTCAATTCACAAGTAAAATTATTTACTTTGAAAAACAAAATGAGAAGAGTTACCTGTCAAAACAACTATTTTCGAGAGTGAAACAATCACCTTAGATGTTATTCCACCTTTAACCTTTTAAAAAAAAAAAAAAACAATCACCTTAGATGATATATGCCAAAACATGAAAACTTGACAGCTTTAGTAAATTATACCTTCATTTTTGGAATAAAGATTGAATTGTACTTTGATCCTGAACCAAATACTTCCTTTTATCCATACCAATTATTTACCATTTGAGCTACAACTCAAGCGGTAATTTACCTTAATTTTGGGTAGGATAAGATGCTGTTTTTGTTTGTTTCATGACTTCATCCAATTTTGTTTTTGTTTGTTTCATGACTTCATCCAATTTTATTATTCTTAAGATGAAATAGGGATTTTATATATATATGTTACTTTTTGAAACTATTACACAAAGATGACAGTTGCCAAAATATTTGCATTCGTGGACTCAACAACTAAACTCGTCGCTCCCACCAACGAGTTTAGTTGTTTCATGCTTGCCGTTGGAACACGGCGAGTATAGTTTTTTTGTTCTAGAAAGTCACCGTTCCTAACGGCGAGTTTAGTTTAAAATTTTCAATGAAGACTCGTCGTTCCCAACGTCAAGAATATTTATACTAGACTCGTTGTTGGGAACGGTAAGTTTAGTTCAAAAAAAAAAATGAAGACTCTCCGTTCCGAACGGTAAGGACATTTACACTAGACTCGTTGTTGGAAACGTTTCAGGGTCTGTTTGGTTTATTGTTTTTTCCTTTTTTTTGTTTTCCAAAATTCCAAAACCCGTTTGGTTATGTTGTTTTTTGATACCAGTTTTCACAAAACTCCACTTCACCTTTTTTCTGTTTTTTCACATCCTCTTTCTAAATCTATTTATATATATTATTATTATTAATATATATTTATAATATATTATTGTTACATATATTATTATTATTATTATTATTATTATTATTATTATTATTATTATTATTATTATCATTTAATATATACTTATATATATATATATATATATATATACACACTATTATTATAATATATATTATTATTTTATATATAATATTATATATATACTATTATAATATTCTATTATTATAATATATATTATTATTATTATATTTTACTATTATATATTATTATATATATTATTATATAATTTATTATTATTATAATAAATTATTATATGTTATAATATATATGTATATAATTAAATATGTTTATTATAATAAATTATTTTATATTATTATATAATATACAATTATTATAATACACTATTATTTTATACATACTATTTTATATATACTATTATTATTATGTATATTATTATTATATATATTATTATTTTATTTATGCTTTTTTATATATACTATTATTATATTATATTATTATTATATATATTATTATTTCATATATACTATTATTATATTATATTATTATTACATATATTATTATTATATATAATATTATTATTATATATTACTATTACATATTATTATATATATTACTATATAATATATTACTATTATATATTATTATATATATTATTATATAATATACAATTATTATAATATATTGTTATATATATATATTTACAATATATTATTGTTACATACATATTATTATTATTATTATTATATATAAAATTATTATTATACAATTATTATAATATATTATTATTATTATTATATATAATATATATAATAATAATAATAATAATATGTATGTAACAATAATATATTGTAAATATATATATATAACAATATATTATAATAATTGTATATTATATAATAATATATATAATATTATTATAATAATATATATATATTATAATATATATTATTTTTTCATATATACTGTGTTATATATACTATTATAATAATCTATTATTATTATAAAATATATTATTATTATTATATATCACTATTATATATTATTATATAATTTATTATATAATTTATTATTATTGTAATAAATTGTTTAATACATAATTATAATAGATTATTATTACATATATATTATTATAATTATTATATGTTATTATATATATGCATATAATTAAATATGTTTATTATAATAAATTATTTCATATTATTATATAATATAAAATTTTTATAATATATTATTATTTTATATATACTATTTTATATATACAATTATTATATTATAATATTATTATATATATTATTTTTTCATATATACTATTTTATATATACTATTATAATAATCTGTTATTATTACAATATATTATTATTATTATTATGTATTACTATTATATATTATTATATATATTATTATATAATTTATTATTATTGTAATAAAATGTTTAATATATAATTATAATAGATTATTATTAATATATATTATTATAATTATTATATGTTATTATATATATGTATATAATTAAATATGTTTATTATAATAAATTATTTCATATTATTATATAATATACAATTATTATAATATATTATTATTTTATATATATTATTTAATATATACTATTTTTATATATATTATTATTTTATATATACTATTTTATATATACTATTTTATATATACTATTATTATATTATATTATTATTATATATACTATTATTATATTATATTATTATTATATATATATATTATTTTATTTTATTATTTTATATATACTATTTTATATATACTATTTTGATAATCTATTATTATAATATATATTATTATTATTATAATATATATTATTATTATTATATATTACTATTATATGTTATTATATATATTATTATATAATTTATTATTATTATAATAAGTTGTTTAATATATAATTTGAATATATTATTATTACATATATATTATTATAATTATTATATATTATTATATATATGTATATTATTAAATATGTTATTATAATAAAATATTTTATATTATTATATATCAGTATGTATGTATATGTCAGAGTATATATACTGTATACAGTATATACATACAACCAAACCTATACATACATTATACTCTCATTTTCAAAAAACTGTTTTCATAAAAAAATTTTACCAAACAAATTTTACACTCTCATTTTCAGAAAACTGTTTTCAGAAACTATTTTCAAAACAACAAACCAAACGCAACCTGAGTTTTTTTTTAAGACTCGTCGTTCAACGGCGAGGACATTTACATTAGACTCGCTGTTAGGAACGATGAGTTTAGTTCAATTTTTTTTTTTTTGAAGACTCGCCATTCCCAACGGCGAGGACATTTACACTAGACTCGTTGTTGTGAACGGCGAGTTTTTTTTTGGTTTTTGAAGACTCGTTGTTCCCAACTGCGAGGACATTTATACTAGACTCGCTATTGAGAACGACGAGTTTAGTTCAAAAAAAAAATCTATAGAGTTTTTTTCGAAAATTCACAAAATCCAACATGGTGTTTCACTTTCTGTGAAATTTTCTACATCCTCGCTGTTCCCAATAGCAAGTCGAGTGTAAATGTCATCGTCATTGGGAACGGCGAGTCATTATTGAAAATTTTGATCTAAACTCGATATTCCCAACAACGAGTCTAGTGTAAATGTACTCGTCATTGAGAATAGCGAGTCTTCATTGAAAATTTTAAACTAAACTCGCCATAGGGAACGACGAGTTTCTAAAAAAATTAGTACTAAACTCGCCTTGTCCAAACGGCGAGCATGAAACAACTAAGCTGACCATTGAGAATGGCAAATTTAGTTGTTGAGTCTACGAGCATAAATACTTTGGCAATTGTTCGCTTTCTGCAAATAGTTTCGAAAAGTGCCATATTAAAAAAAAATCTGAAATAGGATGGATCTTGGTTAAAAGAAGAAAAAGGGAAAAGTTGAAAGATAAAGAAACCAGTTAGGGGGTGATTACTATGACAAGGTGGTCCTCCAAGAAAGGCTGGAGATGGTCCTCCGAGGTCATGTGCTATTCATGGGATGCAGGGGGAATAAAGGGAAGAAGAGAGGTGATGCCTTTTTTGATTAGTTCAAGAGTAATTTAATGAAAGACATTTGGCAACAGCCTGAGAATAAGCACATCACTTTAATAGTCCATAATCAGCAGTCAACCTAGTTCCTTGATTAAATACAGATAGCATCAAGGCTCCTAAATTTGTAATTCTTTCCCTTTACAAAGGTGTTGATCTCCAGAATATTGATAGTTACCTCAGAGAAAAGTGCTCAGGATTTATATCAAACAAGGTAGAGATTGTTAGGATTGTCAGCGTTCTGATGATGAAGACCCTCTGACGTTTGAAGTTAACAAAAAGAAATAAAAAGGTCAAGAAAATAGTGCAACTTGAGGTTTCCTCTATATTCAAGGACATGGTGAAAATAAGTTAATTTGATTGTTAAGATGGTGACATTGACCGAGTTAATTAGATATATGGGCTACTTTTTGAAACTATTTGCACAAATAGGGCCAATCTCCAAAGTATAAACTATTTGAAAATAAGGACTAGTTTTGAAATAAATTTCTATACTTCATATTCTATAATATTTTCTATAGGATGTGTGACAATTCTATAATTTAAAAATTTTGTTTTGCAATATTTTTTTATTTGATCTTTGAAATAATTTTTTGACTACTTAGAGCATCCACAGTCGTTTTTCTCATTTGCTATAATATGGCAGCTACAGTAATAACAAATACGATCGTTCACTGCAGTCGTCGTTTGCTATATTTTTTCTATTTTTTAGAGAGACGGTATATGATATACCGTCCGATCGTTTCAAATAAATTAAAAAAAGTTAATTACTTATTAACTATTAAACTATATTAATTAACTAAATTAAATAATATAAAAATAACTAAACCTAATTAATATACTAACAAAACCTAATTAATATACTAACTACTCCTAAATTATCCCTGCACAGCATTAATGGCAGCTCCTTTCATGGACGGGGTATCATACCCCGTCCGGGTATGTGTCCCCGTCCCACCATATTTTTTTTTTCCTATGGCTCAATCCTGGCCGTTCGTTTTATTAAAAACACAAATAAAAAAAAAGGGAGAGACGGGGTTTGATACCCCGTCCGGGGTATCATTCCCCGTCTGAGGGATTACTAAAAAAAATCATTTTTTATTTGGAGAGACGGGGTATCATACCCCGTCCGGGGTATGTATCCCCGTCCGACCTTTTAAAAAAAAAAAATTTAAGAAAATAGGAGAGACGGTATATGATCGTCCGTCTGATACGATTATAAAATTATTATATCGAAGAGACGGGGTATCATACCCCGTCCTTTATAATTTGAGAAAGCTCAGTTCGTTTCTCATATTTGAGAAATGGAAATAGAAACTTTGCCAAAATATGGGAATATGAGAAACGACTGCAGCGCTCCTTTTCTATTCGTTTGCTAAAATTTGGGAAAATGGGAATTATAGAAAACGACTGTGGATGCTCTTATACTTTACTAAATATTTTGAGAAAACTAGGTAAGTGATACTTAGAAACAAAGCTCATCATATACCAATTAGAATGCGAAGTGTGAAGTAGTGAAATAATTGTGATAACTTGTAAAAGAAAACAAGATAGTATCGAAAACTTCAAAAATAATATTCTTCTGTAAACAACATACATTATCATTCTCCCAAATATTAAAATAATCAAGCATAATCTCTCATAGCTTCTGATTTTGTTTCTGATAATTCAATATCACTATCATATGTGGGTTCTTCCCTATATTCGTTTCCTTCTTCTATATGTTCGTTTTCTTCAAGATATTGCATATATGTTGTTATAGGACTCCATATATAACAACTAAATTCTCAATTTTCATAAAATAATAAAGATATTTCATGAAAAGTTAAGCCATCGATGACGAGGTCATCTTTATTATCAAGAAAAGTTAAGTCATTAATTATTTGAACACTTATATTACTAGTTTGTACATGATTAACTTGATTTATTGTGATAATTATTATTCGTTGTATGCTAAAGAAAAATATTTTAAATTCATAAAAATCAACTAGGCATGTTAAACTTTGAGGATAATAAACATCAAAAATCCATATTCTATCACTTTCTTCATAGTTAGTCATTAATTCATTAACTAACTGTAACACCCCGCAAAATTGAAAATGACAATTTTGCCTTCGTGTGTTACGCACGTGTATTTTGTAACGTGTTTTCACTACGTATTTTGATTACCAACTATTTATGCATTTTCCGCATTGATTTTACCCTATTTTGAGTCAACTAAAATATTAAATTTCAATCTCTGTATTTTACACGCTTTTTACATGTTTTTTATGCACGTATCGATTATGTGTTTTCACCGCTACGTGCTATATTTTCTATACGTTTAAATTATTTATTTTATGTATTCAAATCTATTTTATAAAACGAAAATTTATTTTCTCGCATTTTGATCTAAATACATTTGTACGTGTAATGCACGTGTTTTCTACGTACGTAACAATTACGTCGTGTAATATATAAAATAAATAAATATATTTTCTTATATTGTATTTTTATTATCATTAACATTTTTTCGTTGATAAAGTCAATTTTCGTATATCGGTATTTTACGTGCGACGCACGTGTTTTGATGTGCGTATTTAAGCATATTCGTTTCAAAATAAAATTTGGAGTATGTGTATTTATTTTATTTGTATATGATATATTATAAAATTTTAATTAAACTATTTTTACTTACATACAGTATATATATAGATAGTATATATATAATAATTTATGCAAGTTTGTTTGGTATAAGTACTATGGCATGTGTAATTAAAGTTAAAAAAATGATTTGGAGGTGGAGGGGCCCACGTCTTGGACACAGTCACACAGCAATGTGTGCTGTTGGCTGTGGTTGACTTCGTCAAGCCTCTGGCTGACGTGGCATGGAAATTGGGGTTGGGCTTTTCATGTGTTGATCGGTTAAAGGGAGTTAGCTGGTTTGGGATGTGAAGGGTTTTGGTCAGTTTTAGAGATGGAGTAATGCGGTAAGGAGAGAGTGGGGAGAAAATCATGGGTAACTGACTTTAGATTTGTATATAAATACACCCTAAACTAATCCATTCACACTCCATCTAAATCCCTTCGCCGTTAAACAAAAATTAAAAAAGTCTAATTTCCTTTTGACCGAGAGCAAATTAGGAGGGAGAGGAGAGGCGCTGTGTTGCATTTGGGGAATTTGAAGTTCACTTTTGGCATGATTTTCTTGGAGTTCGGTGTCTCTTTTGAAAGCGGGATTATTTTTACTCTTCTAATAGGTGGGTGATCTTTGTGCTTTCTAATTATGTAGAAATAATGATTGCATACCATGATATTAATGTTTCCATGAAAAATGTTAATTTACGCATATTGCTATGATATGTCAAATTGTAACTTTTTGCATAAAAAAATTTAGAGATGCTCATGAGAAATTAAGATGCACGGTTGGCCTTGTTATTGAGATCTTTAACTAGTGTAATTGAGTACATGAACTAGTTTTTAATGAATACAATTCTTCAATTCAAGTTTTGAGAAAAATACAAATTTATATGTAAAATGGAAAGAATAACTATTTAAAATAGAAATATATTTTTAAAATGAGTTTGGCATTGGTTGGCTGCTGTTTTAAAATTAAACTCAGGGAAGTTTATATCCTAAAAGATTGGATCCTTCGGATAAACGAGTTTGCGAAAAATAATTAATTTCAGAACATTATGAACAAAACTACTTAACACAATCTCTAATCAGTAGTTGCAAGTAGATTTATTGGCTAGTGAGTGGGCCTTAGGGTTGTCACTGATGCTGGTAGGAGGTCCTAGGTTCGAGACCTATTAGCCTCAATTTGTTTTGATTTTGTTTAAAATAACCCAGAACCTGAGAGTTGGTACTTAGGGATTTCGGCCCACCTCTGTGACAAAGAAAGTCACAGAGACTTCTTGGTTAGTGGGGCGCCACTAAGGCCGTCACTGTGGGTTGCCGGGTGTGCCTTGTTCGAACCCCACGACGCCCAAGTGTTTTTTGTTTTGTTTTTTTTGTTTTTTTGTTTTTTGTTTTTTTGGGGTTTTAAGGAGTTTTCATGCCAAGAAAAATTGAAAAATAAATCTATTATTCCTCTAAAATGATTTGGAATTTATTAAAAATAGTTTCACAATATTTGAAGTATTTCGGGAGAGATTAAATATGAATTTGATATGGAAATTGAGTTGAGGACATTGAAATTATTTATTTGGGAATATAACATATATTTTAGTGGAAGAGTAATATATTGCTCTGATTAATTTGATTTTTTCTTGATGAGATTATATGCTTATTTGATCAAAAATTATTTGTTGTGGTTTAAGACATTATACGAGATTATTTTGCTAATGAGATCGAAGTGGATGGATTCATGTTTATGATGAGAAATGTTTTTGTGAAAGATTATGAGCAAATGAATGAATTAGAATAATGTAAACATGAGTAATTGATTAAGTTATGAATAAGTTGAAGATGTGAACATATTTGAGTTTAATACATGATTATGAAGGGTATGAGTACCCATGTATTTGAGTACATGAAAAGTTGTGATCTAGAGGTGTAGTGAGGCCCCGGGTACTGGCAAGATTAAATTAATGATTGATATATTTTGAGATATGGTTATGGAGCTATCTCGGTTTTGTGATTAAATCCGGTAAAGGGTTAAAGCTAACACTAGTGGTTGTAATTGATTCATGTCTTGAACTTAAGAATTAGGCACTTAAGAGAAGTGTAGTAAAACTGGGCAAACGTAAGTGGGGCACTCTATATAGTCGGGCGGTGCTCCGAGACTATAGACCCAGTCGGGCGGTGTACTCCGAGACTGAGGTTGCTTCGATGGAGACGAATTTTTATTTTGAAATCCGGGACTATGCGTAGTCGAGAGGATAGTTTATCGTACTCTAGTGTATATACGTATACCGGGGCTAGAGGGGCACTTACGGGGTATTCGCACGACGAGGAGTCTGTATAACTGTCGGGCGGTATACTCCGGGGCTGGGATCCGTACTCGTGGAATATCTAAACTTTGTTTTTACTACTGGGTAGTGTCATGGCGAGGGATCGAACCTTTTATTGAGGAGTACATAGGTGCTTGCCCTCGGACCTATGTAGTATGGGATGCATAGAATCTGAACATGTATGCATTAGTATCATCTTAGTATAAAAATGTGTGCATTAGCCATTAAGGCATCGCATACACTTACATGTCTAGAATAATCACTTTTGACACTTTATTGTTCATTCAAATTTGTGGTTTGTTAAAGTATCGAGATCGTTATATGTACGGCATAGAGAGGATGGCCGAGTATAACATTTTCGTCAGTTGTAAGTAACTGACATGCCCACAGCTTAAAATGCAGGTAATGGACATTTTCATGAAGAAGTAATGATGTTATGATGCAGTTGATGACTTACATTGATAAAGTTGTATAAGTTGTATTTTATTTTCATTGTTGTATTTCTTTTATTTTTCCGTTGTGTAAACAGAATGTAAAGAACTCTGATGTATGTTGAAAAGTTTTAATTTCCTTATAAAATTGTACGAATTGAAGTGTAAAGATCCTGTGGAATCTCGAATTTAGCCTTATTTAGAATTCGGGGCGTTACAGATGGTATTAGAGCCACGCTTCATAAGCAGTACAAATTTATAAGGAACGACACCCTAGAGTGGACATTAGAAGTGTGAGTTAAGCTTATAGAGATTTAAATGTAAGTGATTTACATTTGTGTTGCTCCATACACTGATATTCTCTCTTTCCTTTCCCTATCGGATGGCTGGAGTCGTGAATGAAATAGTTATTGACCTTCATTCATGATGTTCTCCTCGTATACATTGATGTGAGATTGTATGCGAGTATGTTTTTCTTTGGTATCAGAGTGGCGCAGTGGAAGCATTGTTGGTTGACCCTACATTCAAGATACATTACACTTAGACACACCTCCTCTCAAATTATTTTTCTTCGTGAATTTTATTATAGTACTTTTCAACATTCAATATTTTTCAAATGAATATTTTCTAATACTATTAATCACTTGAATATCTATTATTTTGTCTATTTTTCCCAGTCTTGATCTTTTGAATTTGTTTTATCTGTCTTTCAATCTTAAAGTTTTGTCCCTCATATTTTTATGTCACTTTATATTTATCCGTTTATATTGCTATTACTTTACGTATTTTATTGCCACTTATTAAATTCCTATTGCAACTATTATTTTCTCTATTATATTTTGAATTTTCTTATGTGCATGATTTAATTTTGTGATACTATATTTTTCATTATCTTATGTTGTCCTATATAATTCAGTATATTTTAACAAGATTGAAATTTTCTACCCATATAAATATGACCTACCATTTTGTTTTATTATCTACATTCAATACTATTGTTATTGCATTTTATCTACTAATTTGTTTTGTTATATTCACTTTTATTATTAATTGCTACTCATTAATTTTGTGGTTTTATGCTTCTTCAATATAGTACATACACTACAAAATTATTGTTTTTTCATTTGAGTTTTCATCTCGTGCATATGCTTTACACTATTTTCGTCTTAATATTATAAATCATTTTCATTACTACAAATTTGGTATATCCTATATTTCAAGTCTATATATATTTATTTTAATATTTTTGTTGTTGTAATTTCCTACTTCATTTACAACTTTTCATCCATTTTTCACTAATTTCAAACAAAACACCATACTTTACTAAACACCCACTATCCAAATATTGCATCTTTCCATCTCTCTTTTTGGTGCAACCTAATGTCAAGAAGGAAAATCTACAACTAGACGTCAATGGAGGCAAACGGCAACTGGAGTCACTGGACGTCGGGGAGGCAAAGTCTGCAACCGAATGTCCAGAAGGCAAACTGCAATCGGATGTCATAGAGGAAAATTCTGCAACTTGAGATCGTAGAGACAAGTCTGCAGTTGGATACCAACGAGGCGAACCTACACCAGAAGGAGATTGTCTACTTTGATAACCCTATTTTGTTTTTCTATAATATTTACTTATCACTATTCTATTTTTGTGCTAGCTTATACAATTTTTAAATATTTTACAACCTAGCAATATGTTATTTAAACTGATTTCTGTCCTACTTATGTATTTACTAGTTAATCTCAACTATCTTCTTACTAGTATTTTGAATCTTTTAGCCTTTCATACTGCTTTATCATATTTATTTTGCTACTAACTTATCTTAGATTTTGGTGTCTACTCACCCAACAAAAAAATATTAATAAAAAAATTAAAATAAAATTGGTGTTTATACTTTTCTTCAATTTGTAAGTTATTTCTATATAATTAGTTTTCGCATTATTTCAATAATGTATTATTGCTTTTCTACTATGATATTTTGTTTTACTCCTACAAACCGTTTATAATTTTCGTATCATAACATTGTTGTTTCACCCTTATGATTTTGATGCTTATATACGTATATACTTTTGTAAGTCGGTTTTTCTTGCTCTACTTGAATATTTCGAAACTATTTCGATGTATGACTTCTATATCTTTAATTTCCAAATCGTATGTATAATTGTTATAGTTACCTTACAAATTATTTTATGACATTAATTTGTATACAAATCATCTTAGGTTGTCTATGCTTTTTTTTTTCTTCATGCTCTTGAATCTTCCAAACGTTTTCTTTTGAATCGCAAATTTTTGTTATACAGTACCAATTCAGTCTGTGATTTTCTACTGCTTATTACTTTGATGGATTTTTGACTACTAAAACTACTTATAAATTATCTATTGACTATGTTTCATACTGCATTGTTTTCCGAACTATTCCGCAATTAATTACTTAATTGATTTTTTCCTTTTATCTAAATATTTTTTTTGTATGAAAATTCCCCCTCAAAACATCCTGTCTTTTTGTCGAATTCTTTTTTTCTAGTTTTCTCGTTTCGTTCTTATGAAAATTTGATACTCATAGTTTTCCTTATATAGAGTTTGTCTTGTTTTTCCTCATTGCTTATTTTTATACTACATTTATTTTCTAGATGTTTACAGTTTCTATAGACAATAAGATTTTTCTTTGGCGTGTACAAAATAAAACCTTTACCCTAGCAAGTTCCGGGGACGGAACTATCCTAATGGAGGGAGAGTGTAACACCCTGCAAAATTGGAAATGACAATTTTGCCCTCGTGTGTTACGTATGTATATTTTGTATCGTGTTTTCACTACGTATTTTGATTACCGACTATTTATGCATTTTCTGCATTGATTTTACCATATTTTGAGTCAACTAAAATATTAAATTTCAATCTCTGCATTTTACGTGCTCTTTACGTATTTTTGATGTACGTATCGATTATGTATTTTCACCGCTACGTGCAATATTTTCTATGCATTTAAATTATTTATTTTATGTATTCGAATCCATTTTATAAAACTGAAATTTATTTTCTCGCATTTTGATCTAAATACTTTTGTATCTGTAATGCACATATTTTCTACGTACGTAACAATTACGTTGTGGAATATATAAAATAAATAAATATATTTTCTTATATTGTATTTTTATTATTTTTAACATTTTTCATTGATAAAGTCAATTTTCGTTTTTCGGTATTTTACGTGCGATGCACGTGTTTTGATGTGCGTATTTGAGCGTATTCGTTTTCAAAATAAATTTTGGAGTATGTGTATTTATTTTATTTGTGTATGATACATTATAAATTTTTAATTAAACTATTTTTACTTACATATAGTATATATATAGATAGTATATATATATACAATAATTTATGCATGTTTGTTTGGATAAATACTATGGCATGTGTAATTAAAATTAAAAAAAATGATTTGGAGGTGGAGGGGCCCACGGCTTGGACACAGAAAAACAATGTGTGCTGTTGGCAGTGGTTGACTTCGTCAAGCCTCTGGCTGACATGGCATGGAAATTGGGGTTGGGCTTTTCATGTGCTGATCGGTTAATGGGAGTTGGCTGGTTTGGGATGTGAAGGGTTTTGGTCGGTTTTAGAGATGGAGTAATGCGATAAGGAGAGAGTGGGGATGAAATCATGGGTAATTGAATTTTAGATTTGTATATAAATACACCCTAAACTAATCCATTCACACTCCATCTAAAGCCCTTCACTGTTAAACAAAAATAAAAAAAAAGTCTAATTCCCTTTTGGCCGAGAGCAAATTAGGAGGGAGAGGAGAGGCGCTGTGTTGCATTCGGGGATTTCGAACTTTGCTTTTGGCGTGATTTTCTTGGAGTTCGGTGTCTCCGTTGAAAGCGGGATTAATTTTACTCTTCTAATAGGTGGGTGATCTTTGTGCTTTCTAATTCATTGGTTGAGCATGCTAATTTTTTTTGATAAATGAGTAAAGTAGATAAATATGATGTGATGGATATAGATCAACCCATGCTATTATGTTTGCACCATGAAATTGTAGAAATAATGATTGCATACCATGATATTAATGTTGCCATGAAAAATGTTAATTTACGCATATTGCTATGATATGTCAAATTGTAACTTTTTGCATAAAGAAATTTAGAGATGCTCATGAGAAATTACGATGCATGGTTGGCCTTGTTACTGAGATCTTTAATTAGTGTAATTGAGTACATAAACTAGTTTTTAATGAATACAATTCTTCAATTCAAGTTTTGAGAAAAATACAAATTTATATATGAAATGGAAAGAAGAACTATTTAAAATAGAAATATATTTTAAAAATGATTTTGGCATTGGTTGGCTGCTGTTTTAAAATTAAACTCAGGGAAGTTTATATCCTAAAAGATTGGATCCTTTGGATAAACGAGTTTGTGAAAAATAATTAATTTCAGAACATTATGAACAAAACTACTTAATGCAATCTCTAATCAGTAGTTACAAGTAGATTTATTGGCTAGTGAGTGAGCCTTAGGGTTGTCACTGTTGCTGGTAGGAGGTCCTGGGTTCGACACCTATTAGCCTCAATTTGTTTTGATTTTGTTTAAAATAACCCAGAACCCGAGAGTTGGTACTTAGGGATTTCGGCCCACCTCTGTGACAAAGAAAGTCACAGAGACTTCTTAGTTAGTGGGGCGCCACTAAGGCTGTCACTGTGGGTTGTCGGGTGTGCCTGGTTCGAACCCCACAACGCCCAAGTGTTTTTCTTTTTGGTTTTTTTTGGGTTTTAAGGAGTTTTCATGCTAAGAAAAATTGTGAAATAAATCTTATTATTCCTCTAAAATGATTTGGAATTTATTACAAATAGTTTCGCAATATTTCAAGTATTCCGGGAGGGATTAAAGATGAATTTGATATGGAAATTGAGTTGAGGACTTTGAAATTATTTATTTGGGAATATAACATATATTTTAGTCGAAGAATAATATATTGCTATTATTAATTTGATTTTTTTCTTGACGAGATTATATGCTTATTTGATTAAGAAATATTTGTTATGGTCGGAGACATTATACGAGATTATTTTGCTAATGAGATCGAAGTGGATGGATTCATGTTTATGAAGAGAACTGTTTTTGTGAAAGATTATGAGCAAATGAATGAATTAGAATAATGCAAACATGAGTAATTGATTAAGTTATGAATAAGTTGAAAATGTGAACATATTTGAGTTTAATACATGATTATGAAGGGTATGAGTACCCATGAATTTGAGGACATAAAAAGTTGTGATCTAGAGATATAGTGAGGCCCCGGGTACCAACAAGATTAAATTAATGATTGATATATTTTGAGATATGGCTATGGAGCTATCTCGGTTTTGTGATTAAGTCCGGTAAGGGGTTAAAGCTAACTCTAGGGGTTGTAATTGATTCATGTCTTGAACTTAAGAATTAGGCACTTAAGAGAAGTGTAGTAAACCTGGGCAAACATAAGTGGGGCACTCTATATAGTCGGGCGGTGTACTCTAGGACTATAGACCCAGTCAGACGGTGTACTCCGGGACTGAGGTTGCTTCGATGGAGACGAATTTTTATTTTGAAATCCGGGACTATGCATAGTTGGACAGATTGTTTACCGTACTCCAGTTTATATACGTATACCGGCGTTAGATGGGCACTTACGGGGTATTCGCACGGCGAGGAGTCTGTATAACAGTCGGGCGGTGTACTCCAGTGCTGGGATCCGTACTCGTGGAATATTTGAACTTTGTTTTTACTACTGGGTAGTGTCATGGCGAGGGATCAAACTCTTTATTATGGAGTACTTAGGTGCTTGCCCTCGGACCTATGTAGTATGTCCGAACAAGTATGCATTAGTGTCATCTTAGTATAAAAATGTGTGTATTAGGCATTAAGGCATCGCATACACTTACATGTCTAGAATAATCACTTTTGACACTTTATTGTTCATTCAAATTTGTGGTTTGTTAAAGTATCGAGATCGTTATATGTATGGCATAGAGAGGATGGCCGAATATAATATTTCCGTCTGTTGTAAGTAACTGACGCGCCCACAGCTTAAAATGCAAGTAAGGGACATTTTCATGAAGAAGTAAAGATGTTATGATGCAGTTAATGGATTACATTGATAAAGTTGTATAAGTTGTATTTTACTTTCATTGTTGTATTTCTTTTATTTTTCTGTTGTGTAAATAGAATGTAAAGCACTCTGATGTATGTTGAAAAGTTTTAATTTCCTTGTAAAATTGTACGAAGTGAAATGTAAAGATCCTGTGGAATCTCGAATTCAGCCTTATTTGGAATTCGGGGCGTTACACTAACTCATATCTGGAACAATTATTATTATCCATTATTTTTTTAAAGCTTGAAACAATAAGTATGAAATCAAGAGCAGGGAGAGGTTTCTAAGGATACCATAAAATTCAAACAAAAGGGTCCAACAAGCTTCCGACTTAGCTGATCCTCTTAGAGCTGCTCTGTACCAGCTATTACCAGTAGACAAAATACATATGGTATGCACCCCGATTTCAGAGCTCCTTTTATGTTCGTCTCATTTCAGGACTACTATGCTCTTCAAGAAAGCTTCATCAAAGGGATACATTTGGAACAACTAGTAGCACTTCAGTACAAGCAACCATAACCTAGCTCGTTTCCTACTACTAGGTGTACAACTAAACTATAGAAGGTTGCAAATTGGTCTTTACAAGATTTTTCAGGCATAGCCTTACAAAACTCTCCCTGAGGGAAAGATATTAGTTACGCATACCTTGTATTGAACAAAAGCTGATTGGAAGATAAGTTTATTCATTCAAGACTTCTTACAGACTAAACTCACTAAACTCTTCTTATAAAATTATATGGAATTTTCTCCTAAAATTCTCTGTCGTCTTTCTTCCTAAGCCTGCCCTTTTATATAGGAAGGGATGACTTTACATCCTTTAGATCTTACATTATCTCTTACATCAGTGATTCATTATTGCTCTGATTACATCAGTGCTTACATTATGGGTCAATAATTGAGATTAATACGTCACTACTTACATTACTATAGAAAAATAGATTTCTCCTGATCGACATCTTCACATGCTCCACATTTATGTTGGTGTTCTGTCTTCATAAGGCTACAATAGTGTCTAGCTGTTTGTTCTGTTATTATCATTTCCCCTATAGATAATATCTTGTACCATTTGTCAAACAACTCATGCTTATCTTGTGGCTGCTTTAATTTTTTTTTATGTTGTACATTATTATTTTCTCTGGGTATGGGCTGTCATGATCCATATGTTATTATCTCTTAATTTTATGTCTTCTAATTTGCAATACATATTTCTGAATCTCATTGTCCTCCTTTCTAGGATTATCTTCTCAAATTCCTCAGCTTTGTATGGCACTGTGTTAAATGCTCCATATATTACTTGGGTAGTCATCCTTATTTTGATAACATGATCTGCTGAAAGTTCTTCATTTTCTTTAAGATACTCTGAGATTGCTGAATAAATTGTAACATATGTCTTTGAGGCCTTTGTAAGACCAAAATAACTATTGGCTACTTTATATATTTCTCTTGGCAGTTGGATAAGTTCTTCACATTCTCTGGATGGATAGATATGAATAAGTCATCTTTCAAATAGTGCTCGCGTTGTTCTTGGATAGCTCCTGTTAGGATGATGACTTTTTGTTGTGATATGGTCTTGATAAACTGGTTCACCTCAGTTGCTTGACATAATTTCTGGATATATTGTAAAAATAATATTTTCTTTGATGCTTTGGTAGGAGATTTTTCAGTGCGTAATGTCTCCTTGTATGTAGTTTTATTTGAAGATGTATTTTGTTCTTCTTTTAGGGAATTGGTAGGTTCATTTATTTCACTCATTTTTTCACTAACATTGTCCACCATATTTTCTGTAGTTGCATGCTGATTTATGTGCTGGTAGAACAGACTTTGAAATCCGCATATTTGTAGTTGTAGTTGATTAAATGCTGCCTTTATTTGTTCCATATTTTTCTTGAGGAAAATTATGTTCTCTTCTATTTGTTAAACTCTGGTTTCCATTCTGCAGAAATAAAACGGTTAACTCCTTAATAGAAAAGCAGCTAAAATGTTATCTTTTCCTTTTGTATTTTCTATTGTAAATGTAATAACCCATATGAGATGGGCCTTCATGGTGGGCTTAGTAATTAGTTCATGGTTAGATAGGCCTATAGATTTGGTTGTGTGTGTATAGTACCTATAGAAAGAATGAATTAATTACTATGGGGCCATTGTGTTCATGGTAGGTGGGGGTGACTTAGTCTCACATGGAAGGTGAGTTAGGATTGTGTATGTATATATTAGATTGCCTAAGATGAAGAGGCACCAAATAGTCCGGAAACCTTTTGTGAGGCAACCTGTAGTGGCAGTTTTTAGAATTTGGGTGGGGCCCGTGGCGTTACAGTAAAATCATAATGTGCTAGTTCTATTTGCCATCTTATCAATCTTTTATTTACTATAGTTGGATCTATTATTTTGTTAATCCAAGTCTTTGCTTGTGTATTGTCTGTTTTTACTACGAATTTTGTATGTATTATGAATAACTCAAATTTTTTATTGCTTTTAAGATTGCTAATAATTCTTTTTTATTTATGTGGTAATTTTTTTGTGTTTGTGTGAATGAGCCACTAGTGCATCTAGCTAGTCTTTCTTCTTTTCATCTTTTTCTATAAATTTTAATACTGCTCCCCAATTATTTTCACTTGCATCTTTAACATGTAGTCTTAGTTTATTTAATTCTGAAGTTTGTTGTTTTAATATTTTAAGTTTTTCTTATCCTCTGCATTCCATTCCTATTTCTTGAACGTTTTCAGTTTTTATTGAAGCCAAAAAAGTTTTGTTGTTAAATTTGGTATATATCATCTTGTTTGATTTAGTAATCCAATTATGACTTGTACTTCTCTTTTTCTTTTAAAATATTTGGAAATGTCTTTATCTTTTCTACTATACGTGGTTGTAGTTCTATTCCTTTATGCGATAATTTTGTTCCTAAGAATTCTATCTCTATTTTGAATAGTTTCATTTTCTTTTTTGGTAATATGATTCCTGCATTTTACAATATCTACGAATTTTACTAAATGTTTTTTATGTTGCTCTTCATTTTCAGATTCTATTAGAATATCATCTACATATAATAGTATAAAATTATTGTATTTTTCCAATATCTTATCCATATATTCTTGAAATACTCGTAGACTTTTTTAATATCTCAAAGGTTGTACGTTCCATTCATAAAATCATTGTGGTGTACTAAATGTTGTTAATTGTTTTAATTCTTCTGTTAGTTTTACGTGGTAAAATCCTAATTTGCAATCGAATTTTGAATATGTTTTTCTTGTTCTTACCGTGTTTAGTAGTATTTGCATGTTCGGTAACGGATATCCAAATCTTTTAGTATTTGTATTTAATTTCATTCTAGATTTACCTTTTTTCTCTTTTGAGTGTTATCTTACTATAAATGCTGGTGATGAATGTGGAATTTCATTATAGATTTACCGTTCATTCTAGATTTTTTTTATGTAATTGTTGTCCATCAGATCTTTTATATGTATTTTTATTTCTTCTAAATATGTTTGAGTGTCTCTTATAGGTTTAATTTTTATTATTTTGTCTTTATCTATTAGATCTATATGGGCTGTGGGTTCACTTAAGTGCCATTTTGCTAAAGGGACTTCTCCACACAGATCTTCTAATTGTTTTTTGTAGAATATCTTGTGTAATTGTTTCTTAAATTTGTTGTATTCTAGTTTTATTTAGTAAATACTGATATTCACCATGCTCGGGTTGAAGAAATCTGATATGTGGTAAGTATGTCCTAGTACAGGATTTTTGTAACGCCCCGTCCCAATACTCAGACAATTTTTTATTATTTTTAGAACACAAATTAATACTTATAGTACAACTGCCCACCATAGGCTGCCCCTCAAAAGGTGGTTAACCAATTAGGTGACTCTTGATCATAGACAATTATATTTATACTTAATTAATTATTGTACACTCCTGATATGGGACAAATCTCAATAATCCTCTCTTTTTACTAATCCCGTGCACACATAGAAGAAGCCCAGTGGGCCCCTCTATAATGCCACGTCATCATGAATTCAAAGAGACAAACCTTCTGTCTTTCAAACTTAACTGGATGGGCCCCCACCATGGTGACGTCATGATGACGTCATGATGACGTCACCGCCAAACCAAACAGCACAACCTTGTGCTGTTTTCTCATCACGTGGGCCCCCCTCACCCCTTCTATCTCTTACTTTATTTAATATATATTTATTATATACTATACTCTTAGAAATTATGAGGTGTTAAATATACCCCCTCGCTGAGTACGGGGCATGCACAACCTAGTGCACGATCCTTCTTTCTAGCTGATGTGGCGTCGTCTTCGGTCCCGGAGATCAGTGAATCTCAACACCGTAGATCATACTCGATCCCGGAGCTCAGTGAATCTCAATATCACAGATCATACTGAGGCCCTCTTCCACACTCGGGGTCGAAAGTCGGCTCTGATACCATTTATAACGCCCCGCCCCAATACTTAGACAATTTTTTATTATTTTTAGAAGACTAATTAATACTAATAGTACAACTGCCCACCACATGCTGCCTCTCAAAAGGTGGTTAACCAATTAGGTGACTCTTGATCATAGGCAATTATATTTATACTTAAATAATTATTGTACGCTCTCGATATGGGACAAATCTCAACAATCCTTTCTTTTTACTAATCCCGTGCACACATCATCCAGTGGGCCCCTCGAATAATTATTTACTAATAATTATTTACTAATAATTATTTACTAATCCAGTGGGCCCCTCTAATATGCCACGTCATCATCAATTCAAAAGATAACCTGCTGTCTCTCAAACTTAACCGGATGGGCCCCCACCATGGTGACGTCATGATGACGTCACCGCCAAACCAAACAGCACAGCCTTGTGCTGTTTTCTCATCACGTGGGCCCCTCTCACCCCTTCTCTCTCTTACTTTATTTAATATATATTTATTATATATTATACTCTTACAAATTATGTGGTTTTACATAATAAATTTATTTAGTAAATATTCTATTTATTACTATACTTTCATTATTTACTGTTATAGTTATTTTTTCTTCTTGTATTAAGTATGGTTGTACTGATGTTAGGATGTCAGATCCTAATAACATTTCATTAACATTGTGTTCGAGGTCTATATGTAGATGTAATAGTATTTCATTGCTATTGTTTATTCTTAGCGGTAATATTATTTTATGGACAATTGGATGTCTATTGTTATAGTAGTCCAAATAGTAATATGAAATTTCTAATGGTATTAATTCTGTTGTTTTTATATTTTTTTGTTTAATATGTGAATTGGTAGCTCTTGTAACTACAAGGGCTATTTGTTTGTTCAATTTATCATTGTCATAATATTCTATTTCTATCTTAAATTGATTACTATTTTGGTTATCTAATGTATTTATTATTGGTATTAGTTCCAATGTTTGTTGTTTGTTTCTTATTGATAGTGATCTTTTTGCAAATATTATTTGTAGTGCTTTTTCTTTTGCAATATTCTTTCCTTTGTTAAAGGCAAATTCTATATAATTTGGTATGGACATTTTAGGGTTCTCTCTAGCTGGTTTGTATCTTATAGTTTTTTGAAAAAGTGTACTATTTTAAAGTTATCAATATTTCTGTTTTTTACCTCATGCTTGTAAAAGAATAAATATATCTTATTTGTATATGCATAACCTTACTCTTTTCTATCATTCCTGATAATCTATGATATATGACTAAGCTTTTGTCATTATTTTCTTCCGCCATGCTTATCGAGAAATTAGGTTTACTGTAAATTTTATTTTTTGGTACATTAAGTTTTCTTGTACTGTTTCTATTAAAGCATCTTGTGTACTTGATATTATTTTATTATCCATTAAGTATATGTCTAAGGGTTTATTTATATATTCCTTAAAATAAGCTTTTATTATTATTTGTACTGCTCCTAAATGTATGTGTCTTAATGTCTTTCTGGTTTTCTCACTTATTTTTTTCATTTCTTGTCTTATTATTCTTTATGTTATTAATGTAATTATAGTTTTTCTTGAGCTTGTTCAATGTTTATAGGTTGTTCATTATTTCTGGTATTGTTATGGTATTCCTTTTTCTTTCAAATATTGGAAGTTTGAATATTTCTCGGGTATATGTCTAGTTTGGTTGTTCTTATTTTATCATATTTTTGTATATCAAAGCTCATTATTTCTCTTGCTTCTTGATTATTTTATTCTGTTTCTAATGGTTCTCCTATTTCTATTATTTCTGTTATCAGATTTATTTTATATTCTTCTATTTCATCTTCACTACTTCCACTATCTTCTTCCATTACCATTATTTTCTCATCTTCTCTTATTTCTGAACATTCTTCTTCATATTCTATGGGTTCATATAGAGTTGGCTTCGGGTCAATCAGGCCAGTTCGAACCCAACCCATTCGGGTTGGCCTATGTTTCAGGCAGGCTCGGGTCGGGTTGGGGCATTAACCGAGCTGGGTTGGAAAGAGGGAAACTCGGCCCAGGTCGACCCGCGAACCCGTACGGTTTGAACCCGTATCAGGCCGCGCCGGGTCGCGGGTTGGCTCGGGAAATTCATGAGTTAATTTTATTTGAACTCCAAAAAGTTTAAGCAAAAAATTCATGAGTTAAATTTATGTGTGAAGTGTGAACAACAAAATTAATTGCTCACTACTCAGTACTCAATTAGCCCACCCTGCCATAGCTATTTATAGCCAACTTCACCTTCACATTTCTCTCATCTCACCAATGTGGGACTAAATGCAATTGGATTTTAAACTTTGAAAACTTTTAGTCCCACTTTGGTGAGAGGAGAGAAGTGAGGAAGTGGAGTTGGCTATAAATAGCTAGGGTGGGGGTTGTCCAATTGAGTAGGGGTAGCAATCAATTAATTTTGATAACAACAATTATTTTTATCAAAATTTTGAAATATTTTAGAGTATATCTATATTCATATATACATATATATACATATATTTTGTAGTATATATATTCGTACGTACATATATTTTGTAGCAAAAAAATATTTTAAAAAAAACAAATACTAAAAAAAAGAACCAATGTGTGCAACCCACGGGTTGGCGGTTCGGGTTCGAGTGGGTTGCGTTCGGGTGGTGGGTTTTCGGGCCGGGTTGAGCGGGTTTGGTTTGGATTTCACTAACCCAGGTCGACCTAGTAAGGGTTTTGGGTTTTGACCAGAACCCGAATCAGTTCAACGTGGGTCGGGTTAAAACGGGTGGGTCGCGAGTGGGTTGCAGGTCGACTCGACCCAGATGCCAACCTAGGTTCATAGTTCATGTTATACATTTCTTCAATTTCTTCTATGTATTTTACATTTTTTTCATTATTTTAGTACAGTTTGGTGATATATGTCCTACTTCTTCACATATATAACAATTAAATTTCTTTGGGTTTTTTGGGTATTGTTTGTTTTTATTTAATTTTCTGAAGTATTTTTAAAGGGTTTTTTATATCTCTAAAAAGTTTTTCTATATTTTGGTTTATATTTTTTGTATTTTTTTAATGTCTTTTTATATAATTATATCTATTATTACATCCCCAATGATTTGATTTTGCTTCTTCATAATAAATTTCCTGATTATATGTTCGACAGTATTTTATAGTTGATCTAACTTCTTGGCACACTTTGTAACATCCCAGAAAAAAATGAATTAAATTTTAATATTTTTGCAGTGCATTGCACGTAAAATTTTATACTTTTTAGTCCCTAAATTTTCTAAGAGTCAACCACATTTTTTCTTCTCATATTTATTTGTCACATTTGTGTAATTTATTTTAATAAAATCCATTAGGCCTAGATCCTTTTTTAAAGCCCACAAAAAAAATAAATTACAAGAGAAGCCCATAATTAATTCTACATTTTAAATGAGAACTTTAAACTCTAGCACACTTGTCATATAACATACACCTACAATTAAATTAATAACAATTAATAAAATAGAATGAGAAGTGTGTGCACATTGGGTGCACGTGCAGGTGTGTTCACTAGAAGAGCTTGGCCGGTCATGCATAAGAGAGAGGGAAGAGTGGAGGGAGTGTGTGTGTGAGTGGGTAGTATTTGAGTAGTGGGAGTCATCTCAACCACACAATAACCCTATAAACACCCCCTTCCTTAAACATGAACACATACAAAACTAAAAGAAATCAAAAGAGAGAAGAGAAAGCGGAGTTCGGATTTTTGCAAGGAACGGAGCTTCGGTTTTTCGCTTAGGAAGGAGAAGGCAAATTTTCTTTGGAGCTTGGGAGCAATTTCTAGGAGCTTTCTTACATTTTGCATCAAGAAAGATGTGGGTGTTCTTGTTGCCTTCTAATTTAGTAGAATTGTGCATGCTTAATTTCTCTATGTGTAGTTGCTAAATTTAATTTGGTATGCTTAATTTAGAAGCTTTCTAAAATGTAGATTGCACAATATTAGTATAATTACTGTATGACTTTGTGTAGATGTTTGTGTTTTTCAATTTGATTAAAAATATCCATCTTAATTAGAAGGAAAGTGGAAGTAGTAACTTGGAATGTAAGAATAGAAATTTTCATTTTTTTCTAATTGATACATGTTAGATTGTTCATGTAGAGGTCAAAATAAAGTATTGTGTGTATGAAACTTTAAAAATTCTATTAGGATGAAATTGTATGAAAATAATCTCATTAATATTGATTTGCATTATATTGGTGTAAATTTTCCCAAAATAAAATTAAATGAGGAACAATAGTTTATACAATTCAAATTATAGTAAGTAATTTAATACAATTCGGGGAGAAATTTCATTGTATTGTTAAAATAAAAGTTCTATAAGTTTTATTTCATGCTAATACACAGAATACTCGAAAAATGTAATCTGGAAGAAATTAGAATTTATTATTACAATGCAATTTAGAAATCGAAATTTGCTAATAGAAGCTAGAGATAGAGAAGTGAAATAAAAGGATTTTAACCCATATATATACAGAGACCGATTGTGGGCTTACATGGTCTCAGCATGGCTCTTGAGCGTTGTGCATAGTAACCTCGATCGTGGGTTCAAGCCTTGAGAGGCTCTGTATTTTTTTTGAAATGTGGATTTTTATGGAGAAACAGTAAACAAAAATATAAGAAACGGAAGGAGTTTCCCTTCATAAAGGCGAACTGGCCTGTTGGTTTGGCTTGCGGGTTGGTCGACTGATCTCGGGTTTGAGCCCGGCCATACCTAGTTTTGCTTTTTTTTTTTTGGAGTTTTCAAGTTATTAAAATTTGGGGGAAAATTATAATATTATTCTAAAATATTATTAAAGCTTTAGAAATAATTTCACATTATATTTAAGATATATTTGGGAAACTAGAGGTGATATTCACATTGAATAATGGATTAGATGAAATTTTGCATTCAAAATCAGGAGAATTGTGCATGAAATAAAGGATCTAAGAGTGGGATTAGAGATGCGATTTAGAACTCATTATGTAGAATCTAAAATCACATGGAAATTAATCTATTGTATCAAGTAAATAGTTGAATTGTTGTTATAATAAAAAAGAGGCTTGAAATACGACATCTTTCTAGTCAAGTTAAACTATAAGAATTTGATATTTTGAAATAAATTTGAAGTATAGAAAGGAAATGAAATTATTTTTATTAACTTAAAGAGCATGAAGGTTTATGAAAGTGAATAGTTGGTTCGTTAACCGGGAAATTATCTACAAAGATTCTAATCGATTTAATCATCATCTGAATGTTGGAATTGGTTACTTCGTGGTTGATGAACCTAAGAAAATGAATATGAAGAAATTATGAACAATGAATGAGTTATTGTAACACCCCAAATTTTTTTTTTTTTTTTTGAAAACTAAGCCTCCAAATTCAATTCTTTCAATTTCTATATCACTTTAATCATAAGCTAAGAAAGTTATATTTCAGGAAAAATTTTGACAGAGTCTCCCCTGTAAATTTTGCCCCGAAACACAAAAAGCTTACGGAATTCTGCTCAAAATTCCGTAGCTCACAATCCACATAATATTTTCATAGGCTCCCCAGGCCAAAATGAGCAGATACACACAGGCAATATAATATAATGCTCTGGGGGCCAAACTCATAACGGATTATCAAATATCAATTAAAAACTATAAATTTCTTTGAAAAACGAGGTAAAATTTTAGAAAAATCCTTGTAAAACCTACCACAGAGCCCGGTACTCCACAACGAGATGGGTACGGGTCACAAACATACCACACCACCTCACACTATACTCATCATCGTCATATACATGCTTATACACCCATAATACAATTTAAATCATAAATTTTACTATTCCTATAACTAAATAATACAAATTTTTAAAATAAAAGTTTATCCTACCAATCTACGCCTCACCTCTGCACTGATGAGAACCTGCAACAGTGGGGGATCTAGGGTAGTCCTCAGACTCCCCTAACCCCCCAAGCACTAAGGGGTTAGCCATTTCTGGTGTGAGTATAAATTTAAAAATCTAACAAATAAATAAAATTATATAACGAAAATAATTCAAACTTACAAACATCAAGAAAGAAGATACATCCGGAACCTCTGAACTTAAAAACATCATCAATACGGCTTTATAATCAAATACTCTTCAAATCTGTGTCAAATTATAAAATTACCCACACTCACACATTCCACTATATATTTCACATCAACCTCATATCTATCCTTACTTTATATTCGCACACTACGAATTTTCATTCAATCCATTACTTTTCCATTGGAATCCCCTAACCCAAATATTCGTTTCTTCACAATTATCATCATATTAGCATTTCGCTACTTATATAAATATCACTAACAAGATGCTATTATATCTTTCTTTAATAACCATTTATATGGATACAAACTCCTATCACCACATACTTTCTGCATTAATCATTTTCATAACCACTTTCATAGCACAAGTGAGTATTTTATTGAAATATAACAAGTATCAGTTCTTACATATAAGCTACTATCCTCATGATGCCACATTTATTCATGTCTTGGGATACAAATATAAAACCTCATTACACATCGCAATTAACCCACATTTCGTCATATCATTATCAAATCACCTTACAGAATACTCATTCTCATCGTATCAAAAGCATGTTTTATAATTCATTCTATCCCGTTATATCACTTTAGCAATTACTTTTTCTTATAACAATAAATCTTATTATCATTTTCACTTAATCCCCAAACACACTTTGGGGCCACCACATATCACATCCCATAGCCGATAGCTTGGGTAATAATCACTGTACCTCAAACACACAGTTTGGGTAATATCACATCACATCTCAAGCCGATAGCTTGGTTATTAATCACTTCAATCACTTATCATTTTCACTTTACTTTATTTCTCATTACCATCCATCATTACCACTATTATAACAACTCACCCCGTGAATTATGCCAAGGCAGGTAGTTCCCACCATTTCCACGGAAACAGCAGGTAGGTAGTTCCTTGACACAATTCCAAGGTACAACTCGCATCAACTGTATTTTACTTTAATGATCACATACATAATACCATTACTTCGTATTATTCATAAGAACACATGTCTCTTCTATTATTATCATTTTAAATTAACCACGCACTGCATTTATCACTTCTTTTCATATACTAACTCATAACTCATTTTCCTTCACATTTATTTCATTCACAACTACTTTCTTTCTCATCCACAATTCACAATTCACTTACCACTTTCTTTTCCACACGCAATTCACATTTTACTATCCACTTTCTTTTCCACGCACAATTCACAATTTACTAACCACTTTCTTTTCCACGCACAATTCACAATTTACTATTAACACTTAGTTATTTTATTAGTTTGTCGACCAGTGAGCTACAGTATCCCAATATACTAAAAGCCGACAGCCCAGTAAAACACACGGACCGATGCTCACACAGAGTCTTACTCGTCCGAGGCTACGTCTTCCTCCCAGCCTATGCCAGTGAGGGAACTCCGCACCCCAGAAAACTGGGTACTTCCTCCCGGCCGAAGCCAGCGAGGGAAAACAAAAAGAGAAAAACTCCGCACCCCAGGTAAACTGGGTACTTCCTCCCAGCCGACAGCCAGGAGGGAAAACAAAAAAAAGAAAAACTCCGCACCCCAGGTAAACTGGGTACTTCCTCCCAGCCGACAGCCAGGAGGGAAAACTCTGCACCCCAGGTAAACTGGGTACTTCCTCGCGACAGCTGTCATCGAGGGAAACCGGGCCTCAAGCCGATAGCTTGGGCGATAAAACTCCGCACCCCAAACATAGTTTGGGTAATAAACTCCGCACCCCAAGCCGGTCCTTGGGTATTAGGAGGTCTAGCCCAAACCCCCAGGATTGCTGTAGGTACTGGTCAACAAAATCATCTATTATTAGCATTAATCATTGCATCTTTCCATTTTACTTTATCAACATAAAGCATCACAGCTTTTAATTCAACAATAGCCACATCCTTGACTTTAATCACAAGAATAATAACACATTTTATTAACACTTACTATCTCACCTTTTATCTTGCATTTGACGCACATCTGATGTCCACGATATTGATTATCATCTCGTTGTATCATATATATATATATGCATACCCCATGTCATTTAACATAGACACCATCATGTTATTTAATTTACCATAACATCGCCCATTATGAATACCATGCTATTCGCTACTTCATTAAATCTCATATAAACATACACCAAATCATTTATCATATAAACCAACATGTCATATTATTGCCCATTACTTCATTTCAAACATAATTAAAATGTAAACATGTACCCAATTATTAATTTCATCAATTATTGCATCACACATCATAATCATCTATATATATTACAATAAACACCACACGTGCGGATTTCCCATCATAAGGGACCAAAACCATTTATTTCCTCTAATTAAATCTTATAATATCTAATTATAGCATACTAGCTCATACATCCTGTTTCATATAAGTAAAATCACTTATAAGGGCTTATATGCCCCAAAACATGCACAAACGCGTACTATAATTACACGGGTCTTCAAAACATGATCACAATCACTACTTTCGTCTAATTACATCTTATAACACCCATCCATAGCATGCTAGCCCATACACAAAGCTCCGCATATACCAAATTACCTATATCGGCCTATATACTCCAAAAACATGCACAAAACATGCACGGGGTAAAAATATGCAGAAATGATTTGATATATTTAGTTTTTATACCTCAACACGTCACATTAACCCATAATATAGGTTTTATCTACTTAAAATAGTTAATTTCACCAAATATCTCAAAATCCCATTTTCGTGCCTTAAAAATCCGTATTTTTCGGAAAATTGAATTTTTAGCATAACTTCTATCAAATATATCGAAATGCCACGAAATTTGGCCACAACATAAAATATTTATAAATACAACATACTCACCTGACGGATCGAGCAAACGATGTCCCACGTCCGTCCTGTAGCCAGTGGAAGTTCGACTTTTTCCTCCTAATTGAAAAATTATAGAACCGATTAGTGTAAAGCTCAAAACTCTACCTCCGGACCTCCAAATTTCAATCCGTCTTCACCCCCGCGTCAAAAATGACATATGTAGGTGAGCTACATCGACGGATTTCAAATTCGAACCCCGATGCAAGAACTCACATATTGATCGGAGGCTTTCTAATAGGAAAATTTCCTATTTCCTAATTTCTTCAATCCCTTGGTCCTAATATCTCAAATTAGGGTTAACAACAATAATGGAACTCATCTATACCTCCGAATTCATCAAATTCTCACCTCTATATCACACGGGCATTTCACCGAACACCCGGTGTGCATTTTTTTACCTATAATCCATTTCACTCAATTTAATTGAGCTGGAAGCCTATAAAAATCATCCTAAATTTATATTAATACTTCCATAATACTCTACACCCTCACATGCATCTTCTACAATTATTTGGCTCGAGTTTTCTACCCGATTTCATAAACTCCATAATTCGAGTTTATGCCAAAATCACTACTCCCCGTTTTATTCTAATGGCTCACTACAATTTTTACCACCATACCAGAGATAATTCTTATATATATATATATCTATTTTACAAACCCAAAACCCTAATTTACTAACAAATTGCAATTCCTCTAACAACCCACTAATTTCCCAAATCTTCTACTTCCAACACTTCTAAATCTCTCTACCATCATAATCCTACTCAATAAAACTAACCACACTAAATTTTATACGAATAAATAAAATAGGGTATACCTTTTCGGAATCCTTTCGAAAATCCGATGCTACCACGTTGTAGAGGACCCTTCAATTAGCCTATTCCCCAATTTAATTTGGATTTGGCGAAGGAACGAAGTGGATTTGAAGAGAGAGAGAGGGAGGCCGAAAGATGGGTTCGGCTGACTTCGCTGCCTTCGATCGGGAGAGAAAAGAAGGAAGGAAAAGAAAGAAGAAGGAATGGGTGTTGGGGAAATTTTTTTTTTATAAAATATATTATATATAATAATAGTAATAGTATGGTATATTTACCTATAAACCTTCCAAATATAAAATATTACAAATAAACCCCAACTCTATTTTTAACAATACAAAATATATTAAAACATTCCATAATAATCCTCCAAAATCATAAAACAAAATTAAACAATAATTTTTTTTTCCATATAAAACTCGACTCATGCTTCAATATACCATTTACACCAGTCCAATAAATACTCATACCAATCTCCATATTTAAAAATAAAATATATCAAAATAATTATTCACCATTCCAAATATATAAACAAGCGTTTCCGATATTTTAAAAATTCGAGGTGTTACATTCTACACACCTCAAAAGAAGCTCGTCCTCAAGCTATGGGGTTTAAGAAAACTCCTCGAACAAAGTCAAGATACTTACCCCTCACCATTTCCTGAGATTCCAAGGACACTATCTGCATCAGAACTTCATTGCCCCTTTAACAACTGCACAAATTGTCGTCTGGTCGATCGCACTATCGATCTATAATAACCACTGGCCTGATAGGATCTGTCACATCCAATACCACATCCAGCTGGACTTCAATCTACAACAGCTTCACACTTAAGATAGATCCTTCACACTTTCTCGACATAGAAACAAGAATTACATCAAGAATGCCCGATGTCTCAAAGATACGCTTCAAACAATATACCACCGTTCCTATTCTTTCTATGACTCTACAGGGCCATCATACCTCAGGTCTAACTTTTCCCGGTTTCTAAAACGACGTACTCCATGAATAAAGAATACTTTCAAGAATACCTAAAATCTTCAATTTCTATCTTCAAAAGGCTTTTGCCGCGAATCTGCATAATCATTTTCTTTTGTCAGCTACACACCTCAAAAGAGGCTTATCCATGCTCACCTGATAATTAATATTTCTCCTCGTTCCGAACCACTAAAACATTCTCCTAGAATTTGATACAGCTTCCTGCCATCGCGATAGACAATATACTGAGCATAAGGAACACCCTCCATCTCCCGCTATCATAAGCCATCCTCCTCAAGAACACCAAATCTACAATAATAACAAGAATTTCCTACTGCCTACTGACCAATCTGCATCACATTCATTAATCTCATCCAGAATTCAACCATGCATCCTTTATCACAAACAGAAATTTTGAATTCAAGTTTGACTGGTCAACTGTAGGATAAACAACTGTATTGATAAACTACCGATATATAGGGTCGGATCAACCTCTACTACTGAAACATAATCAAATTGATCCATTAAATTGAACACCGTCCACTTCTGGGACGTCATTAAGACAAAACCCTCTTTCCATTTATAGCATTCATCACCTTATTTCTTCCCCGGTGGTATTTTATTTCCATACCAAGCTACCATAGTACTCAAGCCACGTTTAGTGCCTCCTGCTCAAATCATTTACCAGAACAAGTGCGTTAAACTCTTACGATCAAAGAAAAAGCTAAAACTATTTTTTGAAAAACTAATTTCTCAACACCTTCAATACATGCCTTCCTGTCACTAATTTCAAATCTGCGTAATTCGCGCACCCCGTATAACCACAACTGCCTTAATATACAAGCCACAAGCTTGCCTTCATACATCAAACTGCACCTGATCCTGTACTACATGCACCCCCTTCTCGGGATGATCAAAACATGAGCTGTCGTTACTCTTCCTTTAACGCTTGAAAATATCTTTCCACGCTGTTCTGGTCATACCAACGGCTCATTCTTTATGATAAAATGAGTCATCGGTACAGCAATAATAGAAAATTGAGGAATGAACATCCAATAATAGCCAATTGGAACCTAGAAACTCTGAATTTCTAACGCATCCGAGGGTTATTTTCCCGTCTTTTCACCTTTTGAAATTTTCTTCGAATCCACAATACGTTTTCAATAGACATAATGTGCCCCAAAATTCACACTTCTCGCCTCCATAATTGGCAATTTACAGACATAGCATACCACTTTTGGCCCCAACCTATCGATCAGTGCTCCACCATACAGCAATTATACACCAAATATCATTCACATATACAATCATACCCTATTAATATAAGGGTGAAAGGCCCAATTCGTCAAATTCATAAAAACTGCAGGGACGTTCGCCAGCCCAAAGATATCATTAAGAACTCATACAATTCATACCGAGTACGAAAAACAATTTCTGAGGGTTTTTTTTTTCCTCTTCGTGGATTATCTGATAGTACTCGGTGTGCAACTCTAATCGGGAGATTAGTGACACTCCCCACAACTCATCCAACCAATTATCTATTCTCAACAATGAATACTTAACAGTCACCTTACTCCGTACACCTTTTCGGTGAACAACATTCTTTGTTACACAACTACCGGTACGCCCTACGGCATATCACTTAAACTGATCACCCTTTCCAAAAAACACCACCTCAAATTCTCTTTCATCTCTCCCCATTCCTAAAGTGCTATAGCACAGACTGATTTAGAAATAAGAGTCATACCAATTATCAAATCAATCTTGAACTCCAAGTTCGCCAAGATGGGGGACCAAAAACCCCATCGAATATATCAGAAACTTTGCAAATCCCATCAACAATCTCAATCTTTGCCTTAAATATTTCCACCAAACCCAACGGGCATAATTTTCATCGTCCAAGGCATTACATACAATCAAAACTGGGTTTCATTGGGCTGTCTCACCCGAATTCTCCCTACACCATACCCCAACTATACATAAGGCCTTCATAACTAATCAATCTCCCCAAATATGGGATAAACCAAAATCACACATCACTCCTCGGTCTAGAAAACAAACACCTATAGGACATACGCCCATAGGATCCACCCAAAATCTCCAAGGAATAACCCCTTACGGCACACAACAATCAATTTACTATAATACTCCAATAGTGCGCAAATTCACACTGGGATTTCTATAGAAATCAACCCATATGCAGGGTAATGAAAGGAAATGCTGACTCAAGGTCAGACCAAAGTCTAATGGGGATCACACCATTCCACGATAGAATCCATTCTTCAACAAAACACCCACATAAAATACACTCTCTATCTCCAACTAAACGATAATGAACCCATACTCACATGGCAAGATCACTAGGATTAACAATTTCCTAGTTAACCTAAGCTCTGATACCAAACTGTAACACCCCAAATTTTTATTTTTTATTTTTTGAAAACTAAGCCTCCAAATTCAATTCTTTCAATTTCTATATCACTTTAATCATAAGCTAAGAAAGTTATATTTCAGGGAAAATTTTGACAGAGTCTCCCCTGTAAATTTTGCCCCGAAACACAAAAAGCTTACGGAATTCTGCTCAAAATTCCGTAGCTCACAATCCACATAATATTTTCATGGGCTCCCCAGGCCAAAATGAGCAGATACACACAGGCAATATAATATAATGCTCTGGGGGCCAAACTCATAACGGATTATCAAATATCAATTAAAAACTATAAATTTCTTTGAAAAACGAGGTAAAATTTTAGAAAAATCCTTGTAAAACCTACCACAGAGCCCGGTACTCCACAACGAGATGGGTACGGGTCACAAACATACCACACCACCTCACACTATACTCATCATCGTCATATACATGCTTATACACCCATAATACAATTTAAATCATAAATTTTACTATTCCTATAACTAAATAATACAAATTTTTAAAATAAAAGTTTATCCTACCAATCTACGCCTCACCTCTGCACTGATGAGAACCTGCAACAGTGGGGGATCTAGGGTAGTCTTCAGACTTCCCTAACCCCCCAAACACTAAGGGGTTAGCCATTTCTGGTGTGAGTATAAATTTAAAAATCTAACAAATAAATAAAATTATATAACGAAAATAATTCAAACTTACAAACATCAAGAAAGAAGATACATCCGGAACCTCTGAACTTAAAAACATCATCAATACGGCTTTATAATCAAATACTCTTCAAATCTGTGTCAAATTATAAAATTACCCACACTCACACATTCCACTATATATTTCACATCAACCTCATATCTATCCTTACTTTATATTCGCACACTACGAATTTTCATTCAATCCATTACTTTTCCATTGGAATCCCCTAACCCAAATATTCGTTTCTTCACAATTATCATCATATTAGCATTTCGCTACTTATATAAATATCACTAACAAGATGCTATTATATCTTTCTTTAATAACCATTTATATGGATACAAACTCCTATCACCACATACTTTCTGCATTAATCATTTTCATAACCACTTTCATAGCACAAGTGAGTATTTTATTGAAATATAACAAGTATCAGTTCTTACATATAAGCTACTATCCTCATGATGCCACATTTATTCATGTCTTGGGATACAAATATAAAATCTCATTACACATCGCAATTAACCCACATTTCGTCATATCATTATCAAATCACCTTACAGAATACTCATTCTCATCGTATCAAAAGCATGTTTTATAATTCATTCTTATCCCGTTATATCACTTTAGCAATTACTTTTTCTTATAACAATAAATCTTATTATCATTTTCACTTAATCCCCAAACACACTTTGGGGCCACCACATATCACATCCCATAGCCGATAGCTTGGGTAATAATCACTGTACTTCAAACACACAGTTTGGGTAATATCACATCACATCTCAAGCCGATAGCTTGGTTATTAATCACTTCAATCACTTATCATTTTCACTTTACTTTATTTCTCATTACCATCCATCATTACCACTATTATAACAACTCACCCCGTGAATTATGCCAAGGCAGATAGTTCCCATCATTTCCACGGAAACAGCAGGCAGGTAGTTCCTTGACACAATTCCAAGGTACAACTCGCATCAACTGTATTTTACTTTAATGATCACATACATAATACCATTACTTCGTATTATTCATAAGAACACATGTCTCTTCTATTATTATCATTTTAAATTAACCACGCACTGCATTTATCACTTCTTTTCATATACTAACTCATAACTCATTTTCCTTCACATTTATTTCATTCACAACTACTTTCTTTCTCATCCACAATTCACAATTCACTTACCACTTTCTTTTCCACACGCAATTCACATTTTACTATCCACTTTCTTTTCCACGCACAATTCACAATTTACTAACCACTTTCTTTTCCATGCACAATTCACAATTTACTATTAACACTTAGTTATTTTATTAGTTTGTCGACCAGTGAGCTACAGTATCCCAATATACTAAAAGCCGACAGCCCAGTAAAACACACGGACCGATGCTCACACAGAGTCTTACTCGTCCGAGGCTACGTCTTCCTCCCAGCCTATGCCAGTGAGGGAACTCTGCACCCCAGAAAACTGGGTACTTCCTCCCGGCCGAAGCCAGCGAGGGAAAACAAAAAGAGAAAAACTCCGCACCCCAGGTAAACTGGGTACTTCCTCCCAGCCGACAGCCAGGAGGGAAAACAAAAAAAAGAAAAACTCTGCACCCCAGGTAAACTGGGTACTTCCTCCCAGCCGACAGCCAGGAGGGAAAACTCTGCACCCCAGGTAAACTGGGTACTTCCTCGCGACAGCTGTCATCGAGGGAAACCGGGCCTCAAGCCGATAGCTTGGGCGATAAAACTCCGCACCCCAAACATAGTTTGGGTAATAAACTCCGCACCCCAAGCCGGTCCTTGGGTATTAGGAGGTCTAGCCCAAACCCCCAGGATTGCTGTAGGTACTGGTCAACAAAATCATCTATTATTAGCATTAATCATTGCATCTTTCCATTTTACTTTATCAACATAAAGCATCACAGCTTTTAATTCAACAATAGCCACATCCTTGACTTTAATCACAAGAATAATAACATATTTTATTAACACTTACTATCTCACCTTTTATCTTGCATTTGATGCACATCTGATGTCCACGATATTGATTATCATCTCGTTGTATCATATATATATATATGCATACCCCATGTCATTTAACATAGACACCATCATGTTATTTAATTTACCATAACATCGCCCATTATGAATACCATGCTATTCGCTACTTCATTAAATCTCATATAAACATACACCAAGTCATTTATCATATAAACCAACATGTCATATTATTGCCCATTACTTCATTTCAAACATAATTAAAATGTAAACATGTACCCAATTATTAATTTCATCAATTATTGCATCACACATCATAATCATCTATATATATTACAATAAACACCACACGTGCGGATTTCCCATCATAAGGGACCAAAACCACTTATTTCCTCTAATTAAATCTTATAATATCTAATTATAGCATACTAGCTCATACATCCTGTTTCATATAAGTAAAATCACTTATAAGGGCTTATATGCCCCAAAACATGCACAAACGCGTACTATAATTACACGGGTCTTCAAAACATGATCACAATCACTACTTTCGTCTAATTACATCTTATAACACCCATCCATAGCATGCTAGCCCATACACAAAGCTCCGCATATACCAAATTACCTATATCGGCCTATATACTCCAAAAACATGCACAAAACATGCACGGGGTAAAAATATGCAGAAATGATTTGATATATTTAGTTTTTATACCTCAACACGTCACATTAACCCATAATATAGGTTTTATCTACTTAAAATAGTTAATTTCACCAAATATCTCAAAATCCCATTTTCGTGCCTTAAAAATCCGTATTTTTCGGAAAATTGAATTTTTAGCATAACTTCTATCAAATATATCGAAATGCCACGAAATTTGGCCACAACATAAAATATTTATAAATACAACATACTCACCTGACGGATCGAGCAAACGATGTCCCACGTCCGTCCTGTAGCCAGTGGAAGTTCGACTTTTTCCTCCTAATTGAAAAATTATAGAACCGATTAGTGTAAAGCTCAAAACTCTACCTCCGGACCTCCAAATTTCAATCCGTCTTCACCCCCGCGTCACAAATGACATATGTAGGTGAGCTACATCGACGGATTTCAAATTCGAACCCCGATGCAAGAACTCACATATTGATCGGAGGCTTTCTAATAGGAAAATTTCCTATTTCCTAATTTCTTCAATCCCTTGGTCCTAATATCTCAAATTAGGGTTAACAACAATAATGGAACTCATCTATACCTCCGAATTCATCAAATTCTTACCTCTATATCACACGGGCATTTCACCGAACACCCGGTGTGCATTTTTTTACCTATAATCCATTTCACTCAATTTAATTGAGCTGGAAGCCTATAAAAATCATCCTAAATTTATATTAATACTTCCATAATACTCTACACCCTCACATGCATCTTCTACAATTATTTGGATCGAGTTTTCTACCCGATTTCATAAACTCCATAATTCGAGTTTATGCCAAAATCACTACTCCCCGTTTTATTCTAATGGCTCACTACAATTTTTACCACCATACCAGAGATAATTCTTATATATATATCTCTATTTTACAAACCCAAAACCCTAATTTACTAACAAATTGCAATTCCTCTAACAACCCACTAATTTCCCAAATCTTCTACTTCCAACACTTCTAAATCTCTCTACCATCATAATCCTACTCAATAAAACTAACCACACTAAATTTTATACGAATAAATAAAATAGGGTATACCTTTTCGGAATCCTTTCGAAAATCCGATGCTACCACGTTGTAGAGGACCCTTCAATTAGCCTATTCCCCAATTTAATTTGGATTTGGCGAAGGAACGAAGTGGATTTGAAGAGAGAGAGAGGGAGGCCGAAAGATGGGTTCGGCTGACTTCGCTGCCTTCGATCGGGAGAGAAAAGAAGGAAGGAAAAGAAAGAAGAAGGAATGGGTGTTGGGGAAATTTTTTTTTTTATAAAATATATTATATATAATAATAGTAATAGTATGGTATATTTACCTATAAACCTTCCAAATATAAAATATTACAAATAAACCCCAACTCTATTTTTAACAATACAAAATATATTAAAACATTCCATAATAATCCTCCAAAATCATAAAACAAAATTAAACAATAATTTTTTTTTCCATATAAAACTCGACTCATGCTTCAATATACCATTTACACCAGTCCAATAAATACTCATACCAATATCCATATTTAAAAATAAAATATATCAAAATAATTATTCACCATTCCAAATATATAAACAAGCGTTTCCGATATTTTAAAAATTCGAGGTGTTACAGTTATCTATGATGAGGTTAGATGTAACCTATGTAGTCTCTGTTGAGACGGTTGTTTGTTCTAGAGTGAGCGAGGCCCAGATAATTGGCAGTTGTGATATTTGGATTTTGAGAAGTTACCCGTGTGGGTTGACTTTCTCTTGAGAAGTGGTCAGTGTGGGCTAACTTTCTCAGTGTTGGTTTAAGTCTGGTGGGTAAGCTAAACTCTAGGCCTTAGTAACTACAATTTAAACTTAAGGACAAACATAGTTGGTGACATGATGAAACAAGAGCAAACGTGAGTTATGAACTCCAGAATGATCCTTGGAGTGAGACAGTCCCTAGTATTCCGGGACGATGGTTGAAATAGGCCACAGAATGATCCACGGAGCAGGAATAATCTCCAGTATTCTGGGATGAGAGCGACGCTCATGGGGCATTTGTGTGATAAGGGTTCCAGAATGACTCGCACAGAGAGACAATCCCCAATATTCTAGGACGATGGATGAAATAGGCCACAGAATGATCCACGGAGAGGGATTGATCTCCAGTATTCTTGGGCGAGAACCAATACTCGCAGAGTGTCTAAATCTTGTAGTAGTCATAGTAGTAGATTGCATGGTGAGGGATTTAACCCTATAATGTGGAGTACATAGGTGCTTGCCCTCGGACCTATGTAGAATGGGATGCATAGAATCCACACAAGTATGTATTAGTGTCATTGTAGTGTAAGCATCTGCATTAGGCATTAAGTCATAACATACACTGACATTTTTAGGATAGTCACTTTTTCTCTTTATGCATTCAAGTGTGTGGTTGTTAAGATAATGAGATCGCTGTATTATCGCATTGCGTTAGGTGTATGCAACCGATGTGCCCACAGTTTTCTAGTTGCAGGACTAAACTTGACACGGACTTAAAATCACTAGGATGAGCTGTTGCAAGATTGAAGAATTTTCATTATTGTATATCATTTTGTATTCCTTTAAATTTCTGCTGTGTTGATATAAAGAATAAGTTGTAATAATAAAGTTTTAAATTCCTTGTAAAATTGTACGAATTTGAAGTAAAATATCCTATTGTGCTACGAATTACATGTGAATGGAATTCGGGGTATTACAGAGTGGTATCAGAGCTTGGTACGACAAGAAGGCAATGTCAGATGCCTGATCAGGGGTTCTCACAGTGTGATTGATGGCGATGCATTGGCTCTTACGCTGACATACTCAGGTCGGCTAGCCACCAATGCGGTTGCAACAGTCGAGAGGATGTGGGCATAAAACAAGCTCTAAGGTTACCTTTGTGGCCATTACTGTCCTGAGTGGCATGCGGTAGTCTACACAGAGTGGTATCAGACCCGACTTCAATAAGTAGTCCAAAATTATAAGGACGACACATTAGGGTGGACATTAGAAGTATAGTTTAGTTTATAGAGATTTAAGTTGATTTACATTTTTCTTGCTCTATACATTGATGTCTTCTCCTCCATTTCCTTATAAGATGGTAGATCAAGAACCAGTGGATAAAGTAGAATGGTTCTTTGAAGACCCCGAAGAAGAGGAAGAATTCGAAGAAAAAGAAGAACCGGAAGCAGAAGAAGACCCAGAAGAGGAAGAGGGAGAACTGCCCAATCTCGGGAGATTACTCCACCTCCACCTGATTCCCTAAATGAATCCTCGGATGAAGAACCAGTTCGAGACAAGAAGGACTACATCATCGCTTCTCTCCGAAAGTAATTGATTATCCATAAGTGGAGAGTAAACCACTTGGAAGCTCATCATGCGGAGAACAAGCAGAACACTATAGCTTTGAGCCACCAAGTGTGGGAACTTGAGAAGCTTCGACACAGGAATGCTCAAAATTTCACCCAACTAGAAAACAAAACTCGTTGGGGGAAGCAATAATGCCGCCGAAGATGCGAGGAGATGTAGAAGGAAATAGATGAACTACAGGGAGAGCTCAGAGAAGCCAAGAGGAACCATAGAATCTAGACTGTTTTATGTGGGAGTTTTCTAGTGTTTTATGTATTGGATGTATGTACAAATTTTGTTTCTGAATGTATAAAGTTTATCTTTGGAAATAAATAAATTGTGTTGGAAGAAGAGTATATGTTGTTGCTATTTTGGTGATTAATGAAGTTTTATGACCCAGAAATGGTCGTACGAAGAACTCGAAATTATGAGGGAACCAGCGGTGAAGGCAACAGGCTGGACCTGAAAACAGAACTTACCCGTGTGTACCAAACACTCAACACATTTGTAGCAGCAAGTGTGAACAGGAACCCAAGGGCGGGGCAGGCAGTGCAAGTTTTGGAGGCTATCAGATTGGTGGAATCATTCAAAAGGATGAAACCACTTGTTTTCGAGGGTACGGTCGGCCCGGATGCAGCCGGTGACTGGATTCGGCAGATTGAAACAGTGTTCGAGGTCTTGGAGACTCCTGAAGCAAGCAAGGTGAAGCTGGCCACTATTTAGCTAGAGAAGGATGTCGGGGTTTGGTGGAAGTCCATAAAGAGAACTTTGGAAAATGAACCTATTACTTGGGAGGAATTTTTGGAGAAGTTCCGCAGGCACAATTTCCCGATGGATGAGCAGGAGAAAAATGCTATGGAGTTCCTGAGTTTGCAATAGGGAAGCTTGTCAGTTGAAGAGTATGAGAAGAAGTTCACTCAGCTCTCAAGGTATGCATGTAAGTTGGTGATCGACGAGGCCAAGAAGGTGAGGAAGTTTGAACATGGGCTGAGGCGAGGTCTGAGGTCTGTAATGATACCCCTCTGTATCTGTCACGCCCCGCTTCCAAAAAGAATACGGAATACGGTACGCGATTAAGCCCAGCAGATAGTTTTCACCATTCATAAGCCGGATTTGCTTGACTCATCACAACAATAAATATACCAGTATACTCCAACCAAGCATGCATAAACAATCATAACTCAACAGTATTTATTGAAACAATAATAAATATCCCAACAAATACAAAATCTGAAACAAAATAATAATCCTGGTACTACAAGCCCAAATACAAGTCTCAATACCATTCACAAATATAAATAGTTCATCAAAATATTTTAAGGAAATGATTCCAATTGCGTAGCTCAAAACTTTTGCTCACCAACTTCAGTAGGCAATTGATCAGCAAAACCTGCTCATATGGCAATTATAAGGAAAATAGGAAAACAGGAAAACATAACGCCCGTTAGATGCAAGTCTGGGCCGCAAGCAGCTCAAGTAAGGAAATGGGGGCAAAACTAACTAGACAGGAAATACTAACATAGAGAAGTAGTAAATATGACATTCTACAGATGGCAGTAAACAGCGGAATAATAGTAAAAGTATAACAGTAACAGTAAGGGTCAACAATAACCAACAATAACAGTAAATCATTAGTAACAGTGAATCAAAAATAACATGATGTGACAGTGTAAACAGTTATTCTTATATCTAATGTTCATTACTAACTAGGTAGTATTTCATGCGTCCCAAATTATACCACATGGTTGCTACAGCAAACAGTTTCGTTTTAAGATTTCGTAGTGGAACTTGTATAGGGCAGTATATTTAGACAAATAGTAATAGTAACAGTAACAGTAATAATAACAAACGGTGTCATGGATCATTCCCTCATGCATCCAGAGATAAACAGTAGGTACCACAGTAAACCGTGGGGAAAATGAGTTCCCTCCGAATATGCATTTCTATATTGTCTACTACTCGATCTTTTTTCTTAAAAACCCCGGCTTGATTTATTTTCATTATTAACAATAGGTGTGAACGAATACAATAGTCTAGAGACATGGCATGAACAAAGGATAATTCTAAGATAAAGTAGTACTTACAACGGTTGATAAAAACAACTCATAATAGTCAAAACAACGAAACTTTCAGTTCTGGACAACAAGACACTACTGTACCAAATCTGAGATTTCCGTTGCTACAGAAAAAAAACCTATATCCGTTAGAAAATCTAGAAACTTGACTCTCTTTCGATTCCAGTACATATATATAAGTCACATATCAGTCACAGAAATAGGGTTGAAAACATCGTTTAATACAGAAATCGTGTTCAGCCAGAAAATGCAAAATCATGTTTATAAGCATGAAAAGAGTTTAAAATCATCACAATTAAATCTGGGAAAAATCTGGAATATTACCTAACATATCTAGTGTCAAAATATAAAATTCCTTGAAATTATATAACAGATAGTATAGTCAACAAAATTGGGAAAACAGAGTAATGCAACAAAATCTCAATTCTGAAAGTTCAGACATAGAAGTACCAAAACAGAGATAATTCACAAAATATAATTCGAAATATAGATTCGTCAAAGGTTTAGTAAAATAGAAAAATCAGGCTACATTTTATATTCATAATGTTTTCATCAAAAACAAATAGAATTAGGTTGAAAACATAATTCTTTACTGAACAACATGCAATTTGGAGGTAGGACAAACAGTGAGGGGCTCTGCCTGGCTGCTCGCTGCGGTGCTACTGTTCGACGGCAGTGATGAGGGGACACGAGGGGGTGCAGTGGGGGATCGGGAAGAGGAGAGGGGTGATCGGTGGGGTGATGGCCGGTGTCGGAGGTAGGACGACGATAGTAAGGAAGGGGGGAGGTCGGGAGGTCGGGGTAGGGGAGAGAGGTAGATGATGGCTGAGGAGAGGGAGAGAGAGAGGTAGTATTAGGGTTAGGGTTTAATTAGGGTGTTTATATAGAGACAATATGGGTTTGGGGGAACTGGGTAATATCCAGTAGGAAGAAAAGAATCCAATAAGAGATAATTAGGCTATGAAATAGGTTTAAACAATAAACGAGATCAAAGAAAAATTGTAGATCAAATAAATGAGAATAAAAAAGATGAATTCATGCAAAATGAATCAAAAGAGAGAGAAGAACAACACACTATACAAAAGAAATGAAAATAAATACAACAAAAAATAAAGTAGAATAATCAAGAATTTTATTAAATATAATTAAAAATACAAATATGATCAATAGGGATTACAAATCCTACCCACCTAACAAGAAGAATTTCGTCCTCGAAATTCAACCAGAAGTATAGAGGGTAACTCCAAAAGAAAAGAAAATACAATAATAAAAGCAAAAATAGCAAAACAAGAGCTACACAAATAAATGAGGAAACCTTCGCTGAATATCCTCCTCCAGCTCCCAAGTCGACTCACCCGGTGAGTGAGGATTACAAGAAACACGAACAAGATTGATCACCTTGTTCTTCAAAACCTTCTTCCGCCGGTCCACAACAGCAACTGGCGGAATTTCACAAGACAAGTCCGGCCTCACAAATAAATCCGAGTAGTCAATCACGTGGCTCTCATCACGGATATACTTCCTCAGTTGCGAGACACGAAAGACATCATGCACTTTAGATAAAGTCAGGGGGCAATGCAAGATGATAGACACCTTGCCTACTCATTCCACGATATCAAACAGTCCGATGAACCTGGGGCTCAACTTGCCTCCGCCACCAAAACGAATGACACCTCGCCATGGCAATACCTTAAGGAAAATATGGTCTCCCACCTCAAACTCTAAGGCTTTACGATGAACATCAGCCTATCGCTTCTGTCTGTCTTGCGCGGCTTGAAGATGCTTCCTGATCTGACTCATAGTATTCACCGTTCTGGTGATCAACTTCGGGCCCCAACACATTGGCGATCGACACTTACGAACATAGAGTGCCTCGAAAGGAGCAACTTTAAGACTAGCCTGAAAACTATTATTGTATGAGAACTCTACGAGATGCAAGTGATCCTCCCAAGAACCTCTAAATTGCAACACACATAACCTCAACATTTCTGCTAGAGTATGGATGGTCTTCTCTGACTGTCCATCTGTCTGAGGGTGAAAAACAGTACTGTACTTTAACTTACTTCCCAGACTACTCTGAAAACCCTCCCAAAACTGCGACCTGAATCTCGTGTCCCTGTCGGATACAATACTGACTGGAACCCCATGAAGTCAGACAATCTATTGCATGTACTTCTCACCTAGGCTCACAGTAGACTGTCCAACTCTGAAGGGAACAAAGTGAGTGCTTTTCTTCAACCTGTTCACAATCACCCAAATGGCATTGTGACCCTAAGGACTCCCCGGCAAAGCAGTCACATAATTCATGGTGATATGCTCCTACTTCCACTCCAGAATGGGAAGAGGCTAAAGAAGTCTGGCGGTCCTCTGATGCTCTGCCTTCACCTGCTGACAGATCAAGCACTGCGACACAAATCTCTCCACGACCCTCTTCATACCATGGCACCAAAAATGAAGCTTCAAGTCCCGGTACATCTTCGTATCACCAGGATGAATAGAGTAGGACGATTGGTGGGCTTCCTCAAGCAAATTCTGACGAACTTCACCCTTCGGAACACACAATCTGGACCCAAAACGAAGAGATCCATCTGAGTGAACAACCATATCGGTCCTCGTACTCGCTTCAACTTTGGATCTGAACCCTTGCAATTGCTCATCACCTACCCGAGCCTCCTTAATCTACTCAACAAGAGACGACTGCAATTGTAGCATCATGCAACTCCTATCAGAACTTGTCAAGATCACATCCAAATCCAACCTCCTCATCTGCTCAACATGCTCTCTCTGCTGAGTTAGGAACATGGCAACTGGTCTCATACTCAAAGCATCTGGCACCAAGTTCACTCTACCAGGATGGTATTGCAAATTGATATCATAGTCAACCATCAAGTCCAACCATCGCCTCTGCCTCATGTTCAATTCCATATGAGTGAAGACATACTTGAGACTTTTGTGGTCAGTAAAGATTTTCACTCGGTCACCAAGCAGATAGTGCCTCCACAACTTCAATGCAAAGATCACCGTAGCCAACTCCAAATCATGGGTAGGGTAGTTCTTCTCATGCGGCCTCAACTGTCTGGACGCATAAGCAACAACTCAATCCTTCTGCATCAACACTGCACCTTGGCCCTTGCCAGAAGCGTCACAGGGAACCACAAAACAGCCTGAACCATTCGGAATAGTCAACACAGGCACTGACGTTAACTGGCTCTTCAACTCTGCAAAATCTTCACTACAAGCTCCATCCCAAACGAACTTCTGATCTTTTCCAGTCAGCTTAGTCAACGGACTAGCCATCTTCGAAAAGTCTTGGACGAACTTCTGATAATACCCGGCCAAACCAAGGAAAATTCTCACTTACAAAACCGACTTAGGAACATGCCAATCCTTGACTGCAGAAATCTTGGTCGGATTGACAGAGATACCATCGCCTGAGATAATATGCCCCAAAAAGGTAACTTGATCAAGCTAGAACTCACACTTGCTGAGTTTTCTGTAGAGCTGATTCTCCCTCAAGGTCTGCAGAACCAACCTCAAATGATCAGCATGATCCTTCCAATTCCGAGAATATACCAGAATGTCATCTATGAAGACCACCAAGAATCTATCTAAAAATGGAGAGAAAACCTTGTTCATCAGACTCATGAACACTGTTGGCGCATTCGTGATCCCGAAAGGCATCACTAGGAACTCATAGTGCCCGTATCTGGTCCTGAACGCAGTTTTCTATACATCAGCTACCTTCACCTTCACTTGATGATAACTAGAGCAAAGATCCAACTTCGAAAAGACAACAGCTCCACCCAGCTGATCAAACAAATCATCGATCCTGGGTAGATACCGATTTTTTTACTATAACACTGTTCAGCTCATGGTAATCCATGCAAAGACGAAGATTCTCGTCCTTCTAGCTGATAAACAAGATATGAATGCCCCACGGGGACACACTGGGCCTGATGAAACCCAAATCCAGCAATCCTTGGACCTACACCTTCAGCTCTGCTAGCTCAACTGGTACCATCCGGTAAGGATTCTTTGATATCAGTGCAGTACTTGGCTGAACATCAATACCGAATTCTATATCCCTATCTAGGGGAAGTCCAGGCAACTCCTCGAGAAACACATCCAAAAATTCCGCACAATAAGAGCCGCAGCCTCACAGCCTGAATGCAACTCCATTGCACAACCAGCATCGACAACTACTTCCTGACCATGCCCAAGGGGTAACTCCCCAGCATGGAACTCAAACTCCTCACGGTCTGACATCCTGAAAACAACCTTCTTCGCTCGACAATCAATGATCGCATGGGTCTCACCTAGCCAATCCATGTTGAGAATCACATCAAACCCTGAACTACCAATCACAATCAGATCTGCCCTGAAATCAGCACTCCCAATCACCACAGGACTCTGCTTGCACTCCCGAGAATAAACGACAACACCGCCACCTGTGGTGATATGCCAAGCAACCGGCAACTCACTGCACACCAACTGATGCATATCCACAAAGTGGGAGGAGGCAAAGGAATGGGTTGCCCCAGAATAAAAAAGAACACGAGCAAGAACAGAATGAACAAGAATAACACCTAAGATAGAGCCAAACAAGGGAAAAGATGAACAGATAAAAGATAACCAAGGAATATGAAAAATGATGCAGAAAGACAACATGAAGAAAGATGCAAGAGAAATAAATAAAACAATGAACAAATAATAGAACAACAAAAGAAAACACAAAAGAATACCTGCAATGACTTCTTCCGCAATCTGAGCTTCCTCCGTGGTCAAGTTGAACGCCTGACCTCTCCCTGGAGCAGCGGTCCTCTGACCGACGATCTGACACTACGGGGAAGTGGCGGTCTAACCTGACTACGGACTGGTGTGACTGCAATCTAGTTGTGCCTCCTCCGAGGACAATCTTGAACCAAGTGGTCGGTAGCACCACAACAGAGACAACGGCGGTTGGCCTTCCAGCAATCTTGCACAAATGCGCATGGGTGTGGCAAAAGTCGCAAACAACAACCCGTGGAGGAGCAGGACGGTAGAGAAATGTCCTGACAGTAAGGACCGGAGCTGGCCTCCTGATCGGACCTCCAGTAGCCCTGGCAGCAACAGCAGCGGGGTACTGCACAACCCGCTGAGAAGGGGTCTCACGAGCACGAGTCTGCTCTGTCGCTTGAGCTACCTCCAAGGCATCCGCGTAGGTACGGAGACGATGGGTGGCCAAGTGCACCTGAATACCCTGATCAAGACCCAAAAGGAACCTCCGAGCCTGGTCCTCCTCATTCACCACCAAGGTGGTAGCGAAGCGGCTAAGCCTGGTGAACTCCACGGCATACTCGTCCACGGATCTAGAGCCTTGTTCCAAGAAAACTTGGTGTTACAATACTACATATATAATATATAACAAAATCTCAAAACACGGCACTAATAAATCTACCAGACAACCAACCAACCAACCAACCAACCAACCTGCTTCAGGGCAAGAAATTGATGCTCCATTTCTACCCAAGTGATGTGCGGGAAGAATTTCTTTAGGAAGCTTTGAGCGAAAGTGGCCCAAATAATAGGCCGCTCTAGCCTGTAGGATTCTGCTCTTCACCAGATGTGGGCCAAATCCACCAACTAGACGCATACCACATCCACACGGTCAGCATCGGCGACCTTAGCTTCCTGTAGCAGACTCTCCATCCGGATCAGCCACTGCTCAGCCTCAAGTGGCGTCTCAGTACCAGCAAACTTATCAGGGTGCAACCTCATCAAATCTACAATGGTACCTGGAGGAGGGGGCAAAGCTACAGGAGCAGGCACAACAGAAGTCGGAACAGCATTCCGGTTAGCAACTTCCAAAGCGGCCTTAACCAATTCGCTGTGCTCCTGCTACATCTGAGCAATTTGCTGGAGCACCTGAGTTACAGCTGCCAACTCAGGATGGACTTATTGCGAAGACGAACCATTACCACGAGCCATAGTCTGCACAAAACCCAAAATAATTAGCATTCAGATCCAGCTGATTAATAATTCTTTGTGCAATGCATGACTTGTTGGGGGCCAAGTAAATCCGATCGAGTCAATCCTGTCTAATGTATTAGTCAAACTAACACATTAGCCAAATCTGAAGCTCTGATACTACTAAAAACCTTGTCACATCCCGCTTCCCAAAAGAATACGGAATACGGTACGTAACTAAGCTGAGCGGATAGTTTTCACCATCCATAAGCTGTACAGATCTACTTGACTCATCACAACAATAAATATACCAGTATACTCTAACCAAGCATGCATAAACAATCATAACTCAACAGTATTTATTACAACAATAATAAATATCCCAACAAATACAAGATCTGAAACAAAATAATAATCCTGGAACTACAAGTCCAAATACAAGTTTTAATATAGTTCACAAATATAAATAATTCATCAAAATATTTTAAGCAAATTATTCCAATTGCATAGCTCAAAAATTTTGCTCACCAACTCCAGTAGGCAATTGATCAGCAAAACCTGCTTATATGACAATTACTAAGAAAAATAGGAAAACAGAAAAACATAACGCCCATTAGAAGCAATCTGGGCCGCAAGCAGTACAAGTAAGAAAATGGGGGGAAAACTAACTAGACAGGAAATAATATCATGGAGAAGTAGTAAATATGACAGTCTACAGATGGAAGTAAATAGCGGAATAACAGTAACAGTAAGGGATCAACAGTAACCAACAATAATAGTCAATCATTAGTAACAGTGAGTCAACAGTAACATGATGTGACAGTGTAAATAGTTATTCTTATGTCTAATGTTCATTACTAACTAGGTAGCACTTCATGTGTCCCAAAATTATACCACATGGTTGCTACAAAAAACAGTTTCGTTTTAAGATTTCGTAGTGGAACTTTTATAGGACAGTATATTCAGACAAATAGTAATAGTAACAGTAATAACAACAAACAGTATCATGGACCATGCCCTCATGCATCCAGAAATAAATAGTAGGTACCACAGTAAACAGTGGAAAAAACGAGTTCTCTCCGAATATGCAATTCTATATTGTCCACTACTCGATCTTTTCCTTAAAAACCCTGACTTGATTTCTTTTCATTATTAACAACAGGTGTGAACGAATAAAACAAGATAAAGATATGGAATGAACAAAGGATAAGTCTAAGATGAAGTAGTACTTACAACGGTTGATAAAAACAACTCATAATAGTCAAAACAACGAAACTTTCAGTCTGGACAGCAAGACACTACTGTACCAAATCTGACATTCTCGTTGCTACAGAACAGAAAACCTAGATCTGTTAGAAAATCTAGAAACTAGACTCTCTGCCGATTCCAGCACATATATATAAGTCATATATCATGTAATATCCCGGTCAGATATTATATTGGAATTATAATTATTTTAAAATTAAAACATATTTATGGAAATTACTTGGTTTTACTAATAAAAACTTATCTGTATATATATATATATATATATATATATATATATATATATATATATATATATATATATATATAAGTAAGTATATATATGTATTGTATCGGTTTTGTGCACTAGTACAAAATCCTGTAAAATGCATTTTTGAGAAAATATCTGTAAAATCTTGGGCTGATATTTAAAATTATTATTTTATTATTATGTTCAGAATTGAAATGTTTTGATGAACATAACCCGGTTTTGTTAATAAACATTATCTATCTATCTATATATATATATATATATATATATATATATATATATATATATATATATATATATATATATACCAGTCTGTATACATCTGTATTGTATCAAATTAGTACTGAAATCTTCCGAGCCAGTAATAAAATTATTTTTATTATTATCTCTAAATTCAAATATTTTTGGTAGAGATTATTCATTTTAACGAATGAAAATTATCTCTATAGACAGATATATGTACGTATATGTACTGTATCGATTTGTACGAAATCATGTAGTATGTGAGTTTGGGAAAATTGTAACACCCTGCAAAATTGGAAATGACAATTTTGCCCTTGTGTGTTACGCACGTGTATTTTGTATCGTTACTGGTAATATTTATAACGTGTTTTCATTGCATATTGTGATTTCTGACTATTTATGCATTCCACGTATATTTTATCTTATTTAAATCAACTAAAATATTAAACTTTCAATCTCTGGATTTTACGTGCTTTTTACGTATTTTTGATGCATGTATCGATTAAGTATTTCCACCTCTACGTGCAATATTTTATATGTGTTTAAATTATTTATTTTATATATTCAAATCCATTTTATAAAATGGAAATTCATTTTCTCGCATTTTTATCTAAATACTTTTGTACGTGTAATGCACGTGTTTTCCATGTACGTAATGATTACGTCGTGAAATATAAAAAGATTAATAAATACATTTGTCTTATATTGTATTTTTATTATCTTTAAAAAAATTTCGTTGATAACGTCGAATTTCGTATTTTTTTGATATTTTACGTGCGACGCACGTGTTTGTTTCGATGCGCGTATTTGGGCATATTCTTTCTCGAAATGAATTTTGTAAAATATGTGCACATTTATTTTATTTGTGCATGAAGCATTATAATTTTTTAAATTAAGCTAATTGTTACATACATATTGTGTGTGTGTGTGTGTGTATATATATATATATATATATATATATATATATATATATATATATATACCTATGCACTCCTAATCCCTTTCTTTCCTTGCCCTGTCTACATCCGAACACAACTCATCCAGCAAAATGGTCCCCCTTCCACTGTTGACAACTATACCTATATCATATAGTTATTTATACTTATATCTCTATGTATATATGATCAAATGTATATGCATTATGCATACATGATGTTGGAGTGCGCTTTTCCTGTGAGTTGGCCGGTTTGGAAATGAAGAGGTTGGGGGTTAGGATTTTGACGAGGTGGGAGTTAGAGAATTGAACAGTTGGAGTAATGGGTTGATTAATAGGTAGCTTTAATAACCACTTAATTAATAAACCTACAAATATCCCCACCCCTACACTGTACTTCTTCCATTCTTTCTTTCCCCTCTGTCTAATCTGAGCCCCATCCAGTACAACACCCCAATTGTTTTCTCCACCTACTCACACCACACACCATTCCCATTATATATATATATATATATATATATATATATATATATGAGCTATGTTGCATGAATAGCTATGTTTGCATACAAGAAAGATGGAGCTACTATTTGCTTGGCCGAAAATGAGCTATATGAGTAGCTATGTTTGCATACAAGAAAGAGGGAGCTTCTGTTTGCTTGGCCGAAAATGAGGTGGAGTTGAAGATCTTGCTGTTTTTGCTTTGGGCGAATGGAGTATTGGAGCTTTTTCTTGCGCGCGAATTTCGAGCAGGCGAAGCGGAGTCTCTAGGAGCTCCCACTCTAGGAGTGCAAATTGCAAGAAATCAACATTTCTTGGGTGGGTGATCCTTTATACTTTCCAAATTATTGAGTATTTGCATGTGTAGATACTCTAAAATTTAAATTGCTAATATATAAATTGTTAGTTTGTTCTCATGATATGTGATGTGTGTGATAGAGAAACTCTAAAATTTTGAGTGAATTGCATGTTGATTTAAAATTAGATTTGAGAAATTAAAGTTTGGAGTTTGCGTAAATTAGCATGTGAATTGTTCATTTGTGTTCACTTTAGAAGAGTAGATATTTTTATAAAATACGAATTTAATTTACCATGAGAAAAATTCTTTTATCGCTAATGGACATGGAAAAATATATATAGTGAAGAAAAATTGACATTTCACAAATTATAGCAAAAATTGAGTTACTCTTCACGCGGTAGAAAATTTCAATTGTGTGAACTTATTGTTGCATTAGAATTCAGTATGGTATTCTCTGACTATTTTAGAATGAGTAGGTTGACCGTAATTAACCGAGGGAGCAGTAAAGATTAAATGCACGTATATTTTTTAAAAGAAATGAATCAGTCGAGGTTAAATAGTTGAAGGTGTAAACTCCATATAGGCTGTGATCTGAGCAATGGCTCAATGGGTAGACATTCAGATGCCTCTTAGTCGGCATGGGTTCGAGTATAGACGTCATTGAGTTGGTTTTCAGAAACATTTTCGTAAACAGAATGAACTAGGGAGAGTTTGGATATTTAAAAACCCATGTGTACTTTAGTCACGTGGGCGCACTTGGCCCCTTGGCTTGGTGGTTGGGCTTTCTTCTTGCTGATTGTGGGTTCGAATCTATGGGGGGTCTGACTTTGTTTTTAAAAACCCTTTCTTTTAAAATGTGAAGGCTCTGATTTTGTTTCTAAAACTTATTTTTAGTATGTGAAGGCTCTAACATATTCTAAAACCCTTTTATTTTAATAAACGTTTTCATTGGATATTTTTGAAAGTATTGGAAGTGTGAGAAGAACATAATTAAAAGTGAAATTGAGTTAATTGATAAGTTGATGAATTTGAAATTTTATTCAAGAGTATGACCTTGATTATAAAAAGATTAATTTTTGGCAATGTAATTGATTTTTCTCTAAATGAGATTCTATGATTATTTTGGTTGAGTAAGAATACTTGATGTGGTTTAAGATACTATATGTGATTAAATTATGAGATTTGAAGTGATTACTCTATGTTATGAGTTTATGAAAAGAAATGTTGTTTTTTTTAAAGTATTGTGAATAAGTGAATGAATGAATTATGAATGATGCAAAAGTAAGAGATTGATAAAGTTGAAGATATGAAGTTTAATACATGATTATTGAAGGGTATGAGTACCCATGGATTCTTGTACATGAAAGATTGTGATTTAGAGTTTAGTGAGACCCCGGGTACCGGCATTGTTGATTTGAGTAATATTTTTGAGATATGGCCATGGAGCTATCTCGGTATTTGTGATTAAATCTAGTAGGGGGTAAGACTAAATCTAGGTATGATAATTTATTCATATCTTGAACTTAAGAACTAGGCACATAAGTAAAGATGTAGTAAAACTCGGGAAAACGTAAGTGGGGCACTCTATATAGTCCGGCGGTGTACTCCGGGACTATAGACCCAGTCGGACGGTGTACTCCGGGATTAAGGTTGTTTCGATGGAGACAAGATTTTATTTTAAATCCGGGACTATGCGTAGTCGGGCGGATAGTTTGCCGTACTCTAGTGTATATACGTATACCAGGGCTAGAGGGGTACTTGCGGGAGGTTCACACGACGAGGAGTCTGTATAACAGTTGGGCAGTGTACTCCGAGACTGGGATCCGTACTCGTGGAATGTCTAAACCTTGCTTTTATTACTGAGTAGTTGTCATGGCGAGGGATCGAACCCTTTAATGTGGAGTACGTAGGTGTTTGCCCTCGAACCTATGTAGTATGTGATGCATAAAATCCTAACAAGTATGCATTAGTGTCATCTTAGTATAAAATATCTGCATTAGGCATTAAGGCATTGCATACACTTACATGTTTACTGTAGACACATTTAACACTTTATTTGCATTCAAGTTGTGGTTTGCTAATGTATTGAAATCGTTATATTTTCGGCATAGTGAGGATGGCCGTGTATAATATTTTCGTCGGTTATAAGTAACTGACGTGCCCACAGTTTTATATGCATGAATTGGATTATCCATGAAGATACAAAGTTGATATGCTGCTCTTGATTTAGTTAACTGTTAAAGATACTGTAAATTGTATATTATTTTCATTGTTGTACTTCATTTTATCTTTCGTTGTGTAAACAATTGTAAAGAACTCTGATGTATGATAAAAAGTTTAAATTTCCTTGTAAAATTGTAAGAAGTAAAGTGTAAAGATCCTGTGGAATCTTGAATTCGGTCTTATTTGAAATTCGGGGCGTTACAAAAATAACTCTGATTATTGATCAATTATGATCAAATAGAAGTTTAGGTATTGATCAGTCATGATCAAATAGAAGGTTAGGATTGGATTAGGATTTGATTGCAATTTAGATTTACAAATTGAATGGATTAGGGTTTGATTGCAATTTAAATTTACAAATTGAACTCCAATTGTTTTGAGCCACAAAGAGAGAGAGACAAGTGGCTCTCTTCTCACCCACAAGCTCTCTCTCTCTCTCTCCCTCTACTTAAGTGGCCGGCCAACCCTATGAGGCAAAACCCCATTTCATTTTCTTGTTTCCTTCACTCTCATCTCATTTTCCTCCTTCTTGTTTTGTTTTAAAGTTTAGAAAAAAATTGAGAAAAATAGATAAGAAAGAGAGACCAAAATCAGAAAGAAAAAGAGTGGGTTTCTTTCTTGAGGTTGTTCTTGAAGAGGATCAAGAACAAGGAGCATGGAGCAGAAGAAGCTAGCTAGTTCTTCCTACACATTGGGTGGGGTTTCTCTACTTTTGTGTTTTGATTATTTGTTTTCTTGTTGTATGTTAAAGAACTTGGACTAAAACCATGTGCATATGAGAATGTATGGACTAGAATAAAAGGCATACAAATTGAAGTAGTAGAACTCAAGTAGAACACTAAAGAATCGATCTTAAACAAGTATGTAATTAGAATTAACTACTTGTGTTAAAATTGGAATTTCGAATCCAAATTAATTTGAGATCTTCTTGTATGTGTTACTACCATGCTCCAACTTTATAGATTTTTTGGGTTTAATTTGATGGGTGAAACAAATCGTTTCCCCTAAACAGCGAGTATAAAAAAGAAACTGCTGTTTTGGTTGATTCGACTTGTATTCAAGGGCTGGATTTTTGAGTTCCAAGCGGAATCTGAGAAAGTGGTCAACTAAAAAGTTGTAGTAGATGTTCTCCCCTTTCCAAAATGGCCAATTTTTTTAGATTCCGATAAGTATAGCAAAAGTTATTAGTTTTACAAGTTTCACTATTTGCTGTGCTTTTTGTTGTTTTTTAATTGTGTTCAAAGGACTGGATTTTGAGTTCCTTACGAAATCTGAGAAAGTGGTCAACTAGAAAGTTGTAGTAGTTGTTTTCCCCTTTCTAAAATGGCCAATTTTGTTAGATTTCGATAAGTATAGCAAAAGTTACGACCTTTACAAGTTTTAGCTTTTGCTGTAACTTTTGCGGTGCTTTTGTTGTTTTGAATTGTGTTCAAAGGACTGGATTTTGAGTTACTTACGGAATCTGAGAAACTGGTCAACTAGACAATTGTAGTAGATATTTTTCCCTTTCCAAAATGGCCAATTTTGTTAGATTCCGATAAGTATAGCAAAAGTTACGACGTTTACAAGTTTCACCTTTTGCTGTAACTTTTGATGTGATTTTGTTGTTTTGAATTGTGTTCAAAGGACAAGATTTTGAGTTCGAAGCGGAATCTGAGAAAGTGATCAACTAGAGAGTTGTAGTATATGTTCCCACCTTTCCAAAATGCCCTAATTTTATTAAATTTCAATAAGTATAGCAAAATTATAAGCTTTACAAGTTTCAGCTTTTGTTGTGCTTTTTGTTGTTTTTGTATTGTGTTTAGGGAGTTGGATTTTGAGTTCCTTACAGAATCTGAAAAGTGTTCAACTAGGAAGTTGTAGTATATGTTATTAGCTTTCGAAAATGTCCTATTTTGTTAAATTCCGATAAGTATAGCAAAAGTTATGAGCTTTGGAAGTTTCAGTTTTTGGGCTGTCTTTGTTGCTTTTTGTATTGTTTTTAAGGAGTTGGATATTGAGTTCCTTACAGAATCTGAAAAAGTGTTCAATTAGGAAGTTGTAGTAGATGTTCTTAGCTTTCCAAATTGTCATATTTTTTAAAATTTCGACAAGTATAGCAAAAGTTATGAACTTTAGAAGTTTCAGCTTTTGGCTGTCGTTGTTGTTTTTTGTATTGTGGTTAAAGAGTTGGATTTTGAGTTCCAAGCGGAATCTGAGAAAGTTTTAAACTAGATAGTTGTAGTATATGTTTTCCCCTTTCTAAAATGTCCAATTTGGTTAGATTCCGATAAGGGGAGTAGGAGTTATGACCTTTACAAGTCACAACAACTAGCCTTTTGGCTGAAGCTTCACTGTTTAGGTTGTTCGAGGTTTTTCTATCCCTTAATGACTAAATCTGAGAAGGTCATCAACTAGAGAGTTTTAGCAGAGGTTCTCACCTTTCCAAAATGTCCTATTTGGTTATATTCCGATAAGCGGAGTATGATTTATGACATTTACAAGTCACAACAGCTAGCCTTTTGGTTGAAGCTTCGCTATTTAGGTTGTTCGAGGTTTTTCTACCTCTTATTGACTGAATCTGAAAATGTTGTCAACTAGAGAGTTGTAGTAGATGTTCTCAACTTTCTATAAAGTCTAATTTTGTTTAATTCTAATAAGATTAGTATGTTTAATTGCTTTTAGTTTGTTATAAGGCTTTTTATATTGGTTTTGTGTATATAAGATCAAGTTTTGTTAGTAAGCTTATACACGAAATTCTAGTTCGGTTAACTAGAGTTGTCTTGAATTGTCAGTAGTTTGAATCATGCACTTGATTATGAGTAATAAGTATTCCTTGTGCTCATAAGTCATGTAATAAGTATTGGCCCATCTCATACGTAACCCAACTGGCTCGTATGTAGTTGTTTGTTCATGCGTAGCTCATTAGGCTCGTATGTAGTAATTATCTTGAATAGAGAGGCGATGAGTGGATTCGAGGAGATCTCGTGAAGTCTAGGTTGAGACTGGGAAGTTGTGTCAACAATTATTACACTCTTTTGAAGAGGGACATGTGCGGTGCTTTTTCATGATAAGTTGGAAGCACAGTGGCATGTCTCGCTTGTTTGAATCTTTTGGTGCCGTCTCATGGCAAGTTGAAAGTACGACTCTAGGTTGAGAGTACCTTGTAGCTCGTATGGGCCCATTTGATTGGTTAGGGTTAGTGACATCGTTAGGGTAGTAACTGTTACTTAACCATTTTTATCTATAAATTGCCGAAGGGTGGAAGTTGGTGTTAGGGGTGATACCTTATAATCCGACTTCTCCTATAGGCCGATACTAGGTGGTGTTTTGGGATGTATCCCACTGTCAAAGTGATACAGGCGGTGTTTTTCATGATTAGTTGGGAGCACGAGATCCGTATCTCGGCTGTTATTTTCTGAATTCCATGATAAGACCGGGAGGTTTTTCTAGGGAAATAGACCTTACAATTCCGTCAGGTTCTATGCCTTCTCATGATGAGTTGAGGGTACGGCTCAAGGTTGGCTAGTATCTTGTGGTTTGTGTTGGCTTTTGAGTGAGGTCCGGTTCGCTGGGTAAATAGAGGTAAACATGGACACCACTATTGTGCCGTAGTAGCGGAACTATACCGTATATGCAACCTCATCAGTCATGTAGTATTGTGTTAGGACCATGATGGGTACAAGAGTAGAATTCAAGATGCGGGTTCAAATCCCTATATATGAAGAAACGACTTGTTATGGGCGAATGTAGTATGGGCTGCATACTGTTCCGGAGATTTGCTTGCATTTGAATAAGTGCATCCTTGCATTAGTTAATCTTGCAATAGAGTCTAAGTCATAACATACACTGACACATCAATTATATATACACTTTTCTCTTTTCATCATTCTTTTTGTTTAAAGTTGGGAATCGCTGCTAGTCATCATCCTTAAAGCGTCAGTATATGTACTGACGTCCCCACTTCAATAGGTACTGGATTGCAAAACTACAGGTATAGGATTAAGGAGGATTCAAGGCAAGAGAAGCAAAGTGTTGATTTTATTTCAATTGTAACATCTGTTGTAAATTTATTTATGCTGAAAAGCATCAAAGTGAAAGTACCAAGTGTTATATATTATTCATTATACTCTGGTGTAATTTTTATTGAAAGTTTGAAACACTTGGCCTTGTATGGCATTATTGTAACACTGATGTAATGTATTGCAGTTTTATAACATTCGGACTTGTAATACATTTGTGTTGAATAAAAAAGTTTTGCATTTTCCTGCTTTTCTGTGTGTTGTGACTAATTGAAGGAAAATATTCTGGCTTATGTCACAGTTTCCCAGTGTATGGATTTCAGGGCGTTACAGAGTGGTATCAGAGCCGACTTCAATTTACAGTCCAACACAGTAGGAAAATTAAACTTGGTGCCTTATAGGAGTCGGGTTTTAGCTAGTTGTAGACAATTATAATTCATATTGTTGTTTCTTTCAACTTATGTTTTATAATTTTTCTATATCTATGGTAATACCCATGTTTATTGCTTTCTATCAGATGTCTCGCAAAACAAGAAGCGGTAGAATTGACCCGAATGAGGGCGAGGGGAGTGGGAGCAATGACACAGGTCTAGATATAGCGGCAGAATTTTCCCGTATGTACCAGGCATTCGGAGACCTAGCGAAGGCAAGCCGAAACAATGTGCAGCAACAAGGAGCACCCGCAGGTAGCCGGGGAGTAGCAGCTACCGACCCTGTCAAGATGGTCGAATCTTTCCGTAGGATGAGGCCGCCTATTTTTGAGGGCCAGGCAGACCCGACAGTAGCTGACGACTGGATTCGTCAAGTCGAGACAGTGTTTGAGGTGATGCTAACACCGGATGACAGCAAGGTCAGATTGGCAAGCATTCTACTAGAGAAAGACGTCGGGGTTTGGTGGCAGTCGGTGAAGAGGGGCATGGGCGAAGGACCCATTACCTGGGAAGACTTCGTAGGGGAGTTCAGGCAGCACTACTTTCCTTTGGATATGCAAGAAGACAAGGCCATGGAGTTGATCAACCTGAAACAGGGAAGCCTGACATGAGTGCGAGACCAAGTTCACAAAACTGTCCCTATATGCTCCAGAGATGGTAGAATATGAGGTCAAGAAGGCCAAGAGATTCGAGCAAAGGCTCAGACCTGCACTCAGAACCAGGATGGTACCTTTGTGCATTCGGAGATTCGAGAAGTTGGTCTGCCGTGCGGCAACGACAGAGCTTGATATGAACCGAGGACCAGAACTGCAAGTGAACGCTGGAGGGTGGAACAAGGGAAAGAGATCTGCATCAGCATCAGGATTTGAGAACCATGGTCAGAAGCAGAAGATTTAGAAATCAGACGGCAAAATCGGAGGCACCAAGCCAGGGAGCTGTTTCCTATGTGGAGAGCAAGGTCATTTCATGAGCCATTGCCCAAGGAAGGACCCTCAGATGGATACCCGTGTCTGTTACAAAAGTGGGAAGATTGGTCATATCCGACCAGATTGTCTCCAGTTTCAGAAGAATAGTAGCAGATCAGCCCCAGAAATGAACCACAAAGGAAAGGAGCTGCTTTGCCAAGGGCGAGTGTTCGCACTTACAGAAGATGATGCCAATGAAGGCGAGAAATTCATCACCGGTGTGCAAAGAAGGGGGTACAACTAAGTTTGAAGTTGTATTTTGAATTTTATTGTGGACTTTAAGTAATGTATGATATAACACTTTTTGTAACCAAATGGATTTATATATATATATATATATATATATATATATATATATATATATATATATATATATATATGGAATCCATGCAACAGTCTGTTCAATAATAGTTCAACACATTCCCTATGTCTGTGTTATTTTGTATCTGCTGTGTTCATTTCTCCTGACTAAACATAGTTCTGAGGATAGAACTATTCTAAGCAGGGAGTATTGTAATATCCCGGTCGGATATTATATTGGTATTATAATTATTTTTAAAATTAAAATATCTTTATGGAAATTACTTGGTTTTACTAATAAAAACTTTTTTGTATATATATATATATATATATATCTTTATATATATACATATATATACAAGTAAGTATATATATGTATTGTATCGGTTTTGTGCACTAGTACAAAATCCTGTAAAATGCGTTTTTGAGAAAATGTTTGTAAAATCTTGGACTGATATTAAAAATTATTATATTATTTTTATTTTATTTTTAATTTCAGAATTGAAATGTTTTGATGGACATTACCCGGTTTTGTTAATAAACATTATATATATATATACCAGTCTGTATACATCTGTATTGTATCAAATTGGTACTGAAATCTTCCGAGCCGGTAATAACATTATTTTTATTATTATTTTTAAATTCAAATATTTTTGAAAGAGATTATTCGTTTTAACGAATGAAAATTATCTGTATATACGGATATATGTACATATATGTACTATATCGATTTCGTACGTTTGTACGAAATCATGTAGTATGTGATTCTGGAAAAATACCGCTTATTATTGATCAATCATGATCAAATAGAAGGTTAGGATTGGATTAGGGTTTGATTGCAATTTTAATTTGCAAATTGAACAGATTATGGTTTGATTGCAATTTAAATTTGCAAATTGAACTCCAATAGTTTTGATCCACAAAGAGAGAGAGACAAGTGACTCTCTTCTCACCCACAGGCTCTCTCTCTCTCTCTTCCTCTACTTAAGTGGCTGGCCAACCCTATGGGACAAAACACTATTTCATTTTCTTGTTTCCTTCACTCTCATCTCATTCTCCTTCATTTTGTTTTGTTTTAAAGTTTAGAAAAAAATTGAGAAAAATAGAAAAGAAAGAGAGACCAAAATCAGAAAGAAAAAGAGTGGGTTTCTTTCTTGAGGTTGTTCTTGAAGAGGATCAAGAACAAGGAGCATGGAGCAGAAGAAGCTAGCTAGTTCTTCCTACACATTGGGTGGGGTTTCTCTACTTTTGTGTTTTGATTATTTGTTTTCTTGTTGTATGTTAAAGAACTTGGACTAAAACCATGTGCATATGAGAATGTATGGACTAGAATAAAAGGCATACAAATTGAAGTAGTAGAACTCAAGTAGAACACTAAAGAATCGATCTTAAACAAGTATGTAATTAGAATTAACTACTTGTGTTAAAATTGGAATTTCGAATCCAAATTAATTTGAGAGCTTCTTGTATGTGTTACTACCATGCTCTAAATTTTATAGATTTTTTGGGGTTAATTTGATGGGTAAAACAAATCGTTTCCCCAAAACAGCGAGCATTAAAAAAGAAACTGCTGTTTTGGTTGATTCAACTTGTATTCAAGGGCTGGATTTTTGAGTTCCAAGCGGAATCTGAGAAAGTGGTCAACTAGAAATTTGTAGTAGATGGTCTCCCCTTTTCAAAATGGCCAATTTTGTGAGATTCCGATAAGTATAGCAAAAGTTATAAGCTTTACAAGTTTCAGTTTTGTTATGCTTTTTGTTGTATTTGAATTGTGTTCAAAGGACTGGATTTTGAGTTCCTTACGGAATCTGAGAAAGTGGTCAACTAGAGAGTTTTAGTAGATGTTTTCCCCTTTTCAAAATGTCCAATTTTTTTAGATTCCGATAAGTATATCAAAAGTTACGACCTTTACAAATTTCAGCTTTTGTTGTAACTTTTGCTGTGCTTTTGTTGTTTTGAATTGTGTTCAAAGGACTGGAATTTGATTTCCTTACAAAATCTGAGAAAGTTGTCTACTAGAAAGTTGTATTAGATGTTTTCCCTTTCCAAAATGGCCATTTTTTAAGATTCTGATAAGTATAGAAAAAGTTACAACCTTTACAAGTTTCAGCTTTTGCTGTGCTTTTGTTGTTTTGAATTGTGTTCAAAGGACTGGATTTTGAGTTTCAAGCGGAATCTGAGAAAGTGATCAACTAGAGAGTTGTAGTATATGTTCCCACCTTTCCAAAATGCTATATTTTGTTAAATCCCGATACGTATAGTAAAAGTTATAAGCTTTACAAGTTTCAGCTTTTGCTGTGCTTTTTGTTGTTTTTGTATATGTTTAAGGAGTTGGATTTTGAGTTTCTAACAGAATCTAAAAAAGTGTTTAACTAGGAAGTTGTAGTATATGTTCTTATCTTTCCAAAATGTCCTATTTTGTTAATTTCCGACAAGTATAACAAAAGTTATAAGCTTTGAAAGTTTCAGCTTTTGGGCCATCTTTGTTGCTTTTTGTATTGTGTTTAAGGAGTTGGATTTTGAGTTCCTTACAGAATCTAAAAAAGTTTTCAACTAGGAAGTTGTAGTAGATGTTCTTAGCTTTCCAGAATATCCTATTTTATTAAATTCTGACAAGTATAACAAAAGTTATGTGCTTTAGAAGTTTTAGCTTTTGGCTGTCTTTGTTGTTCTTTGTATTTTGTTTAAAGAGTTGGATTTTGAGTTCCAAGCGGAATCTGAGAAAGTTTTAAACTAAAGAGTTGTAGTATAAGTTTTCCCCTTTCTAAAATGTCCAATTTGGTTAGATTCCGATATGCGAAGTAGGAGTTATGACCTTTACAAGTCACAACAGCTAGCCTTTTGGCTGAAGCTTCGCTGTTTAGGTTGTTCAAGGTTTTTCTACCCCTTGATGACTGAATCTGAGAAGCTCATCAACTAGAGAATTTTAGTAGAGGTTCTCACCTTTCCAAAATGTCCTATTTGGTTAGATTCCGATAAGCGGAGTAGGAGTTATGGCCTTTACAAGTCATAGCAGCTGGCCTTTTGCCTGAAGCTTCGCTGTTTAGGTTGTTCGAGATTTTTCTACCTCTTATTGACTGAATCTGAGAAGGTTTCAACTAGAGAGTTATAATAGATGTTCTCACCCTTCTAAAAAGTCTAATTTTGTTAAATTCCGGTAAGAATAGCATGTTTAATTGCTTCTAGGTTGGTATAAGGCTTTTTATGTTGCTTTTGTGTATAAAAGATTAAGTTTTGTTAGTAAGCTTATACACGAAATTCTAGTTCATGTTAACTAGAGGTTTCGTGAATTGTTAGTAGTTTGAATCATGCACTTGATTATGAGTAATAAGTATTCCTTGTGCTCATAAGTCATATAATAAGTATTGGTCCGTCTCATACGTAGCCCACCTGGCTCGTATGTATTGTTTCTTCATGCGTAGCTCATTGGGCTCGTATGTAGTAATTATCTTGAATAGATAGGCGATGAGTGGATCCGAGGAGATCTCGTGAAGTCTAGGTTGAGACTTGGTAGATTGTGTCAATAATTATTACACTCTCTTGAAGAGGGACATGTGCGGTGCTTTTTTATGATAAGTTGGACGCACAGTGGCATGTCTTGCTTGTTTGAATCTTTTGGTGCCGTCTCATGGTAAGTTGAGAGTACGACTCTAGGTTGAGAGTACCTTGTAGCTCGTACGGGCCCATTTGATTGGCTAGGGTTAGTGACATCTTTAGGGTTGTAACTGTTACTTAACCATTTTTGTCTATATATTTCCGAAGGGTGAGAGTTGGTGTTAGGGGTGATACCTTATAATCCGACTTCTTCTATAGGCCGACACTAGTTGGTGTTATTGGGATGTATACCCCTGTCAAAGGGATATGGGCGGTGTTTTTCATGATTAGTTAGGATCACGAGTTCCGTATCTCGGCTGTTAATTCCAGAAGTGCCATGATAAGAACGGGATGTTTTTCTACAGAAATAGACCCTACAATTTCGTCAGGTTCTATGCGTTGTCATGATCAGTTGAGGGCACGACTCAAGGTTGGCTAGTATCTTGTGGTTCGTGTTGGCTTTTGAGTAAGGTGCGGTTCGTCGGGTAAATAGTGGCAAACATAGACACCACTATTGTACCGCAGTAGCAGAACTAGACCGTATTTGCAACCACATTAGTCATGTAGTATTGTGTCAGGAACAAGATGGGTACAAGAGTAGAATTCATGACATGAGTTAAAATCCCTATATATGTTGTTATGGGCGAATGTAGTATGGGCTGCATACTGTTCCGGAGATTTGCTTGCATTTGAATAAGTGCATCCTTGCATTAGTTAATCTTGCAATAGAGTCTAAGTCATAACATACACTGACACATCAATTATATATACACTTTTCTCTTTTCATCATTCTTTTTGTTTAAAGTTGGGAATCGCTGCTAGTCATCATCCTTAAAGCGTCAGTATATGTACTGACGTCCCCACTTCAATAGGTACTGGATTGCAAAACTACAGGTATAGGATTAAGGAGGATTCAAGGCAAGAGAAGCAAAGTGTTGATTTTATTTCAATTGTAACATCTGTTGTAAATTTATTTATGCTGAAAAGCATCAAAGTGAAAGTACCAAGTGTTATATATTATTCATTATACTCTGGTGTAATTTTTATTGAAAGTTTGAAACACTTGGGCTTGTATGGCATTATTGTAACACTGATGTAATGTATTGAAGTTTTATAACATTCGGACTTGTAATACATTTGTGTTGAATAAAAATGTTTTGCATTTTCCTGCTTTTCTGTATGTTGTGGGTAATTGAAGAAAAGATTCTGGCTTATGTCACAGTTTCCCAGTGTATGAAAATCGGGGCGTTACAGAGTGGTATCAGAGCCGACTTCAATTTACAGTCCAACACGGTCGGAAAATTAAACTTGGATGCCTTATAGGAGTCGGGTTTTAGCTAGTTGTAAACAATTATAATTCATATTGTTGTTTCTTTCAACTTATGTTTTATAATTTTTCTATATCTGGGTTAATACCCATGTTTATTCCTTTTTATCAGATGTCTCGCAAAACAAAAAGTGGTAGAATGGACCCGAATGAGGGCGAGGGTAGTGGAGACAATGGCACAGATCTGGATATAGGGGCAGAATTCGTCCGTATGTACCAGGCATTCGGAGACCTGATAGAGGCAAGCCGAAATAATGTGCAGCAACAAAGAGCACCCGTAGGTAGTCGGGGAGTAGCAGCTACTGACCCTGTCAAGATGGTCGAATATTTCCAAAGGATGAGGCCGCCTATTTTTGAGGGCTAGGCAGACCCGACAGCAGCTAACGACTGGATTCGTCAAGTCGAGACAGTGTTTGAGGTGATGCTAACACCAGATAATAGCAAGGTCAGATTGGCAAGCATTCTACTAGAGAAAGACGTCAGGGTCTTGTGGCAGTCGGTGAAGAGGGGCATGGGTGAAGGACCCATTACCTGGGAAGACTTCTTAGGGGAGTTCAAGCAGCACTACTTTCCTTTGGATGTGCTAGAAGATAGGGCCATGGTGTTCTTCAACCTGAAATAGGGAAGCCTGACGGTTCATGAGTACGAGACCAAGTTCATGCAACTGTCCCGATATGCTCCGAAGATGGTAGAAGATGAGGTCAACATGGCTAAGAGATTCGAGCATGGGCTTAGACCTGCACTCAGAACCAGGATGGTACCTTTGTGCATTCGGAGGTTCGAGAAGTTGGTCCGCCGTGCGACGGAGCTTGATATGAACTGAGGACCAGAACTGCAAGTGAACGCTGAAGGGTGGAACAAGGGAAAGAGATCTACAATAGCATCAGGATTCGAGTACCAAGGTCAGAAGTAGAAGATTCAGGAACCAGACGGCAAACTCGGAGGCACCAAGCTAGGGAGCTGTTTCCTATATGGAGAGCAAGGTCATTTCATGAGCCAGTGCCCAAGGAAGGACTCTCAGATGTATACCTGTTTTTGTTACAAATGTGGGAAGATTGGTCATATTCGACCAGATTGTCCCCAGTTTCAAGAGAATAGCAGCAATCAGCTCCAGAGATGAACCACAAAGGAAATGAGCTGCTTCACAAAGGAATAAATGGTCTAGAATGAGATCATACATCCAACAAACATCTATGTCATAGTCATCTACAACATACGGTTTGCCACAAACAACGTACAGTCAAAGTGTCATCTAATCTAATTGTTTTCATGCAATGGGTGTCAATTATTGTAACTACTCATGATCAAGAGATGATGTCAACGGTTAAACTAACAAATATGGATCATCATGAGAGCACACACATTTTCATACTAGACTATTTATAGTAGTAACTTGTATGACAAAAAAACACATACAGGCTACTTTCCTGTTATGAAGACGAAGGAAACGATGCAATAGAATAACGGGAATGGATCCTGAACAGTGAACATGAACGAATGAGAGACGAGAAATCCACACCAATCGAAACATGTGGACATGAGACACATGCTTGCACACACACAAAGAGACACCAGAAAATGACATCAAGGCGACGACGGCAGTGCTCAACCAGAGATGATGATGGCAGGGAAGACGAATGGCGAGGGGCTCTGCCTGGCTGCTCGCTGTGGTGCTGCTGTTCGACGGCTGTGACGAGGGGACACGGGGGGGGGGGGTGCAGTGGGGGATTAGGAAGAATAGAGGGGTGATCGGTGGGGTGATGGCTGGCGTCGGAGGTAGGACGACGACAGTAAGGAAAGGGAAAGGTCGGGAGGTCGGGGTAGGGAGAGAGGCAGATGACGGCTGAGGAGGGGGAGAGAGAGAGGTAGTATTAGGGTTTGGTAATTAGGGTTAGTATGGGTTTGGGTGAACTGGGTAGCATTCAATAGGAAGAAAAAATCCAATAAGAGACAATTAGGCCATGAAATAGGTTTAAACAATACACGAGATTAAAAACAAATTGTAGATCAAATAAATGAGAATAAAAAGCTGAATCAATGCAAAATGAATCACAAGAGAGAGAATAACAACATACGATACAAAAGAAATGAAAATAAATACGACCAAAAATAAAGTAGAATAATCAAGAATTTTATTAAATATAATTAAAAATACAAATATGAGCAATAAGGATTACAGTATCAGGAGGTTCAACAAGCTGGTACGGAGAGCTGAAGCCACAGAAGCAGACATGAAACAGTACCAGGTGGCACAGAACAGGAAGAACAACTGTAATGCTGGTAAGAGGCCCGTAACATCCCACAACTTCATGGGGTAGCCCCCAGCACAGAGGTTCAGGCTGACTGGGGCAAATGCCATTACGATGATTGGGAAGCCTAGAAATGGAAGGAAAAGACCCCCAAGTGTGACCTGGTACACTTGTGGAGAGGTGGGTCATTACAAGTTCGAGTGTCCCAAGTCGAGGAATCCCCTAACTTGATTCCTCTGTGGGAAGGAAGGCCATGCTAGGCCGCATTGCCCGCAACCCAAGCAGGGGGGACAGAGTCAGAAGTAGGCCGACCTAGGGAAGAAACCGTACCAGCAAGGGTGAGTATTCGCTCTGACAGAGGTAGATGCTGAGGATACCGACAATGTCATCACCGGTATGGAAGCAACTGAATAGAGTTTTCTGCTGTTATTTCCTATTTTGTATTAAATGAGTGTTATGTACTGAGAGTATTCCTTATGTAACAGGGGAACTTCTAATAAATGGAATAAAAGCAACTGTTTTGTTTGATACTGGACCGTCCCACACTTTCGTGTCACCTACATTTGCTAAATATTGGGAGTTGAGCCGAAATTTTTTCTTGGCAAGGTTCTAGCAATAGCTACTCCTTCAGAAGAAACATTGACTACCAATCGGTACTATGCTAGTTGTGACCTCGAGATCGGAGGAAGAGTTCTTGGAATCGATCTCATAGAGTTGGCAGTCTTGGGAGTCGATATAATCATCGGCATATACTGGATGTCGATCTATAATGCCAGTATCGAATACAAGAGCAAGGAGGTTAGGGTGAAGGAACTAGGAGGACCATCAGTTACATTTCAAGGGAAGAGAAAGTACAAGGAGATGGTGTCAGCTCTGACCAAGAAGAAGATTCCAGAGGAAGTTAAGAAGATCCTTGGAGTCCAGAACTTTCTGACAGTATTCTGGGAAGATCTACCCGGGCTACCACCTCATCGGGACGTGGAATTCAGCATTTCCATTCAGCCAAGAAGTGCACCGATATTCAAGGCACCTTACAGAATGGCACCAGTGGAACAGGATGAGGTCAAGATGCAGATTGAAGAGCTGCTGAGCAAGGGTTTTATCAAACCAAGTGCATTGCTTTGGGGAGCATCAGTTTTATTGGTGAAGAAAAAGGATGAATCGATGAGGATGTGCATTGATTACAGGGAACTGTACATGGTGACGGTCCAGAATAAGTATCCGATTCCGCAAATCGATGATCTGTTTGACCGACTTCAAGGAGCAGCAGTTTTCTCCAAGATAGATCTTCGGTCGGGTTATCACCAAGTTCGTGTTAAGGAGGAAGATGGGCACAAGACTACGTTCCAAACTCGACATGGGCATTACGAGTTCTTGGTTATGTCGTTCGGAGTGACGAATGTACCAGCTATTTTTATGGACATGATGAATAGGGTCCTGCGACCATTTATCGACTCTTTCGTCGTGGTGTTTATCAAAAATATTCTGGTCTATTCCAAGTCAGTAGAAGAGCATGCTGGGAACCTGGCAGAGGTACTGAAGAAGCTGCGGGAACATAAACTGTATTCCAAATTATCTAAGTCAGACTTCTGGAAGTCCAAAGTCACGTTCCTGGGTCATATCCTTTCTAAGGAGGGAGTGGTCACTGATTCCTCAGAAGATGAGGCAGTGAGGGATTGGTCAAGACTTACAACAGTGAAGGAGACCAGAAGCTTCTTGGGTTTGACTGGTTACTATTGGAGATTTATTCAGGGCTATGCTCAGATAGCCGTGCCACTCACGGGACTTATGAGGAAGAATGTGAGTTTTAAGTGGATGGAGCAGTGCGAAGCAAGTTTTCAAGAGTTGAAGGAGAGGTTGAATACCACTCCAATACTGGCTTTGCTGAGAGCAGAGATTGATTACGATGTCTACAATGATGCTTCACATCGCAGACTGGGCTGTGTCTAATGCAAGAGGGAAAGGTAATAGCTTATGGGTCAAGGAAATTGAGACTACATGAGAAAAATTACCCAACCTATGATCTGGAGTTGGCAGCGATTATTTTTGCTTTGAAGCAATGAAGGCACTATGTGTTTGGAGAGAAGGTCAATATGTATACGGACCACAAGATCCTGAAGTATATCTACCAGCAAAGGGATCTGAATTTGAGGCAGAGGAGGTGGTTGGAAGTGCTAGAGGATATCCATCCTGAAATAAAGTACCATCCGGGCAAAGCAAATGTGGTGGCAGATGCGCTCAGTTGGACGAGCAGCTTGTCCTGTTCAATCACGACTCAGGAGAAACTAGCAGAGGAGCTCGATCGAGCTGGAATCGAAGTTGTGTTGCAAGAACTGGGAGCGTCTTTAGCACAGTTGAGACTTAAGAACACATTGAGAGATCAGATTATCGATAGTCAGAAGTTTGATCCAGAGATTCAGAAGATGAAAGAGCAGGTCGGCGCAGGCAAACTGTCAAAATTCTAGGTGAAGGACGAAGTGTTGTGGTTTGGAGAGAGGTTGTGTGTACTCGATCAAGCAGAGTTGAAGGAGAGCATCTTACAGGAGGCACATACCATTCTATTATCAGTGCATCCAGGGAGTACCAAGATGTACAAGAATATTAAGCAACATTTTTAGTGGTCGGGGTTGAAGCTGGTTGTAGCCGATTTTGTTGCAAGATGTACAACTTGTCAACAAATCAAGGCCAAAAATCAGAAACCCAGAGGATTGTTGCAGCTGTTACCCATTTCGGAGTGAAAATGGGAGAACATCATCATGGATTTCGTCACAGGGTTACCCAGGAGTTCCAAAGGGAATGATGCGATTTGGGTGATAGTGGATCGACTAACCAAATCTTCTCTTTTTTTGGTAATAAAGATTACTTGGTCAATAGAGAAGTTGGTGGAACTGTACATCGGGGAGATCGTGAGATTGCATGGAATTCCCGTATTGATTGTGTCAGATCGAGATGCATGGTTCACGTCGCATTTTTGGAGAAGTCTTCAGGAAGCTTTGGGGACCAGGACTGACTTCAGTACTGTCTTTCATCCTCAAACTGATGGGCATACTGAGAGAGTCAATCGTGTGTTGGAAGATATGTTGAGGTGTTGTGTGATGGACTTCGGTGGCAGCTGGGAGAGGCACTTAGCTCTGGTGGAATTTGCCTACAACAGCAGCTTTCAAACTAGCATCAATATGGCTCCATATGAGGCCTTGTATGGGAGGAAGTGCAGAACACCGGTATGTTGGTATGATGTGGGGGAGTGGCAGATGTATGGGCCGGAAATTGTACAGCAGACGCCAGAGAAGATTAAGTTGATCAGGAAGAGGCTGGTGGACACACAGAGCTGATAGATGAGTTATTTTGACAATCGGAGAAGGGATCTGGAGTTTGAAGAGGGTGATTATGTTTTTCTGAAAGTATCTACAACTAAGGGTGTAATTTGGTTTGGGAAAAAAGGAAAATTAGCCCCAAGGTACATAGGACCATACAAGATATTGAAGAGGATTGGGAAGAAATCTTATCGGTTGGAATTGTTGGAAGAGCTAGCCCAAGTACACAATGTCTTTCACGTGTCTATGCTGCGAGGCTACATACCTGATCCGAGTCATCACTGACCAGAAGTGCCAGAGGGTCTGCAGTTAGATCTGAGCTACGAGGAGCGTCCAGTAGAGATTGTGGACCGACGGGAGAAAGTTTTGAGAAACAAAACTATACCTATGGTCAAAGTTGCGTGGACGAATCAACTAGTTGAGGAAGCCACCTTAGAATCAGAGGAGAGGATGTCGAGGGACCATCCTGAGCTTTTTGAATAAAACACTGTGATTTTATTTCTTTTGTTTTCCTCACTCTTTAAGCGTAGTTCCGATGACGGAACAATTCTAAGGAGGGAGTATTATAACATCCCATAAAAAAGTTAAAATAAATTTTAATATTTTTGCACGTGCATTGCATGTAAAATTTTATACTTTTTAGTCCCTAAAATTTTCTAAGAGTCAAGCACATTTTTCTTCTCATTTTATTTGTCACATTTGTGTTATTAATTTTAATAAAATCCATTAGGCCTAGATCTTCTTTTAAAGCCAACAAAAAAAAATAAATTACAAGAGAAGCCCATAATTAATTCTACATTTTAATTGGACACTTTAACCTCTAGCACACTTGTCATGTAACATACACCTACAATTAAATTAATAACAATTAATAAAATAGAATGAGAAGTGTATGCACATTGGGTGCACATGCAGCTGTGTGCACTAGAAGAGCATGGCCACTCATGCATAAGAGAGAGGGAAGAGTGGAGAGAGTGTGTGTGTGAGTGGGTAGTTATTTCAATAGTGGGAGTCATCTCAACCACAAAATAACCCTATAAACACCCCCTCATTAAACATGAACACACACAAAACTAAAAGAAATCAAAGGGAGAAGAGAAAGAGGAGTTCGGATTTTTGCAAGGAAGGGAGCTTTGGTTTTTGGCTTAGGAAGGAGAAGGCAAATTTTCGTTGGAGCTTTGGAGCAATTTTCTAGGAGCTTTATTACATTTTGCATCAAGAAAGATGTGGGTGTTCTTGTTGTCTTCTAATAGAGTAGAATTGTGCATGTGCTTAATTTCTATATGAGTAGTTATGTTGAATGTAGAACTTTCTAAAATGTAGATTGCACAATATTAGTATAATTACTGTATGACTTTGTGTAAATGTTTGTGTATTTAAATTTGATTACAAATATCCATGTTAATTAAAAGGAAAGTGGAAGTAGTAACTAGTGGACTGTAAGAATAGAAAATTTCAAAATTTTCTAATTGAAACATGTTAGATTATTCATGTATAGGTCAAAATAAAGTATGGTGTGTATGAAACTTTAAAATTTCTATTAGGATGAAATTGTATTAAAATAATCTCATTAATATTGATTTGCGTTATATTGTGTAAATTTTCCCAAATAAAATTGGATGAGGAAAAATAGTTTATAAAATTCAAATTATAGAAGTATAAGTAATTTAATACAATTTTGGGGGTAAATTTCATTGTATTGTTAAAATAGAAGTTTTATAAGTTTTATTTCATGCTAATGCACAGAAGACTGGGAAAAATGTAATCTGGAAGAAATTAGAATTTATTAGTACAAAGCAATTTAGAAATCGAAATTTGTTAAAAGAAGCTAGAGGCAGAGAAGTGAAATAAAAGGATTTTAACCCATATATATACAGAGATTGACTATGGGCTTACTGGGTCTCGGTTTGGCTCTTGAGCGCTGTGCACAGTAACCTCAGTCGTGGGCTCGAGCCTTGAGAGGCTCTATATTATTTTTAAATGTGGATTTTAATGGAGAAACATTAAACAAAAATATAAGAAACGGAAGGAGTTTCTCTTCACAAAGGCGAACTGGCCTGTTAGTTTGGCTTGCGGGTTGGTCGACGATCTCGGGTTTGAGCCCGGCCATACCCAGTTTTTCTTTTTTTGGAGTTTTCAAGTTATTAAAATTTGGGAATTTTTTTTAATATTATTCTATAATATTATTAAAGCTTTAGAAATAATTTAACATTATTTTAAAGATATATTTTGGGAATTAGAGGTGATATTCACATTGAATAATGGATTAGATGACATTTTGCATTCAAAATCAAGGAGAATTGTGCATGAAATAAAGGATTTAAGATTTGGGATTAGAGATGTGATTTAGAACTCATAATGTAGAATCACATGGAAATTAATCTGTTGTATTAAGTAAATAGTTGAATTGTTGTTATAATATATAGAGGCTTGAAATACGGCATCTTTCTAGTCGAGTTAAACTATAAGAGTTTGATATTTTGAAATAAATTTAAAGTATAGAAAGGAAATGAAATCATTTTTTATTAACTTAAAGAGCATGAAGATTTATTAATGTGAATAGTTGGTTTGTTAATCGGAAAATTGTGTACAAACATTCTAATCGATTTAACCATCATTTGAATGTTGGAATTGGTTACTTCGTGGTTGATGAACCTAAGAAAATGAATAGGAAGAAATTATGAACAATAAATGAGTTATCTATGATGAGGTTAGATGTAACCTATGTGGTCTTCGTTGAGACGGTTGTTTGTTCTAGAGTAAGCGAGGCCTAGATTACCGGCAGTTGTGATATTTAGATTTTGAGAAGTAACCAGTGTGAATTGACTTTCTCTTGAGAAGTGGCCAGTGTGGGCTAACTTTCTCATTGTTGGTTTAAGTCCGATGGGTAAGTTAAAATCTAGGCCTTAATAATTACTATTTAAACTTAAGAACAGACACTAGTTGGTGACATGATGAAACAAGAGCAAATGTGAGTTATGAACTCCAGAATGATTCTTGGAGTGAGATAGTCCCCAGTATTTCGGGATGATGGATGAAATAGGCCACAGAATGATCCATGGAGCGAGAATGATCTCTAGTATTTTGGGACAAGAGCGACGCTCATAGGACATTTGTGCGATGAGGGTTCGAATGACTCGTGGAGAGAGACAATCTCCAGTATTCCGGGATGATGGATGAAATAGCCCACAGTATGATCCACGGAGAGGGATTGATCTCTAGTATTTCGGGGCGAGAACCAATACTCGCAGTGTCTAAATCTTGTAGTAGTCATAGTAGTAAGTTGCATGGCGAGGGATACCTATAATGTGGAGTACGTAGGTGCGTACCCTCGGACCTATGTAGAATGGGATGTACACAATCCGAACAAGTATGCATTATTATCATCGTAGTGTAAACATCTACATTAGGCATTAAGTCATAACATACACTGACATGTTTAGGATAGTCACTTTTTCTCTTTATGCATTCAAGTGTGTGGTTGTTAAGATAATGAGATCGCTTTACGTCAGTTGTATGCAATCGACGTGTCCACAGTTTTTTAGTTGCAGGACTGGACTTGGTACGGATTTAAAGTCACTATGATGGGTTGTTACAAGATTGAAGAATTTTCATTATTGTATATCATGTTGTATTCATTTAAATTTCTGCTGTGTTGATGTAAAGAACAATTTGTAATAAAAAAGTTTTAAATTCCATGTAAAATTGTACGAATTTGAAGTAAAAGATCATGTTGTGCTATGAATTACATGTGAATGGAATTTGAGGCATTACACACTTTATCTCTATAATCTTTCACAAATTCTATTCTATATCCTAAAGTATCTGTTTCTGGTTTTACTTTCTCATTTACGTATGTACTATATATGTTTATACTTCATGGATTTGGTAGTTTTAGGGCAAATGAGTCTAAAATTAGAATCTTTTCTTCTTTTGTATAATAATTTGCTTGAAAATATTCTCTGAATTCACAGGCAAAGTTGTCAAAATAACACATCTCGCATATTTTTAAATTGCTTACTTTCCATCTTCCTTGATTCTTTTAGTATATATTGTGTCTTTCTGTTTTTTCATAGACATTAAATTCTGTTCTTATTACTATCTCATAATTTGTAATTATTCCTTTAGTCCTAAGGTTCTTTGTGGTGAATTTTCTTCTGTTCCTTTGTCATTAATTGGTCTTGATTTTCTAATCTTATTTTTTTCTAATTCTGTTAGTCCATTCCACCATTTTGCTACTACTCCTATAAAGGTTGAATCTATAAATTTCTCGAATGTATCCTGAGAGGTTTTGTCTCAATCCAATTATTAAGGATGCTTTACCCATTCTTCTTTTGTTCTATCTACATCTTTTACACAATCTAGGTCTAACCATTTTCCATTTTCTGCTATTCTTTTTTCGTAGTGTTATGTGGGTTCATATTTTGAGGTTTCTTTTTCTTTTTCTTTTCCTAATTTACTCATTTCTCTACTTTTCCATTTCCATGGTAAGTGATAAAGTTTTTTTATTAGGTGGTGGTGTTAAGTATTAGTACATATTAGTTGGATTTTCTACAACTTTGTTATCATCTTATCTTCTTCTTGATCCATTTTTATTTCTTCATTTGGTATATCTAGATTCCATAAGGCTTCTTCTACTTCATCTAAATTGAGATTTTCCATTAAATCTTCTATTTCTAAATTGATTATATTTTGTTATAGCTTCTAACTGTTTTCATCCTTCTTCTGTTATGCTTAATTCTTCATCTATGTCATATGTTATATACCTCCTTAATTCTTTTATGTTCTTATTTATGATCTTTAGGTCTTTTCTTATATCTCCTACGAATTCTGGGCCATTGTAATCTGACTCTTGAATGTTTATCATGTAAATTTCTAATTCTATTTTTGGATTTAATTTATGTATTGATGTTTCTATTTTTGGATTATTATCCATACCAACTTAGTTTAATACTATGTGTGCTAGTAGGCGTAGTAATACCAACTTGCTTCTTCGTTTTTGTAATCTAATACCTTATAAGTTATTATTTTTTGTATTTCTTTAGGTAATTCTTTAGTTTCTCTACTTGTTATTACTAAATATTTTGATATTTCCTTATCGGTTATATATTTTCTTTTTATTAGTCTACTATCAATGTATCTTATTTGAAAATTTGGAAAGTTTTTTAACCTTAGTTTCTGTAGTATATAGTTTTTAGATAGGGTAGTCATTTATGTAAATAATTTAGTTTTGAGATTGTATAAATAGTTTGAAAGGTAGGGTTCTTTTTACAAAATTACCTCCAACTGGCCTATTTCCGCAAATACTTTGGCAACTGGCCTATATTCGCAATTAATTTCTAAAAGTTGCCGATATGGGAGATCACTCCATTAAGCGTCGCTTATTTTGTATCATTTGCTGAGAAATTTCTAAATAACCAATGGTATCTTCTAAAGTAAATTGCAAAGAACAATTCGCAAGCATTCACAACTCAATCACCACAAAAGTTAATATATGAGAAGCTGAGTGAAGACTTTATTCAGAATCTTGAAGAAGATTACTACTTCACAGGATACTAGTAATATACACGTACGATGCACGTATTATTATTATTTTTTTTTATTATTATTATTTTTTTTTGATGAATCGGATAGAGCCCAAAGGCTCCAGCCATCAAAAAATATATTAATCAATAAAGCAGTAATAATACAAACAAGCGTTACTGGTTTTACAAGGGGTAAAACAGACCAAAAGCGAACAACAAAAGAAATACAATAAACAGCAGCAACACAAAGGGTCGCACCACAACAAAAACAGAGAGCGGAGCAAAAGGCCCAGCGCCGCAAGCGAAAAGAAGACCAACACTGATAATCCGACACCTAAATCGGATCAGGAGAATAAAAACTCCCCCCATGACGGAAAACCAATTCCACTAGCCGTCTTGAGAGACTCTAATGGCTCAAAGGCGGAAAAGCACTGCAGACACCAGTAAAGACCACAAGAAGGTGTAGCTCAACTGTGGCCTCGTTGAAAAGCGGACGCCGAAACTGCTTTCCTCGCAAGAAGGCGAGCGCTCACGCGAATCATCGAGAGATCGAAAACCTTCTTCTTGTAAACTCGCTTGACGGGAGGATGGGCCGCCCTCGCAGTAGGGTGCGAGACCATGTATTAATTTTTTAAAAAAATTAAATTATGAACTCTAATTTACACGTGAGATACATGTCTTAATAAATAGGATTATATATTTTTAAAAGTAAATGTGAAGACTATAATGGGAGAGTTGTTGTACGTAAGTACGTAGATTTACAACTCCAACTCTTCCATTATAATAGTTATTATATATATTATATTATAGATAGATAGATAGATAGATAGATAGATAGATAGATAAGTAGATAGTAATTTAAACGTGTGATGCACTTAATATATTAAAAAAATTACAGTAAAAAATCTGACGTAGCGAAGACTTGAACCTGAGACCTCCTTCATATTAGTTATGCATGTGCAATGCACGTGTTGGTGAATTTACAAATGCAATGCACGTGTTGGTGGATTTACAAATGACACTAAGGCCTTCTCCCATTAGAATATTAGAGATATATTAAAATATCAAAAATATTCAATAAAAAATTCAGCATGAACCAATTTGAATTATAAGAAAATTAGTTGGTGATCAGTGTTATTCTGTACAAATTGCACAGACTAAAATAATTTTGTAAGAATCGTAAAATTATATAAAATTCAAAAATTTAGAGATGCCACTTAACTCTTTTGATCACAATATAATCAAAAGATAACAAATCGGCATATTAACAAATTCACATTTTCAAACCAACCAGCATCAATCTATATTTCTATTCAATTGAAAGGAAAAGGAAAAAAAAAACGAATAATTACCAAAGTTGGGTTGTAGCTCTTGTCGGACTCCTTGATGTACTCCGCTATCTTCGTCTCCAACGTATGCTTCTCAACTGCCTTCCCTCTCAAATCAAACATAATACACATCAGAAACACATTGAGGGTACAATAATTGATAATAAGCTATATATATATATATATATATATATATATATATATATATATATATATTAACCAATTCAAAATTTCAAACCAGTATCATGCTATATTTGTATTCAATATAATTGACAACATAATTTTAGTTTGTGTCTTCTAGTACATCATGCTATATTTGTATTCAATATAATTGACAACATAATTTTAGTTTGTGTCTTCTAGTACATCTACATATAGATGAAAATACAATTTTAGTTAGTATCTTCTATTTTTTTCCCGCATAACTGTTTTTTAATATTATCAACATTTTTTCTATAAGGCTAAAAAGAACTGTATAATTTATTTATTTTTTACTTGTACTTAAAACAACTATGATGGTTCCCTAAAAAATAAAAAGGGACAAAAAAATAACTACAGTTGCTCTTAAACTAATTAGATTTCGATAATTAAAATATCTGGAAATCCAAAATATTAAAAAAAACAAACCTTTAACAACACACCAAAATCTACCAAACAAAACCTCTTTCTAAGAATCATACTAAAACCATCCGATACAACAAATAACAACCCCAATTTAAAACTAATCATATGAAAAAAAATGTCAATCATATTCACAATCAACTCCACTCCAATCAAGTATCGAAAACTACCACCAACACCACTCCATACCTGAAAAGAAGAGGCATATTCCGGCATCTTGATCTCATCCGCATGCTCGATCAAAGCTTTCCTCTTCTCTGCAACTTCCTCCATACTATACAATGCCACCAAACCACCACAATAAAAATAAAATTCATTTCAACTAAACAATTGAGAATAATAAAAATCAAGAAAACGAAATTAAGAACCATACCGTAAGTGGCATAGTTGGCGAAGATGCACAAAATCCATCATTCATAGAACACAAAAAACTACCAAACAAAACTCATTTCTAACGGTCACACTAAAACCTTCTGATACAAAAATTAACAACCCGAATAAAAAACTAATCATATAAAAAAATGTTAATCTTATTCACAATCAAATCCACTCCAATCAAGTAGCGACGGGCGGCGATAGCGAGGATTATTATTACACCAAATAATAATTGAAAGAACAAACATTTTACCTTTTAGAATTAAAAAAAAAAACGAAGTCTTCAACAATTTTTTAATGAGGTACCTAAAAAAGCAGCTCATTATCATCAATGGCGTGAAGATCCAACAACCCAGCTCCAAATTCCCCTCTAAGATTTGGAGGCTAAAAGCTTTCTGATGCTCCAAAACTTTGTGATGTCGTTGGAGTGTATTTCCGAGTATATGGTTCTAGGCTCCATATTAGAATTTAAATTTCTCATGGGTTTAAAGTTTTTTTTTCCTCCTTATTCGAATGAGCTCTATATTCCTGCAAATAAAAACACATTAATAAGTCAAAGTAAAAGATCATGCTACTTAAAGTCAAAGCAAGCACAAACAATAATCGATAATCATTATGCTACAACAGTGTTTATTCTCAATGGTTGAGATAAATAAACTCATCACATTGTTGCTTGATATGATGACACATTAGAAAGAGTGCTATGATTCCGAAGTCTTCAACAACAACAACCAGCAAGAATCTTTCATTGAAAATAAATAACACAAATTTTAAATTACAAATAATATTTTGAAAAAGATTAAGATAGAAGCCAACATATGCGAGGAACCTAACTAACTTCATGCCTAGAAAGGCACAATTCTAGTAATTACATACAAAACCTTGATTAGAATTGATCGGTCGTATTGGCCTAGGTTAAGCACATTTATGTAGTATGATCTCTAAAATCAAGAAAGACCAATAATTTTACACCAATACAAAGCATAAATATCAATCTAAACTGTACGTTAAAATCAATTCAAAAACACAAGCAACTAAATTACAATATCAGGCGTAATAAAATAACAAAAAAGGTTCCGGGGATTCAAAAACATCAATTCATGAAAAGATATTAAGCAATGTAGATCCACAATAACCGCGACGGTTTCAGGAAAAGAAAAAAAATCTCATCCAAAATTCAAGAACCCAATCAAAATCATCAGATCCCAAAGTTCCAGAATCCAAACCAAAAGAATCACAAATTTAACTACATGTATTGGACTAAATCTAAAAGATGCAGTATCTTTGACCTCCTTTAACTATCATAAACACTAATATCTAAATTAACTAAATCTATTGGACTATTATTTTATTCTTAACCACGGTTAAAGTGCATATTTCAGCTAAAAATCACAAAACTAAATAATACAAAAAAAAAGAAACCAAACCTTATACAAAGATCCAAATCCTTCTTGTGCGATCATGCTGATGATGACCTAAACTGCGCACCCTTTTCCTAGCTGGATCCCCACCTGAAAACAAACAAACCAAATCAAAACCCTAACCTCGGATCTAAGTAGAGATCCATCAAGATCGAGGAACAACAACTGACCTTGATCATGTCTGTAATATCCCGACCTGTTAAATAATAAATATTTTTATTTATTTATTATTATTATTATTTACTATTATTATTTTATTATTTTATTTTATTTTTCAGAATTGAGATATTTTTTATGGATATTACTTAGTTTAATTATTAACCACCATCTGTATAAGTACCAGCCTGTATACATCTGTATTGTATCAAATTGGTACTGTAAACCTCCGAGCTAATAATAAAAATTTATTTTTATTATTATTTTTGGAATTTAATTATTTTTATACGGATTGTGCGGTTTTACAAATGGAAATTATCAGTACACTTATTAATCTATACGTGCACATATTGTATCGATTTCATGTGTCCGTATAAATCATGTAGTATGGGTTTTGGAAAAAAAAAATATATTTTTGTAATGATTAATCTAAAATTGGATGGCTAGGATTATGTGGTAGGATTAAACTTAGGGTTTGGATTAATTAGGGTTACATAAAAAATCTAGGGTTAACTTCTACTATAAGTCTCCACCTCCACCTCACCATGCCACCTCACCCCCTCCACCTCCTCATGTTTTGGCCGGCCAACATCCCCAAGGGGTTTTTTGAATAAAACCCTAGCACATTATGGACTCCAACCCTTCTCCTTCATCCTATATATACCCCCACCTTCATCCCCTTGCCTCATTTACCAAATTTTGAGAGAAGAAGAACCCTAGAGTTCTCTTGTAGGTTGTTCATTGAATCTTTCACAAAAGCTAGGAGGAAGGAGAAGGAGCATAAGCTAGTCCTTCCTATTTGAAAGTAAAGGTGGGGGTTTCTCTACTATTTTTGTATGTTGATTTTTGTTTAATTTGCTCTCTACTTTTGGTTGTATGTGTGTATGTATGTTGTATGTTGATTAAAACAACTTGGACTAATTGTTGAGCATATAAGTAGTGGTTTGGATCAAAAGGATCCCATGGAAAGATTGAATGGTGGAAATTAGATAAAACACATAAAGATTGGATCTTTAGCCTTGCTATTATTATTGTTGTTATTATGGTTAAATTTGACTACTTGGACTAAAGAATTAAGCATAAGAATGGTTGATTATAAAAGGGATTTCATATAAGGAAAGTTGAAAGGATGAAACTCACAAAAAACACACATGAAGATGAGATCTTTGAACTTGTTATGTTTATGGTTGATTGTTTTGATTACTTGGTTAAACACAAGTTAACAACTTGGACTTTTACCATGTGCATATAAAGTTAGTAAAGTGAAAATGGTTACTTACTCATTCTTGGGGTTATAGGACTTACATGCTTAATAAAAGATAGTATTTTTGTTGTATGTTGTTTCCCACCCTAATAAAGATCATGTCTTTACTAACTTTTAGTTCTTAAAAAGCAAGTTTTGTTGATGTAGGAAATTGTAGGTTGTAGATGAATAAGTTTTGCAACATAGAAGATGGTAGATTCAACAAGGGTTAATTTTTGCTTTATGTAGGAACTTGTAATTTGGTAAAACTAGTTCCTTGTAATAAATGAGACTTGTAATCCCTAAAAGAAGTAGTTCTTGTAATATGTAGGTAAGCTTAGAAAGTAGCTTAGTTTATATACTGTGCTTGAGTTGTAGTAGATCTTGCTTGAGTTAGTAGGTTGTTCTATGTCAAAAGAGAACCCACTCATGCTTGTGAACCCATGAACAATACCATGCTTGAGATTGTAGTAGAACTACCATGCTTGAGTTAGTTGTTGTTCTATGTCAAAAGAGAACCCATTCATGCTTGTGAACCCATGAACAATACCATGCTTGAGATTGTAGTAGAACTACCATGCTTGAGTTAGTAGTAGAACACCATGCTTGAGTTGTAGTAGATCATGCTTGAGTTAGTAAGTTGTTCTATGTCAAAAGAGAACCCATTCATGCTTGTGAACCCATGAACAATACCATGCTTGAGTTAGTTGTTGTTCTATGTCAAAAGAGAACCCATTCATGCTTGTGAACCCATGAACAATATCATGCTTGAGATTGTAGTAGAACTACCATGCTTGAGTTAGTAGTAGAACACCATGCTTGAGTTGTAGTAGATTATGCTTGAGTTAGTAGGTTGTTCTATGTCAAAAGAGAACCCATTCATGCTTGTGAACCCATGATCAATACCATGCTTGATTGTAGTAGAACTACCATGCTTGAGTTAGTAGTAGAACACCATGCTTGAGTTGTACTAAAGAACCCATTCATGCTTATGTGACTTCTAGTAAACCTATCATGCTTGAGTTGTACTAAAGAACCCATCCATGCTTGTATGAAATTCTAGTATACCTATCATGCTTGAGTTGTACTAAAGAACCCACTCACGCTTATGTGACTTCTAGTAAACCTATCATGCTTGAGTTGTACTAAAGAACCCATTCATGCTTGTTTGACATTCTAGTAAACCTATCATGCTTGAGTTGTACTAAACAACTCATTCATGCTTATGTGACTTCTAGTAAACCTATCATGCTTGAGTTGTACTAAAGAACCTATTCATGCTTGTATGACATTCTAGAAAACCTATCATGCTTGAGTTGTACTAAAGAACCCATTCATGCTTATGTGACTTCTAGTAAACCTATCATGCTTGAGTTGGTAGTAAGGAACCCATTCATGCTTGTATGACATTCTAGTAAACCTATCATGTTTGAGTTGTACTAAAGGTCCCATTCATGCTTATGTGACTTCTAGTAAACCCATCATGCTTGAGTTGTACTAAAGAACCCATTCATGCTTGTATGACATTCTAGAAAACCTATCATGCTTGAGTTGTACTAAAGAACCCATTCATGCTTATGTGACTTCTAGTAAACCTATCACGCTTGAGTTGAACTAAAGAACCCATTCATGCTTGTATGACATTCTAGTAAACCTATCATGCTTGAGTTGTACTAAAGAACCCACTCATGCTTACGTGACTTCTAGTAAACCTATCATGCTTGAGTTGGTAGTAAGGAGCCATGCTTGAGTTTATGTACCATGTTTAAGTTGTAGTAGAACATCATGCTTGAGTTTGTGTACCATGCTTAAGTTTATGTACCATGCTTGAGTGGTAGTAGAACATCATGGTTAAGTTACTAAAGGTTCTAGTAAAGAATCCATCATGCCTGAGTTTTATTATTCTATGTTGAAATGAACCCATCCATGCCTATGTGACATTCTAGTGAACAATCATGCTTGTGTTGTATGTAGAAACCCATGCTTATGATGAGTAGTTGTTTTTATAATTGTTGTCTCATAAGCGGCTCGCCTGGCCCGTATGTAGCTGTGGGTCCCATACGAAGCTCATTGGGCTCATATATAGGTATTGTCTTAAAAAAGTAGGCTATGAGTGGATCCGAGGAGATCGTGTGAAGTCTAGTTTGAGACTTGGTTAATTGTGTCAACAAATTGTCACACTCTCTAGAAGAGGGACACGTACGGTGCTTCTTCATGATAAGTTGGAAATACAGTGCATGTCTTGCTTTTTTGGTTAGAAGAGGGACACGTACAGTACTTTTTCATGACAAGTTGGATGCATGAGTTGTGTATCTCGCTTGTTTGACCCATATGGTGCCTTCTCATGATGAGTTGAGAGTACGACTCTAGGTTGAGATTATCTTGTAGCTCGTGTGGCCTCATTTGATTGGTTAGGGTTAGTGACATCGTTAGGGTAGTAACTTGTTACTTAACTATTTTTATCTATAAATTGCCAAAAGGTGAGAGTTGGTGTTAGGGGTGATCCTATAATCCAATCTTTCCTATAGGCTGATACTAGGTGGTGTTATCGAGATGTATTCTCCTGTCAAAAGGATACGTGCGGTGCTTTTTCATGACAAGTTGGGAGCACGGATTCCGTATCTTGATTGTTAATTTCTGAATGTGCCATGATAAGAACGAGAGGGTTCCCTAAGGAAATAGACCCTATGATCCCGGCAGGTTCTATGCCTTCTCATGAACAGTTGAGGGCACGGAAGAAGGTTGACAAGTATCTTGTAGTTTGTGTTGGCTTTTGAGTGAGCTCCGGTACGTCGGGCAATAGTCGCCAGTCATGTAGTATTATGTCAGGAACAGGATGGGTACAAAAGTAGTATTCATAATGTGGGTTCAAATTCCTAAATATGGAGAACGACTTGATATGGACGTATGTAGTTATGGGATGCATACGACTCCAGATTCTCGCTTGCATTAGAATGGGAGCATCTTAGACTTAGTTGACATCGCATTAGATTCTAAGTCATAGCACTCACGAATACTTAAACTACACTGACAAATTGCACCTTGTTTGTATATGTTTGTTATTGGAGATTCGCTGCTAGTTATCAGCCTTTAAGCGTTAGTATATGTACTGACGTCCCCACTCTAATAGGTTATGGATACAGGATCACCAGACCGGGAAAACTCTAGTCAAGGCATGGTTTACAAGTGAAGAGCCCGATGTTTTATAATTTTCATACTCTGATGTAATATATTGAATCAATGGAAAACACTCGGCTGTAATATTGTATTAGTGAAAAGTTTTAAAATTTTCCTGTTTTCTGTGTATTGTGACTAATTGAATGTAAAGGTCCTGGCTCGTGTCTCGAATTCTCCATATAGGAAGTTCAGGGCGTTACAATGTCGATGTGCTGGATGACGCAGGTGGCAAGCATGCTGGAGGTTCCGCCATTGACGAAGGGCTTGGTGATGATCCACACCTTGCATGGCTCTCTTTTTGGCTTCGAATATGCCATTATCTTCTCTTTCTTCTCTTACAATAAAGTTTCGATTTTGAAGATGGAGAAGTAGCATCCAAGCCAAAGCGATCAGACAGAGCGGTGATGGCGAGGAGATCGACGGGCGGCGAGTAGTGACGGGCGGCGATGGTAAAGAGGCCGACGGGCGGCGGAGGAGATTTGGGTGGGTTTTGAGGTAGGGAGGGTTAGGGTTAGTGGGTTTTGGAAACATGTGGTAAAGAAAGGTTTTTTTTTGTGTTTTTAAAATTTTTCTTGGTTTGGTTTAAATTTTTGTCAATTCTGTTTTGGCAATTGATGTGGGTTGCACGTGTTAATTCCTACTTTTGCTCTCCTTTCTCTATTTTAAAATAGAGAAAGGGGAGATGGGGTAGGTCTTTTAGCTTAAGATATATATAAATACATATATAATACGAGATCTCAACAAATCATGCTCTGAGAATAAATTGCCAAAGAACATTGAGAGTAGATCTGATCTTCCTTGAAGCCCTGTGAGATATCACTAATAATAAGGCCCAATAATAAAGCCTTAATCTCCCTTTGAAGCCATCCAACACCTCACATAATAATAGTCTTGATCTCCATCTATGAGCTCTCTGAGATCTCACCATATCATGAACACCACATATATAGGATCTTGATATTTTTTCCTTTTTTCTTTAAAGGAACCCTAGGCAATCCCTATTTTGAGATTAATATAATCTGCTATAGTGGATTCTTGTTTGGTTTAGACTATGCCTAAGAAACCCTAACAATCCATAACACCCATCCTTCATATATATATAGACCCAATTGGATCCCCAACAAGTACCCACAAAAAAAATGACCCATAATCCTCAATAGGAGGTCGAAGTGGTCGACTTCCCCGATGGGACGGTTGAACCATTCGTTGTCCAGTGAGTTTCATCAGTTGAATGTCCCAAAGGGTCGGTCCCTTGACGTGGATCACGTGCAAGCTCCTTTTGGATAGGCACATGTTTGCTGCTACCAATTCTGCTTTTCTTCTTGCTGCTTATTCATATTGTGCCCCTTTCCCCTGTTTCCCATACCTTACAATAGTGTTGGTAACTATTAGGGTTCAGGTGGATTGAAGCATGGTAATGGAGCTGGAAAGAATGAAGATTAACTCAGTCTATAGAGTTTGTATGTCTGTTGTATGTTTTGTGTTTGTATCAATTTGTTTCTGTCTGTACGTGCACTGCACGTATTTTTCCATATGTTTCAAGTGGTAGGAAGTGTGGGCTATGTAGGAAGTGTGGGCTATTATTTAAAGCCAGTATTAGTTCCATGCTCTGCACGTGTCTTCAATTGTAACAGCCTATAAAAAGGGCCTTAGTTGAATGAAATGAGGATCAAGCTTTGAGTAAACTGAAATTTCCCCCAAATATCTTCTTCTTCTTCCTCCCAAACCCTAGATTCCTCTTCAATGGCCGAAATCAACCGAGCTCGGAATTCTATCCCCTTACAATTGGTATCAGAGCAACCTTCGTCAACGGCGACTTGCGAGACGTCGGAGGCACATCGGCGATGAGGGAAGGGATCCGAGAGCGGAATTTACATATGAATTCAGTGATGAAGAAACTTGATTACATCATAGGGCAAATGAAAGAAATGGAGAGAAATTTGTCAAGGATTCAATCATCAAGATCTCAATCGACTTCTCAGTCGACTCCTCATCTGAATCCAGTAGTCGAGGTATTAAAACCTAACTTCACTCCTTTCAATTCTAGAGTTGAGAGTGAAGAGAAAATTCGAAGAAGTGAAAAGATGGAGGTAGTTCAAAAGCTTGATAATCTGAAAGATGACGAGGAAGGCAGTGAGAGTGATGATGAGTATTATTGCAATCTTTGTTGGATTTCTTATTCTTGTAAAAGATATTACTGTAGCAAATTGTTCGACTACGATTTGTGCTTCAATTGTTTTGCTAGCAGGAGATTTGAAGAGGTTTTGACTCCACTAGATTTCATTTTTATAGAGGATAATGAAAGAGAGAACAATTCTATTGTTGTAGATGAAGTGAGTGTGAATGATGTTGTTGTTTCTATTGGAAAGAATACAGATGGAGTAGTTGGTGATAATTTGTTGAATCTTGAAGTTGAAGATTATAGAAGTGAGAAGTCATCGAAAGTGTTTGATGAAATGCAAAATCAAGAAAAGGAGAAGAATTTGATTTCGAAAAGTAGTATTTTGATGGCCAAACAACCTTCAATTGAAGAAAATGAGGAGAAGCTCATGTTTGCTAAGAAAATCACAAAGTTGAGTTCATCAATTGTTTGTAGTAATATCTCAAAGTCAATTTTCCTTTGTTTGGAGTTCACCTTGAGTGTTCGATGAAATGTCAAGAAGACGGAGTTGGAAATTTTCACGGTTATAATTGGAAGTGACGCTGTAGTACTTAATGGATGGCCCCCACCGATTCGAGCTAATATCGGAATTAATGGAGGAAAATATTGTTTTGGGTGCGAAGTTACTGTGATATTTGGTGGAGGGAATATGGCTGTTGAGTTTGCTTCAATAGGGTGCTTGAATGAGGTGCAGTCATATATTCTCGTTGATAGGTTTTATGAGTTTAATGAGGCAGTTGCTGATGCTAGAAACAAGTATCTTCTGAGTTCGATACTACTCCAGTATTATTTTGAGAGGCAATACTTGTTGAAGTGTATCAGACGCCTGTTTGTGCATACTTTGTGCATGAGTAATGATTCTTCTTCAAATGATGCTATTGTTTAAGTGGCTCTGGAGTTGGTTCCTGATGGCTTGGAAAGGAAGCTTCTGGCCATCCTTAATGATCTATTATCTTCTACAACTTCTGGGAAAAGCGTCGTTGATTTCAATATTCTTTGGGTGGAGGAATCTATTATTGAGAGTAACTTGGTTCTGGACACTCTGTTTCTTCTCTATTATGATACTCTTTGTAGCTGCAGTGGAGAGCAATGGAAAAGGTTGAGCTCAATCCTCAAGGGTATATTATGTTCATGTCGCATTGGAAAATTAGTTGTTTCACTAGATGCTAGGATTGCATTTGACCATGCGAAGTCCCAACTTCTACTTATTCTTATTGAAACCTTAGATCTAGAGAGTCTTCTGAGGATGGTCCATGATGAAGTTCCTTATAGTAAGCAAGGTGATTCTGTATTTGCTGTATCAGATGTCCCAGATATGGATAATATAGTTTCAAGCAATTTAGTATTAGGTAAGGCAGAAGCTGGTTCTCTACTTTTTGCTTGTCTGTATGTGTTTGCCTTGTATTGTCGCTTCCAGATGGGATAGAATACGATATTCTCTTCGACATATGATGCTCTTAACTATAATATGATTTGGCATCACAGGGTGGTTTTGGATGCAACTGGTGCATTTGACTCGAATGATCTTCATGTGCTTGACATGAGCATTATTTCTCAATTACCTTGCCATGAGCATTGCCATTGGGCTATATATGTGGTCTTACGCATGCCTTATAATGACGACGGACTGTGTATTCATTGGAATGTTACCAGAGAATTTTTGTTGCTATACTGTGAAACATGGAGCATAGATGAGATCCAGAGCAGTTCATTGAAAACCTTGGTGAACCATCAGCATGGTTGCATGAGGCAATGACAATATATATTCAGTACTATAAAGGTTTGCCGAAGGCCATACAATTACACTGGAGTAGACGCCTGATTTGAGCCTAAGGTGCTGATGTTGTTGAAGCTAAACCCATGGATGAAGATTCTAATGGTGTACTTTCCCAATAGTGAGCAATTTCCTAATTTGAACTTGGGACAAGTTCAATTTCAGGGGGGATGGAGTTGTTAGGGTTTGGGTGGATCGAAGCATGGTAATGGAGCTGGAAAGAATGAAGATTAACTTAGCTATAGAGTCTTTATGTCTGTTGTATGTTTTGTGTTTGTATCAATTTGTTTCTGTCTGTACGTGCACTGCACGTATTTTTCCATGTGTTTCAAGTGGTAGGAAGTGTGGGCTATTGTTTAAAGCCAGTATTAGTTCCATGCTCTGCACGTGTCTTCAATTGTAATAGCCTATAAAAAGGGCCTTAGTTGAATGAAATGAGGATCAAGCTTTAAGTAAACTGAAATTTCCCCCAAATATCTTCTTCTTCTTCCTCCCAAACGCTAGATTCCTCTTCAATGGCCGAAATCAACCAAGCTCGGAATTCTATCCCCTTACAGTAACATGCCAAATTCAAAACAGGTATTGATGACTAGACCAACCACTGCCTATTGCCTCATGTGGATTGGCCCTTTCGCTGGTTAGGGGAAAGCAAGACTGAAACTAAATTGTCAAATTCGACTCATCTGATATTATTTACTCCATAGTCACAAATTCGGTGTTCGAGAATAATTCTTCAAGATTTAAAATTCGGAATACGGAAAAAATCTAGTAAATTCGAAAAAAAAACTCGGAAAAAATTTAGAAATAAAGAAATAGAAAATTTAATGCATCTCAGTACTCATCATGTAAGTAAATATATATTTAAATCCATAAATATGAAAAATAGTAACAAACTTAGTGATTAATTCGTTTAATTCGCAAATTATTCGTGAATAATTTATACTTTCGTGAATAATTCGTGAAGTGCGTGATTTAAACGAAAATTAGTGATCAAATTGCGAATTTATTCGGCAGATGAATTCTTCGCGAATAATTTTCCAAATTCGTGAATGATTCGGAGACTTTGTTACTATATATGTTTACTCAAGGTAGTCCGGTTTTGGTTTCACCACTGACCGTTAGATCTTCAACGTGACTAGTTTGTCCCACTACCGACAACATAGTCTCAACTAGAAACAGAAGGGATATGACTTCATATTATTTCAAGCAGCTAGTCCAAGTCTTGCAATATCTGCTTCAATTATTAAGATTTTGTAGAATTCACTCGGAGGAAAACTATTCTATGAGACAAAGGATTCATCGACATTCAACAACTCCACATATAAGTTATCAAAAATGTGTTCAGACTTTGGATTGTTTAAATTTATCATTAATTTTGTATATTTTATTTTTATGCAACTATGGAGAAAAGAAGGGTACATTTCAAACATGAGTTATCACTAATAGATAGGCTAAAATTGAAAAAAACCCCATAAACTATCCCATATCTGCAGAATACCTCACTCACCTTTTTATTATGCTGAAAACCACACCGAACTATTGGTGCAAAAAATCCCCACCATGACACTGTTAGGGTTCAGTTAGTTTTTTGTCACGTGACTTACTAAATGTCCAAAATATCCCCTCACTGTGCCTTCTTCCCTTCTTCTTTTCTTCCTCTTTTCTTCAGAACCCAATCTTTCTCTCCCAAAATAAAACCCTATTCCCAAATTAGCCCTACTATCTGCATCGTCCAACTCCTAAATAAACCTAATCATAATCAGAAGCACATCCCGACCGGACGATGCCATCCACGGGACGTCGCCATCGACCGGACGTCTCCATCGTTTGGACGCCGCCGTTGACCGGAAGTGGTCTTCCAGGCGTCGAAGTCGAGTTCTTGATGCCATCAAGTGGAGCTCACTCACGCCATTCAGTCGAACGATCAATCTCAGGTGATTTGTTCACACTAATGAATTATATTTGACCTCGATCTGATCTCGTTTTCTCTTTTATTTGTCGATTTGATTATTTCGATGTTTGCATTTGTGTACATGCAGATTTGACAACCTCCAAATCTTCAAGGAGGAACTTGCGTAATAGTTGCGATGAAGGTGGAACCTTAGTGTGTTTTCACAAAGATCCTGCAGTTGTGAAGGTAGCAAGCGCTGCTGCAAATGTTGGAAGATACTTTGTGGGTTGTCCATATTGGCAAACAGACAAATGTAGATTTTTTCGTTGGATTGAATTAGTGGGTGGAACCGAGAAGCAGGAAAAATCTTACTCAGAACTGAAGATGGAAAATGCAAAGTTGAAGCTGGTAGTTGATGAAGCTAGTGAGATGGAGAATAAACTAAGTGCCATTGTCGTAGATCTAAAGAATCAGAAGCTTGAGTTGGAAGCCGAATGTAATTTGCTGAGAAAGAAGGTGGTCGAGTTGAAAGTTAGAGAGGGAACCATGGAAGGATTTACAGGGTGTTTGCTTTTGCTTTTCGTGGTTATTTTGTTGTTACTTATTATGAACTAACCATGGAAAGGAGATAATTGTTGTTGTGTTAGCTCTTTAGAATGGATATGTTAGTACGTATATCGTTGAAGTTGGGAATGGATATGTTCGTATGTGACACTGGAGATCTTCACATTGTTTTGTACTGTATCTTATTATATCATTCATTCCCTGCCTATTAATTTGCATCCCATGTTCAAATTTGGTGTTAATTTGCATACCATGTTAATTTGCATTCCCTACATATTCGTTCCCTACTGGAGATCTTCACAATATGGCTTTGAACCACTAAAGCAGTTAAAATTTGCTGATTACATAACAAAAGGAGAAGACATCACTGATAACATAACAAAAATTTTCTTATATCATTCATTCCCTACTGGAGATCTTCACAACATCACTGATAACATAACAAAAGGAGAAGACATACTCATTTTGATGAAAGTATAACACATCATTGAATCTCTTCTCATTTTGATGTAAGTATGACACAGGAAAAAGCAACATAACACAGAAAAATTGACTTCGAGATATATAAATCAACTGGAAATTTAGATAGCAACCACAGTAAATTACTATTACAGGCTGAATCAACTGGAAATTTACATACAATCCAAAATTGTTCATGCTCAAAATGATATTGAGGACATAATCAAATTCCAAAATCGATGTGCTCATCTTGTTGCTTATGTGAGACACAACAACATACGAGTCCTTTTCGCTTCAAACTGAAAAGTATCCACAGCCAAAAAATGATTGAGCATGATTGAGCTTGAGATTCAAATTGATGCTCATCTAACTGAAAACTAGAACTAATTTAGCATGATTGAGCATGAGATTAGTTAGTGTATTAGTTATCTAAATCATTTAGATGATATTGCCTCCTCTATTACACTTTTCACTTCCTCTTTTCTGCCAATGAGACTGACCTTGAAGTGAGACTCTGCACACAAGTAGACAGTAACATAAGCAAAAAAGCTACACATCAATGGCATTAAATATCTTGTAACTAATATCATGACTACATGCAGTGCTTAATAATTGAATGCTATTGATATCCATACAACTTCAAACCCTGCGGATCACAGCTACATGAGATTTATTTCTCCATTGGTTACTTAAAGAACCATCTCCACAGTCAGGGACAAAAGCAAAAGAACGGACAAAATAGAAAGGGAAGAAAAACTAACATTTTTTATCACAAAAAAATAATAAAATAATATAAAAAAATTGTAAGGGAAGGAGAAGAGGGGACCAATTGATTTATCAAACAGTAATATAATACAACTCAAAATTTTGGAATGCAAACACCCCTTCCCCTCAGAAACAAAAGAAGAAAGAATAAAAAAATAATTATCTTTTCAAAGTAGAAGGTGGATTTACATCCTATTCATCCTTTCAGCATATTTAATGTTGTAAATTAAAACCACAGTAAGGAATCTGTCTAAAACTGAACAACCATATCTTCCGCAATGAAGAGGGGACCTGGAAAACCATGTTAGATGTATTAGTAAAAGAAGGCTTTCAAACTGAGATTAGTTAGTGCGGATTGTATCATCTAACATGAGCAATATCATCTAATTCTTTGTGGCATATATCATCTAACATGAGCATGGGGTGAATTACAGCAAACTGAGATTAGCAATACCATCTAACATGAGCAATATCATCTAATTCAGTTACAAAGTGTATTAGTTAGTGCAGTTAGTGCATGAGATTCAAACTGAGAACTGATAGAACAGTCTGTTTCAGCCTGCATGCCATCAACAGTCTGTGCATTAGTTAGTGCAGTTACAAAGTGTACAAAGTGTATTAATTCAGTTACAAAGTGTACTAGTTAGTGCAATTAGTGCATGAGATTCAAACTGAGAACTGATAGAACATGAGTTTTAGCCTACATGCCATCAACAGTCTGTGCATTAGTTAGTGCAGTTACAAAGTGTACAAAGTGTATTAGTTAGTGCAGTTAGTGCATTACCATCAACAGTCTGCATGCTGGCTACCACCTCCATCTCCACCAGGACTCTCATTAGAGATGTTCACCTATATGAAGGTAAAAAAGATGATTATCCTTACAGTTTGTGTAATATGAAATTAATTCTTTATTACGATTTACCTTGGATTTCTTGGAATTAACCCCTCCCATATATGGTCCTTTCTCCTTCCTTTTCCTCCCACATTTAATAGTGTCTCTCTCAATTCCAAGGGTCTCGTCGGAATTGGAATGAGGTCCTACTCTTCGGCTACCCCGATCTCTCCCACCATGAGTATCTCTTTGAATCTCACCTAAAGTTTGCCTCACGCTCCTCACTACTTCATCGGTTCTTTGCCCCTTTGGCCTCCCTCCTTTGTTGGTTGATCTTTGCTTTGGTGGAGCTGGTTCGTTCGTGCAGTTTCTAATATTGTGACCTGCTTGATGACACCTCCTGCACGTCATTGTGATCCCCACTTTGCTTGCTTTTTGCAACCCAATTGGATTCTTAGACTTACTCTCTGTCGGATCCTTCTTCCGAGCCTTAGCTGGCCTTCCACGAACTCTTCTCAATCGTGGCGGAAGAATGTCCACATAGTCCAACTTATCCCAAAGAGATGAATTTGGGACTGGTTCAATGATACCTATATTATGCCACAGTAAGAAGAAAAGTTAATATATGGTGCAAATTGTAAAGAAATGTAACAAGGTTGGAGATAAAACAAGTTACCTTCGTAGACTTTCATATATGTAGCCCTACTGTAGGAGGTGTCACAGTAGTCCTCTACTCTTTTCCTTCTATTCGTTAGAGAGGCTAGTGCATGTCTACATACTACTCCACTAACCTGCCACTCTCTACAATCACAAGTTCTCTCATTCAAGTCCACACAGTAATTCACCCCATGCTCTATTATCTCATACTTGATTTCATCGGATTTGAAAATAAAACAATGCCTAGACTTCTCGTATGTCTTCTTTAACTTCAACTGGATTTTAGGAGTGACAACCCCACTCGACCTACAAATCATCTCCCTCTTTTTCTGCAACCTCACCATCACCATTCTCCTAATCATCTCCAACATTGTTATGATTGGCTGATCCCTCGCTTGCAATATATATTTGTTCCAAGCCTCACATATATTATTGCAAAGCAAATCGCACTTGATTGATTCATCAAAGTGTGACCTGGACCACTTCTCAAGGCCGACATCCATCCACCATTGTGCGGCTTCCTCGGATATATCCTTAATTCTTTTCAGTGAAAACTCCCACCTTTGACGAGTATATACAGTAGCTGCCCCCATACTTCTCCTTGCAAGTCTAAACCCTTGAACTTCTTCACAAAGTTTGCGTACAAGTGTCTCACACAGAATCGGACATGAGCTTCAGGTACGAGTTCTTTAAATGTTTCCAGAAACCCCTACAATCAAGTGGAAAACGAATGGTTAACACATAGAAGTAGTGGAAAAAAACATAACATTAATTAATATCAATATTTAATTAATCAATGTCTGAGTTGATACCTTCTGTCGGTCTGAAATAAATGTCCACCCTTCCAAATTTGGCACACCGATCGCCTCCATCAAGAGTGTTAAGAACCAATTCCATGTTTCTTTGTTTTCAACACCAACGACTGCCCATGCAATTGGCCACATCTGGTTGTTCGGGTCCCTTGAACACGCAGTTAGCAATACACCCCCAGCAGATGTCTTCAAATGGCACCCATCCATGCCAATAATCTTCCTGCAACCATTCAACATACCCTTCACTAATGTACCAAAGCATACGAACACACCTTTGAATCTCTTCTCATCGCAACCATCTATATTCTCAGTCTTGATAATGGCCATAGTATCAGGCATTTTCTTCATCATGGCATTTGCATAATTCCACAATTGACTGTATTACTCGACATGCTTCCCATCAGCCTCATCTTGAGCCATTCTCCTAGCTCTAGCAGCCACATTTTTGCTGACTACAACACCGTAATCTCTGTTAACTGCAGAAATGAAAGCTGACAAACTCTAATTAGGCTCATCTCTGAAATGTTATAGGTACTTGGTTGCCCACCAACTAACCATGACTTGACTGTTTTCGACGGCCCTCTCGCAAGTGTGTTCTATTCGGAGTGATACAATTCGGAAGACTCTTTCAGATTCTTTCCAAGAAGCCCCTACATAGAAAGGACAGTCACCTTCCGACATACACTCAACTGTGCATCTTTTTGCATCGTTCCGCCTCCAAAATAGATCATAGCCATTTCGAATAGCCCATTCTCTCAAACAAGTCCTGAATTCACCAGCATTTGAAAACTCCATCCCTATCACAATAACTGGCTCCTCACTATGTTTGTCTCTGTTGTACTGTACATTCATCTCGCACTCCTCCCCATCGGATACTAAAAGTGGCCCCAATACATCACTATCTTCATAATCTGTATCAACTACTTCTACATCACAGTCATTGCCACACAATTTTTCGGGTTGCCTCTTCTGCGATTTTGGCCTGCCTCCCAAATTTTTAGAAATTCCTTCATTGATTATGGCCTTCTCTTAAGTGACTACATCCCTTGATTGGGAAGGTCCTTCATCCACAAAATATTGAGTAGTAGGTACTGCCTCATCTATCTCCTCCTCCACTTTTACACCACCCACAGTGGGCTCTATTTTAGTTAGAATGTATTCTGACTGCAAACCTCCCACTTCTGACTGCAACACTTGTGACTGGGTGCCTAGCTGATCAAGAGCTTGAGACATTAGCTCATCTGAGATCTCATCTGCATTCGAATTAAAATAAAAAAATGTATTATAATCACACAAGAGCAGAATTAAAATAAAGAAATATTTTATCATTACAAATTAATAAAGTAACGAAAACATATCATCAATTGAGCTAATCTCTCTTGGAGGGAGAACGGGATTATCAATGTGAGCACCATTGTCCACAATCTTCACATACCCTGGAGGATAACCCCAATGCCCATCTCCACGAAGCCCTTTGGTTCCATCAAGATACAAATTTACATACCCTATCTCAGGCTCTATGTTATGAGCTTCCCACATCTGCTTCGTTGATGTTTGGTCATTCACCAAATGAAAATTTTCTGGAAATTCCCCCACCCCTAATCTGTACTGAATACCAACTTCTTCAGTGTAGACACCACATCTGGTTAAAATGATTTTCAACGATTCCCAGCCATGCAACTCCGGAAGTACAAACCGATATAACCTTTTTTTTCCACCAATGTATACCCACTTCTCGGAATTTTTCTAAAAGTATCCATCCAAATTAACCCACAATGCTAACACCATTCTGCTATTAAAGAATATTAAACAAGTGATCTTCAGTAATACTTACACCCTTCAACACCCTTAATTTTAACCTAAAGTATTTCTTACTAAGAAGTGATATCATGGTATAGAGTCAAGCTCTTCTCAATTAGGTCCTTCATATCTAATTGTATGGCTCTTCTCAATTCACCAATTGTATTAACTTTTAGACCATATCCAGACAAATTTTTAAGTGTCCCCATCGCACCCAACAATTGTGGGTCCCCCTTCACATTTGTTTATGAATCCCAAGACCAAAAGCAAAATATTCCATTTTTTTTCCCGACAACACAAACTAAGTGACTATTTTATAAGACCGAAACCAACTAAAGACATCTACATAGAAGCCACAAAGGAAGAAAGAAAACTCACTGGGTGGAGAGCGACGAATGTATAGGGAGCGACTTCGACGGGGTGGAGAGCGACGACTTCGACTGAGTGGAGAGCGACAACCTCGGCTGGGTGGAGAGTGACGACTTCGACTGGGTGGAGAACGACGACTTCGACAGGAAGCTCTCACCGACTTCGATGAGATGGCGTCCTCGACTAGATTGCAGCGTCGATGATGAGGAAGGATTTCGGAAAGATTAGGATGATTTTGGAGTTGGTGGATTTTAGATTTGGGATTAGGGTTTGTATTTGGGAGAGAAATAATCGTTTTGATGAAAGAAGAAAGAAAAGAGAAAATAATCAGATTGTGTTCTGGGGGTATTTTGGACATTTAAGTAACGTGCATAGCACGTGACAAAAAACTAACTGAACCCTAATAGTGTCATTGTGGGGTTTTTTGCACCAATAGTTCGGTGTAGTTTTCAGCATAATAAAAAGGTGAGTGAGTTTTTCTGCAAATATGGGATAGTTTAGGGGGTTTTTTTCAATTTTAGCCTAATAGATATTCAAAATTCAAATGTAGGAAATTGAACAAATCTAATTCTAAGAGTCATAGTGAACAAAATAACTAAGAGATAATAACTCATAAACTACATATCACGCTACGAATTGCACAATGATGGTGACCCTAACCATCTTTCTCTCACCACTCCATTTGTACCAGCCAACTAACTATTGGTACATGATGCTGAGCGATGATAAACCCTAGCCTCTCCAAACCCAGAACCTCTGACCACAATCGCCATGGTAATGACCAAGTGCGTGAGCGCGAGCATCAAGAACTTCGTGAACAATGAAAGGCCACGCCAGCCATCGGTGAGCGATCAGTGACTAGGCAATGAGTGTTAGAACTTGAATTTCATAAAATAAATTATTTCTAATAATCTTTGTGAAGAAGATAAGTTATATGTAATAAAATGCAAACACTTTCAGACAGATGCAGAAGAAAAAGGGTGTAAATGACTGAATTTTATAGGAGATTAGTCGGTTGTTACAGAGTTATAGCATCAGTTTCTCTCCATTCTGCACGCATGTGTGTTTATAACTTTGGCTAGGTCCTCACAACTACATGTTAGTGGTAACCCAGGGATCCACCCTTTAATCCATTTTTTTAGCTTATATACTCGAAAAATCTTTCTCAACTTTCGATGTGGGACTATCCATTTTCTCCAAATTTTCAAGTTAGTACATTTCCAGTACCTAACTTTGAACCAATATTTCTCATTCACATGGAATCCATTTTTGGCAAAAGAGTAGATTACGGAATAGTACTCGACGAGAGGAATACAGTCCAATCACTTTTTGGCGCCGCCGGTGGTCGGAGTCCACCGGAATCAAGCCCGGAAAATCTGTCAAAAATATTTCCAACAATGAGCACATCAGGAACCATGGTAAAGGTAGGGGGTCTCACCATGGGAGAGCGTAGAGATGGGTTAGTAGGGACCTCTCTCTGATCAGGGTCGAACCTAATAGAGGAGGCTTTGAGGTGACTGTAAACTCTCCACCCTCGTTTGCAGAGGTGGCTAAGGGTCTCAAGGTTCACATCACACCGGAGAGTGGCCATCGTGGAGTTGAGGTTGAAGACGGGAATGGACAGATGTTCCGAACAAGAAGCGACCTAGGCATCCCTCCTTCGCCCGAGAAGCTTTACTGTAGGAAATGTGGTAGATGGGGTCACAAAATGTCCAACTGTGATTTGGATTGCCAATGCTTCAATTTCCAAGGATGGGGATACATCATCATGTACTACCCTTTTTCTTGAAGAGGAGTCGTCGTGAGAGAGGATAGAGTGGCGAGACGGGAGAAAATGAGAGTGGAGATAAGAGGACCAGTGAGGCAAGTAACACCTCCCATTCTCAAGAGAACTGCCCAAGTCAACACCCCCCCTCCCCGCGCGTGCGGAATTTTTTGCCGTACTAGGCCACTTTTTGATAGTATTTGCGTTTTTAGGCCAGGTCCCAAACTATTAGCGTTCGTGGGCTAGCCTCTGCCACGTCAGCAGCGGCCGCTATTGGGAATAGCGACCTCTTCATAGATACCAATTTTGTGCTCCCACACTTGGCAGAGTACGAAGGGGATCAGGAATGAAGAGGTAATGGACTGGTCGCTATTGGCACTAGCGACCTACTTTAACTGAGGTCGCTAGTGGCAATCGCGACCTCAGATGGGCCCCCGAATGCTTTTAACTTACGACTACCCCACTGTTTCCCTATTTCTTATCTTGGAACCCTATTTCCCAAATAACTGCCTATCTCCCCAAAACCCAAAACCCTAACTCCCTTATTTCTCCCCCAAATCCTCATTAATCCAAGTTATAATTTTCTCCACCCGACCTCTCTCCTCACACTTCGTCTTCGTCCAAATCACTCTCCTCACGACGGATTTTGGAAATCCCCAATTCATATCCAATCCCCAAACACTATTCGAGGTATCCCTAGTATAGTATTGTGATGGTTTATTGTTGGTATTGGTTACATTTTTTGTTCACTCGTTGTTACTAATGTGACCCAAATTGATTGTTCCTTGATGGAGAATTTATTGAGGATTTGGATACATATTGAGGAATACTTAGTTTTGCATGTATTAGAGTTACAAGTAGACCCAAAAGTATCAACATCAAATTGATTGTTGAAGGGTTGACTGTGGGAGTTGGTTACAATTAGGACTCATTCTATGATGTGACACGTCACATTTGAAATAAAGATGAATTGTGTGGAGATTGAAATGAAGATAAATGATGATACATATATAGTAACATGCACAATTGAAATAAAGATGAAACTGTTGGAGATGGCTTCTACTGGTTTTGTGAAAAACACTTGACAATTGTGTGAGGAGATGAAGTGTTAGGAGATATCTTGTGCATAGCCACATACTTATATATATTTCTCTCCTCTCAAGATTACCATCTTTGGTTATTTGTGTCTCTCAGTATGAAGTTAGCTTGTGCATGTGACTATGTAAGGGTGATGCACATAACAAGTGTGTTCACTTTGACTATGCTATTATAAATATAACACACGCACACACGCACAAACACACACACACACACACACACACACACACGCACACACGCACACACACATATATTTATATGAAATGGCTAAATGCCATGCTTCATATTTGTTAATATCAATTTAATATTTTTGTTCACGATTGTATATTGAATCCAAATTTGTGTACTAATGTATAGGTATGGACTATAAAATTCCAATTTGGTTGTATTATGGGGGGGGGGGGAAATAGTTGAAGACCGAACTGTAGGATTTTGCTACAAAGGTGTACAACCGGTGATAGTTTGGGCCAATCGGAATATAAAAATGCTAGAATTGGTAGATAAGGTATACGAAGTTACTAAATGGGATAAGAGTGAATGGAGTATTCATATTAAAGCTAGGTATGCAGCTGGAAGAGGCAAAGGAGGCCCTATTTTTATGTCAGTACCTATAGTTGATGATGACTCATTAGTTGCAATGATAGCTAGGTCGCTTGATCCATACAGTAGTTGGTCTGCAATGGAATTATATATACAGCAAGCCAAGATTCACACACGTAGTTCAGATGTTGGTCATGTTTCAACTCCAATGCCCGAAGTACAGAACTCTCAGATGAATCTTAATGATCCGATACATTTGAGTGTCAGCTTGTCTCCTCCACATGGTGACATATTGACAACTCCAAGTACATTTAGTCTTGCAGAAGATGAAATCCCAATTCCTTCCAATTTTATACGCAATCTCGTTGAAAATGAAAATATTATTGAAACCTTCGAGTATGCTTTGGTTAACAATGACCTCATAGAAGATGAAGAACATGAAGAAGAGGTTGAAGATGTAATGGACGGTGAAGATGAAGAAGAAGAAAATGTGGACGTCCATGATGCGAATTCTTACGTTAATGTAACTAATGTAGTTAATGATTTGCAACAAAATGTGGAACACGTAGTGCCAATGACCCAATTGGTTTCATCAACCGTTCATGATATTGGACAGGTTGAATTGGGTAACACTGCTAGAGTATACCACTTTGGGGAAGAGTCATCCACATCATCTGACCAACGTGACTTGTATATTGGCCAGAAATTCACAAGCAAAGATGACGTGATAAATGCAGTGAAAATTTTCTCCATCAAGGAACATCGAGAGTATGTTACGGTCAGATCAAACAAAACCATATTTGATGTTAAATGTAAAATGGCACCAAGGGTTAGAACAATATCGGAACAAAGAACACATCTCGATGTGGTACATCCAGGCTGTCCTTGGAGATTTCGTGCAATAATTCCAACTAGACAGACCCACTTTGTTGTGACGAAATTAGGAGGTTCTCATACCTGCATTAATCCAACATTAACACAGGATCACAGGAAAGTTGACTCCAAATTAGTTTCAAATTTAATTTTGCATGTTGTGAAGGTACAAATAAGTATAACTCCAAAGACGATCATTGAGATAGTGTTGAAAGACGTCAATTATAAGATTTCTTACAACAAGGCATGGCGGGGAAAACAAAGAGCAATTGAGAGGCTCTACGGTGGGTTTGCCGAAGCATATACGAAGTTGAATCTTCTATTATCAGCACTGCAAGCTTCAAACCCGGGTACATATGTAAAATGGGATAAAGTTCCGTCTGGTCCAGGTGAGGAGACATTTAAGAGAGTTTTCTGGAGTTTTGCAGCTTCAATAGAAGGATTCAAGTCTTGCAGACCGGTAATAAGTATTGATGGTACACATTTGTACGGTAAATATAAGGGATGTTTACTGATAGCGGTGGCCCCTGATGCTAGTGATCGGCTATTTCCATTCGCCTTTGCCATAGTCGATGCAGAAAGTATAAAAAGTTCGACTTGGTTCATGAGCTGTATTCGATACTACGTCACGGACCGTCAAGGGCTATGCATAATCTCCGATCGTCATGTCGGTATTCTCTCGTGCATGGAGTTGCAAAACGGAGCTTGGAATGAGCCACATGCTTATCACCGTTACTGTATGCGTCATTTTGCTACGATTTTTTTTTTCAAAATTTGGTAACAAGGAGTTGAGGAACAAGATGAAGTTTGTTTCATGTAAAAAACAACCCAAAAAGCTCCAAAAAGGAATGGCGGAGATTGAGTCGGTGAAGGTCGAGGCGTATAATTGGCTCAAGGAGAAACCAATAGAGAAATGGGCACTAGCCGCAGATGGAGGTCGACGGTACGGCATCATGACTACAAATAGTAATGAATGTTTTAATTCTGTGTTGAAGGGGGTACGTAGCTTGCCCGTTACAGCTATTGTTGAGATGATATTCTATCGTCTTAATAGTTACTTCACTGAACGTCGTCAGGCCGCACAGAAAATGATAATTGATGGGAAAGAGTGGTCTCCACATGTTGAAGCTCTTCTTGATAAACTCCGAGAGAGAGCTAACTCACATGAAGCTATAATGTTCCATCACAGCCCCGGTGTATTTCAAGTTAAAACAGGTATTAGATTTGAAAGAAATCGACAAAGGGGTGGGAATCTGCATACTGTCGACTTAGGAGCTCGTACTTGTACCTGTCATAAATTCCAGCTTTACCATTTGCCTTGTTCTCATGTTTTAGCCGCTTGTGAATCCAGGGCTTTGGATTACCGGCCTTATGTTGACCCTTTCTATTCTACCGATTGCTTATTTTGCACTTGGCAACCAACTTTCAATCCAATCCAAGATGAAGCTTACTGGCCTGCACAATTGGGACCAACACTGAAAGCAGATGACACACTCAGAAGATGTCGGAAAGGTAGACCTAAATCTACGCGGATTCGGAATGACATGGATGTTACAGACGGAGTTGCTACAAGGATAACCTGTTCCGAATGCAATCAAACAGGACATAATAAGCACCGATGTACGAAGAGGAAAATCTCTGGTGGGACTCGTACGTCGCAGGTAGTATCGAATATTTGGTGCAGCATTTTATCATATTAACCAACATTACAAAATAATAGTTCATACCCCGGGCCTAGCACTCCTTGATCCCGCTCCCATCGTTCTGACCATATTTGAGTAGATTACCTATCAAAGTATAAGCAAACAAGTATGATAAGTACTCACTTAACACAAATAACTAAATCACTAAAATGTTGAGAGTGTTCATATGTCATCGAAGAAGTACTCATTCAACCAATTTGGTAGGATATCTTGTCAAAGTACATTATCATATATAAAGCAAGGATACAAGCAGAATGCCTATTGTTTGCCAAGTTTATTTTGGTGTATGTATCTTCTCATTTTTCTTCCAATTTCTTTCTTATATTTTTGGGCTAGATACTGTCATCAACACAAAAACATAGAGTTCTAGTAAATCAAGATTTAGGGATTTCACGAGTTGTGCTATGCTTATATTTCTAGTACAGCTATATGCAGCATGTCATGTTGGTTGCGTTTCAAGATTGTCCTCAGAGCCAGTGTGTATATGTAAAAAAAATGTACCTATCCTTATCGTCACATAACATGAATATTGCGGAATAATAGGTTATGTTTGTGAATATACCTTTCCTTTTATTTGTATGTATGTCCATATATCTCTTCAGGGAAAAAAAACATCAGGGCCATATATGTATTCCCAAGTGCAGAATCAAAACTAATAAATACCACAACACTTGAGCATGGACATTGACATTGATATCAAACTAATTCCGAAATTTTATCCTGTATGCTCTTCAATTCTTCTTTTAAGCATAAATTAATTCCATGTAATGTGTGTAATGTGTATGTTGTCTACATTACAAATTTTCCTAAATTACAAATTTTCCTAACTTACTATCCAACACTAAGTATTCCTCAAAAGGTATTCAATTCCTCAAAAATATCTCAATAAACAAACAACCAATTTGGGTCACATTATTAACAACAAGTGCAAACAATTTGTAAGCAACACCGACAATCAACCATCACAATACTATACTAGGCATACCTCGTTAGGGTTTGGAGATTGGAGTTGATATGGGGATTTCCAAATTCCTTAGTATTGAGAGAGATTTGGCAATTACACGCTCTGTGAGGAGGGAGATCGGGTGAGGAAGAAGGAAACTTGGATTAATTGATTTTTGGGAGAGAAATTAGGGTTTAGGGTTTTGGGTTTGGGGGAGATAAGATAGGCCGCTATTGGGGAAGAAGGGTAGAAGAAAAGATAGATTGAAATAAGAGATAGAGAAACAGTGGGTAGTCGTAAGTTAAAAGCAATCGGGGGCCCATCTGAGGTCGCGATTGCCACTAGCGACCTCAGTTAGCTATGGCCGCTAGTGCCAATAGCGTCTGGTTCATTTCCTGATCCCCTTCGTACTCTACCAAGTATGGGAGCACAAAATTGGTATCTATGAAGAGGCCGCTATTCCAATAGCGGCCGCTGCTGATATGGTAGAGGCTAGCCCACGAACGCTAATAGTTTGGGACCTGGCCTAAAAACGCAAATACTATCAAAAAGTGGCCTAGTACGGCAAAAAATTCGCGCGTGCGCGCAGCTGGGGAGGCGGCCACCTTGGGCACCGAATTTTTCGTTATTTTACGGGCCCCCAACATTTATTTTTTCTTGTAAATGTAGGTACTTGTTGCACGCGTAAAATAAAATTACACTGTTATTAGGGGCCTCCAAATTATTTGGGCTTTTAGATTTTTTTTTTTACTTGGACATGGGCTTGCTAAACAATTTCGGCCTTTAGAATATGGAAAAGGATTTTTCTGATTGAATTTCTGAGATGGGAAGTTGGGAACAATCGCACCTGACCCGCATCGCACCCGACCAACCACTTCAGTACTCTCTTCATTCTTCGTTGCTTTCTGCCTTTATTCTCTCCAAATCTCTCAAATTCATGAAAAAGCCCTAATCTAAGATTCTAAATCCCTAAATTCCGACCAAGGCTTTGACATTTTTCTCCCATCTCCGGTTTCATTTTCCAAGCTTACTACTTGGGGAAAAAAAATTAGATATGTTTTTTTTTGGTATGTATGGGGGCCCCATTTCTGGAGCGCCTCGGGCCCCCATGGACTCAGGGCGGACGCTGCAAAGGAAATGGTTAAATTAGACGAAAAGCTTGCGTCGTCGGTTATCATCAACTTTAATACTGGAAATCCATCTAAAAAGGACATTACAGAGGAGCTAGCTAAGAAGTGGCTGATTGCAAGTGGATGTTTTAAGTGGATTGTTGGTGTTTCAGATAAAGATGAACGATCCTTCATGGTGCACTGTGACTCCGAAGAAAGGATGTTGAGATTAGTTTAGGAGGAGAAGTTACTTGCAAAAATATTCTCTGTTGGATTCCGTCAATGGACACTCAACTATATGGAGTGGCATCCCACCGGTTGAAGTTTTTGGCTCACAGCTTTTAAGATGCTTATGTGTTGGTGGACTCTTTCTGGGTTTCAGAATGCTTTTCCAAAGTACGTATGGGTCGACGAGATTGATATTGAACCTAAATGGAGAATGCAAGGTAAGGTTTGGGTCTTGGGATAAATGTTTTAAGGTTTTCTTCGAAACAGGAAGTAAGACGCCGGAGGAGCATGAACAGTTTGTTTTGAATTTATTTGATCAGATTGGGATTACAGTGATGCATAAATTTTATCTTTTGTCTACTAATATTCTAGTGTTATAAATAAATTATTAAGTGTGAATTGTCTATTGAACTCCCCCCCCACTCTTTCCACATTCTCCACCACCACCACTACATTCATTCATATTTATTTATATGTAATAATTATGTAATTGTCTCTTTGTATTCTTTGTAAGCCTATAAATAGGTCATTGGGTGAATCATTTGTAAGGGAGATAAAAATATTATGAATGAGGATAATCTTCTTTCCCCTCATCTCTATTTCCTTTGTTTATTGTTTATATTATTTCATAAAAGTGGAACATCCAGTAGCCTATGTTCACACTTAAAATGGTTTGGCAGAATCATTTATAAAACGGATCCAATAGATTGCTAGACCAACGCTTATGAAATCAAATCTCTCCGTTTGGGCCTGGAGACATGCTGTTTTACATGCAGCACAACTTATACGCATCCGGCCAACCAGTTATAATGATAATTCTTCCTTACAATTGGTTCATGGTCAGGAACCAAATATTTCCCATTTACGAATTTTCGGATGTGCGGTATATGTCCCAATTAATCCACCACAACGCACAAAAATGAGACCTCAAAGGAGGACAGGAATATATGTTGGGTATGAATCTCCATCTATAATCAAGTATATTGAACCAGCGACTGGAGATTTGTTTGCTGCAAGGTTAGCAGATTGTCACTTTGATGAATCACTATTCCCAACATTAGGGAGAGATAATAAACAGTTGGAAAAAGAGATTTCATGGAATGAATTATCATTGAAAAGTTTAGATCCTCGAACAAAAGAAAGTGAATTAGAAGTTCAAAGGACAATTCATTTGCAAGGTATTGCAAATCAACTGCCAGACGCATTTACTGACCACAAAAGAGTAACAAAATCTCATATTCCAGCTGTAAATGCTCCTGTCAAAATTAATGTCCCTGAAGGACAACCTATAATTGCTAGTGAGTCTAAGGCACGCTTGAAGCGTGGTAGACCACTTGGTTCCAAAGATAAACATCCTCGAAAAAGAAAAGGAGCAAATAACCATGATTGTCAAATCGAGGATGTCTCTCCAGAAGAGACCATTGACATAGTTAATAATAAAGAAAATCAGGTACCTGAAATTAATGAAAATGAAGAGATCTTGATTAACTATGTCATTACCGGAAGAAGATTGGACCGGAATAATATAATTGTCGACAATATTTTTGTATATAATATAGCGCGCGATATCATAAATGAAAACGAGGATCATGAACCTACCTCTGTGAAAAAGTGTAGAAATAGAAATGATTGGCCAAAATAGAAAGAGACAATTAAGTCTGAATTAGACTCGTTTGAAAAATGAGGAGTTTTTGGACCTGTAGTCCGAACACCAAAAGAGATCAAACCAGTAAGCTAGAAATTGCTTGGTCCTGGAGTACCATTTCTTAGTGCAATGGAAGCACTAATATATCTTATCAATAATAAATATTATGATATACCTTATGCGGTTGGTTTACTAGTAAGATGAAGTCCTCACCAACTCGAAGTCATTGGACTGGTATGAAAGATAACTTCGAGGGACCATGGATATGGGATTATATTATTCTAATTTGTCCATATCAGTTTTGATTGGTTATGCAAATGCAGAGTATTTATCATATCATTATAAAGCCAGATATCAATCAAGAGATATTGGCTCCATGCGAGGCAAGTCATAGATGTGTTTGTTTGATCGGTTAACTTCTTAATATATTTGGAGAACGTGTCATCCTCAATCGATCAAGAAGTACTCACAACGTTATTTGAAGATATTATAGCTTTAAAGCTCAATAAAATGAGGGTTACATGAAAGGCGATAAGCTAAAACATATTTCACCAGAAATTCTTCTTCACTCATGTTTCAATTAAAAGGGTGAAATCATTGTTAACCAAATAGAATCAAGCGACAATCCAGAAGATTGCTCGCTATGACCCTATCACCCCAACTTTTGGAAAGGATGGTAGAATTGATCGAGATTTGAGATACGACTTTTGAAAGTCCTAATCGGATGATCTCGTCAGGGGGAGGATGATATGCGCTGCACTCTTTTTCCCTTCACCAAGTTTTGTCCCACTGGGTTTTCTTGGTAAGGTTTTTATCGAGGTAGCATCTTCATTGCATATCATTGTTAAAGATTATGTACTCTTTTTCCTTCACTAGGGTTTTTCCCATTTGAGTTTTACCTAGTAAGGTTTTAACAAGGCATATTCTTATTTACATTCAATAGACATTCAAGGGGGAGTGTTATAAATAAATTATTAAGTGTGAATTGTCTATTGAACTCCCCCCCCCCCCCTCCTCTTTCCACGTTCTCCACCACCACCACTACATTCATTCATATTTATTCATATGTAATAATTATGTAATGGTCTCTTTATATTCTTTGTAAGCCTATAAATAGACCATTGGGTGAATCATTTGTAAGGTAGATGAAAATATTATGAATGTGAATAATCTTCTTTCCTCTCATCTCTATTTCCTTTGTTTATTGTCTATATTATTTCATAAGATCTAGTCATTTATTTCTATCTGACGAACTCTCCCCACTTCTAAAAGGGCTTTGTCAATATGTATGAAAACAAAACACTATTTAGACAAACCCCCCCAGCCGATGTAGGACTAAAAAGTCCCTCAGCTTGAACCACTGACTTCTTCTTTTCGGATTTAATTAATTATTTAATTAGAATTAAACACTAATTAAGCTAGTTAATTAAGATTAAGCCATATTTTATTAAGATTAGTTTCGGATTAGTTTTGGATTATTTAATTAATTAGTTTTAGTTTAGTTTAATTAATTAATTAATTAATTAGTTTAAATGTTTGGATAATTTTTAGTTTAATTAATTAATTAATTAATTTAATTATTTTATTATTTTAAGTGTTCGGTTAGTTTTAGTTTAATTAGTTTAATTAATTAAACTAAGTTTAATTTTTAGTTTAATTAATTAATTGAGATAAATTACATGTAAACAAAAAATGGAAAGTGTTTTAAATTTATTTCGCTACAGTGTTCTTACAACTCAGACATACATAATCTTTCATATAAATTTATTTCTGCTACAGTAAATCTATATTCAAACAAATTACTTTTCAATAACTTACTTTTACAGTAATAGTTATAGTTTAAAAATATTTTACAACCAACCAAATATTTCATAATGAACAAGGAAAAAGACTACTATGTGGGCAATTTTGGGTGTGTGATGAGGTCACGTATGGAGGGTGGAGATACGATGTTAGTAACCAATGAAAATCACTTGAAGACAAAAGGAGTTGACTTACATGAAAATAGAAACCTGGAAAAAGCGAGTGTGGATAACGTGGCGGCCAAAACACTAGTTCATGATGTGCTTATTGGGCTTTTCCAGAAGACGGGTGTTTCTACGTGAGTGGCATGCAAGGTGGGACCTTGAATATTGCAGATGAGCTAAAATAATTGGGTCGTCTCTATTTTGGGCCTTGTACATAAGAGAGTAAAGCTGGGTTGGATAATAATGGGCTGAAAAGGAAACAGATTGGTAATTCTAAAATCATAGTGATGCAGCCCAGACAATTATTTGAGATCACTAAGGAAGTTGAGAAGACATTAGCAGTAGATGAGGGGATGAGAGCATCCACAATTGTTTGCTAAATTTTTATATTTTTCATATTTTAGCAATTGCATCTGCAGTCATTTGCTATTTATTGATAATTTGACAAAATCACTCCAATAGATGACTATATTTGAGAAGTAATATAAAAAATTAATTTTTATTAATTTTTTACCTTGGAAGTTTTTTATTAAATTTTTACCTTGGACGGAACTTCATGTTCCATCCCCATGAAATATACTTAACTAATTAACTAATTATACTTAGTATACTAATTAGGCTTAGTTAAATATAGTTAACTAATTAATTAGGGGTAATTAGGGGGTTATATTAATTAGTGGGTAATTAGGAGGGTAATTAAGTGGGTTAGTGGTGGCTGAAAGTGACAGCTCGCCCACGGATGGATCTTCAAGTTCCGGGAGAGAATTTTTTTTTTTAAACGCTCGGTAGGAATAAATTTTTAAAAAATATTTTTTTCACGGGAAGTTCCGTCTGATAGAAATTTTGTTCAGCTATGCATGCACGAAATACTGCTTTGCTATATCTAAAATATACATTTTGCTATTTTTTACCTTTTACGACTGTTGATGCCCTCCACGGAGCGTGGGCAGATTTGACGAAATGGACGATGGATTGGTGGATGAGGACCAACTGGGCAGCATGATTCCGGCATTGACAGAAGGGTTTGAGTCCTAGTGGACATATGAAAGGTGGAGGCGATCTTGATAACGGTTGAAAAGAGAACGAAGAAGAGGATGCAGAATCGAACTCGGTTCCAATTGTCAGGGAAACATCGGTCTGTACGGGAGAAGAGTGCAGTAGATCTAATTCTCAAATCTTAGCAAGAAGCTCTATTCTGAGATTGGAAGAGGGGCAGCCTACGTCTCCAGGAATCACTTTTCCCATCTTTCTAAACCTTCTATCAATTCAAATCATATTGCTGGCCCTGTTGCTTTCAATTTTGATTATGCTTTCCCTGAGTTATTCCTTTTTTCATTGTCATCTAAATTTGGGGTCTTTTTGGGAGAGAATATTGATGAACAACTTCATAACGTTAGGATTATGCCACATTGGACCAATGGCCCCCTGAGGGTGAGTGCTAGCTTATTTATTTCAATCGTAGAGAGAGAGAAGAGCGCGTGAGTTTTATTAAGTTATTGATATTGTACAGATGACGTGGTCCCTCCTGAGCCACCGGATCTCCTCAAAAACCGTATTTCTATGATCATCAGGTCAACTTAGAGCCATATGGGCTTCTGCCACGTCACGCCCACGAGCAAAAGGATCCGACCCGGCCCAGCACGATCTCAGGCCCGTTTTTCCTGCCGATAAATACCAGACCCCCTCCTTACTGTACAAGATAATCAAACTTTCTCCCTCTGAACCCTAGCTACTGTTGCTTTTCCAGTGACTGACTAGATCGTCGGAGGGCCTGTCGTTGGGACTTCTTCCGGTGTTTCTAGACAGTGTGCAGGTACTCAGGACCAAGCCGGGCCCACAGATCCGAGCCGAGCACCCGATCCCTGCCTCACTCCTGCTACTCCCGAGCCGGTCCCCCAGTCGAGGGTCGAACCAGGGCCAGTACGGCAACTTTCACTATACAAACTACAAGAACTCACACCTGTTGCAACCACACCCCAAAAACAAACCGCATCAGGTTGGCGCCGTCTGTGGGAACTTTCGGTTCTGATTTCAGTCCGATCCTAGCCAAGGACGTCATCCTGGAATCCGAGCTCATACATGGCACCCAAGGACAGAAGAGTTGTCACCTCTAGATGCCATCCAGATGCTCCTCCCCAGAACAGCCACGCCGACGCTCAAGGATCCAACCATCCGAGGGACGACGGCGACCCTAGAGTCGGACCGGGCGCTTCTCCCTTGCTCGGGACCGACTTATGTCGCGTCATCGAGAACCAGCAAGCCAACCAAACAAGGGGAGGGGCCGCCTCCAACTCGGTTCTGGACCATCCCAGGCAGTCGTCCCGAGAGCGGGAGCCAGAGCTTAGTCGCACAGCCCGGAGGCTGCCACTCCAGCGCGATTCGGCCGGGCAAGCTCCAGTCATACGAGCCGAGTTCCTAAACTTTCGGAACGAGGTCCTAGAGGCCATCTTAGGGGGACCCGGAACCGAGACACTCCACCACTCTCACTCGTGGTCGGGTGCCGGAGGCAGCGAGCCTCGCGGTTCGACCCGCCCACCAAAGCGGGAAGATGTCGTCCTCCGACGCCAACAGGAAATAGAGAACCGCCTCGCCCGTTTCAGCGAGGGTGGTCCGATGCCGGCTCAGGGTCATAGGCCGACCTGACCACCTTTCTCTACTCCTATCTTGGAAGCAAAGATTCTCAGGAATTTTCGGCGTCCCCAGTTCGAGACCTATGACGGCGAGGGTGATCTTGCTGATCACATGGAGGGGTTCAAGACCCTCATGATGATTCAAAGCGCTTCGAATCCCCTCCTGTGCCGCGCATTCCCTGCCACCCTTCGGGGCCCAGCCCTGAAATGGTTCTCTAGGCTTATCCCCGGTTCGATCTTCTCATTCGACCAGCTGGAGGCCAACTTTCTGGCCCACTTCGTGACCAGCAGGAAGACCGAGAAGATGAGTGCATCGTTGCTGGACCTCTGACAGATGGAAGGAGAGTTACTCCGTGAGTTCGTTCGAAGGTTCACCACCGAGATAAGGTCTGTTTCCTCCCTAGATGCCGGGGATCGCCTCGGCGGCGTTCTAATACAATGTCCAACACGGCCAGCTAAAACCTTCCTCGGCCAAGAAGCCCCCCTAGACAATTCCGACCTGCTCAACCGGGTCGGGAAGTACATTCGAGCATAGGAGGCTCTAAACCGAGAAGGCACCAAAGAGGTCACTGGGAAGGGGAAGCGCAAGGCCTATGAGGTCGACCCCGCCAAGAAGGTTCCGAAAGACGGGACCGGCATGAAGAGGGTCCCTCCGGTCCCTTGCTTCGAGAGGTATATGCCAGTGACACAAAACGTGTCAGCCATCCTCCCAGAGATCGAGGATAAGGACCTCGTCTGACTCTCCCCTCGACCGACCAACAACAAGAAATGAGACCAATGGTTGTACTGCCGCTTCCACCGAGAAAACGGGCACGAAACCGACAATTGTCGGGCCCTTAAGGATGAAATCGAGGCCCTCATCCAACGGGGGTACCTCCGAGAATTCACCCAGGAAAGTCCGAGGGACCGAAGGGATACGAGGAACCGAAGGCCTTCGCCTCCTCCTCGCACACCCAAATGGCATCCCGAGCAGGACCCAGAGCCCGAGGAGACCAGAGGCCAGGCCATCCTACACTGCATCCATGGGGGGCCTATGGGAGGGGAATCCAATACTTCCCGCAAGGCATTCGCCTGAGAGGTGAACGTCGTTCGAGACCTTCCTTCCCTCCAGATCCAGCAACTTCATGTCTCCTTCTCTGGAGAAGACCTGGAGGGGGTCCGACTCCCGTACTACGATGCACTCATCATCAGCCTTGACATGGCAAACTTCGAAGTCCGCCAGATCCTCATGGACAACGAGAGCTCGGTGAACCTCCTCTTCTTGGAGGCATTCAAGAACCTCAAACTCCCCCGAAACAAGCTCAAACCGACCGGGTACACCCTCCACGGGTTCTCAAGCATCCCAGTACAGATAGAGCGGATCGTGACCTTAGATGTAATTGCCGGCACGATCCCCCTCAGACGGACCGAGTCGATGGACTTTATGGTAGTCAACGTCAAAGTGACGTACAATGCTATTCTCGGCCGACCCAGTTTCTGCTCCTTCCAGGCTGTCCCTTCGGCCTACCACATAAAGCTGAAGTTTCCTACCAAGCAGGGGGTCGGTGTCATTCGGGGGAACCAAAAGGCCGCACAATCGTGCTATATGATGGTGGTCGGAGGCGGGGTGTTTTCCCTCGACACCGTCGAACTTCAACCTGAATGAAGCCAACCAGAGCCCAAACCAGCGGACGAACTGGAAGAAGTCTCGTTCGAGGCAGAAGACAAGTCGAAGCGGTTCCGTGTGAGCCGCTCCCTCACCCCCAACCTGAAGTCAGACCTAAACGACTGTATCCGCAACAACATCGACCTCATCGCTGGGAAACCATCCGACATGCCCGAGATCTTCGAAGACCTAATTATGCACAGACTGAGCATGATCCCAGGCTCAAAGTCGATCGTCCAGAAGCGGCATAAGTTCACCCTGGAGAGGCAGCAAGCTGTCAAGGCGGAGGTGGACAAACTATTGTCTGCCCGGTTTATTTAAGAGGTCAGCTACCCCGAGTGGCTGGCAAACGTTGTGATGGTGAAGAAGGCCAGTGGGAACTGGAGCATCTGCATAGAATTTACAGATCCGAACAAGGCATGCCCCAAAGATCCTTTTTCCCTCCCCAGCATCGATGCTTTGATCGACACAATATCGGGTCACAAGCTCCTAACCTTCATGGATGCCTTCTCGGGCTACAATCAAATCCAGATGTTCCCCCCAAATATCGCCATGACATTCTTTGTCACTGACCAAGGTCTTTACTGCTACCGGGTTATGCCCTTCGGGCTGAAGAATGCCAGAGCTACCTATTAGAGGCTCGTCAACCGAGTCTTCAAAGATCAGATCGGTCATAACATGGAGGTATACGTCGATGACATGCTTGTCAAAAGTCAACGGGAGCAGGACCATGTCGCTGACCTCGAAGATGCCTTTGGCATCCTTCGGACCCATAACATGAGACTCAATCCTGCCAAATGTGCATTCGGCGTCTCCTCGGGAAAATTTTTCGGGTTCTTCGTCAGCTAGTGCGGCATCGAGGTAAACCACGAGAAGATCCAGGCTATAATAGACATGGCCCCTCCTAGGAACATCAAGGAGGTGCAGCGGCTCCCGGGGAACTGGCAGCCATCGGCCGCTTCCCCTCCAAATCTGGAAAGAAGTCCTTCCCCTTCTTCAAGGCTCTGTGTGGAACTAGAGTCTTCGAATGGGGCACCCAGCAGCAGGAGGTGTTCGACCAGTTGAAGGAATACCTTGCCAACCCCCCACTTCTGAGCAAACCTAAGCCGGGAGAACCCCTCTGGCTTTACCTTTCTGCCTCGGAAAGTGCATTGAGTACCATTCTCATCCGAGAAGAAGATGGAGTCCAGAAGCCATTATACTATGTGAGCAAAGTCCTGCTCTCGGCCGAGACCCGATATGCGAAGATGGAGAAAGTAGCGTATGCCTTGGTCATGGCCGCCTGAAATCTCTGCCCTTATTTTCAGGCGCACTCAATCCAGGTCCTCACGGACCAGCCCCTCAAGGCCGTGCTCCACAAGCCAGAGAGCTCCAACCGATTGGTCAAGTGTTTGATCGAACTAAGTCAATACGACATCAGCTACCAGCCAAGAACAACCATTAAGGGGCAGGCCCTCGCCGAATTCATCACGGAGTGCACCATCTCCGAGCAACCCAACAGTCAGGAGGCCGATCCGACGTGAGAAGTTTATGTCGACGGCTCCTCTTGCGAAGTGGGAAGTGGTGCAGGCATCATCTTGCGATGTCCCGACAACTTCCTTCTCCAATATTCTCTCCGCCTTAACTTTTCGGCCTTTAACAACGAGGCAAAGTATGAGGCTATGATCGTGGGACTTACCCTAGCGCACCAGGCAGGCGCAAGGCAGATCAGGGCCTATAGCGACTCTTAGCTCGTGGTCAATCAAATCACCAGGAGTACAAGGCTCATGATGATGGGATGGTCTGGTACTTGGTAGTGGTCCAGCAACTCGTAACATCCTTCGACTGTTCCGCAGTACTACGGATCCCGAGAGAGTAGAATGCCCAGGCAGATGCCCTGTCAAAGCTCGCCTTCTCGTCCTTTGAAGGACTCGACCACAGGGTGCTAATTGAAGTCCTCCTAAAGCCGAGTATCGATCTCCCCGAAACCCTCGGTATAAATAACGAAGCTCGGCCGGACAATTGGAACACTCCCATTCGATGGTTCCTGGTAGAGGGCGAGCTCCCCCAAGATCGAGCCGAAGCAAGAAGAACCAGGGTCCACTCGAAAAGGTTCGTCGTGATCAATGAGACCCTCTTCAAACGCTCGTACACAACGACGGACAGAAGACCCTACCTCCGCTGCCTATCCCCTGATGAGGCCAAGTACATTCTCAAGGAGCTCCACGAAAGAATTGGTGGGGGCCACATGGGGAGCCGTTCGCTCGCCAGAAAGGCTCTAAACCACGAGTAAAACTAGCCCACAATGTTACAAGGCACCTTGGCCGTAGTCAAAAAGTGTGGTCCTTGTCAAAGATTCTCCTCAGTAAGAAGGGCTCCATAAGCAAACCTCCGTTCTTTAGCCAGTCCGACCTCATTCACCATGTGGAGGATGGACCTGGTCGGCCCCTTTCCGAATGCAACAGGCCAAAGGAAGTTCCTGGTGGTAGCCATCGACTACTTCACCAAGTGGATCGAAGCCGAGCCCCTAGCAACGATCACAGAACAGCAAACTCAGCAATTCTTCTAGAAACACATTATCTGCAGTTCGTAATTCCGTACATACTCATCACGGACAATGGGACCCAGTATGCCGGCAAGAATTTACGAAAGTTCTACAAAGATCTCAGCATCTAGCAGCGCTTCTCTTTGGTATGCCACCCGTAGTCAAACGGCCAGGCCGAGAACGCGAACTGCCAAATCCTTGACGACCTCAAGAAACAGCTTGATAATTCCTCTAAGGGAAAATGGGTCGACGAGATGCCGAGCATGCTCTGGGCACATCGGACGACGAAGAAGATCCCCACGGGAGAATCAACATTCAATCTAACTTACGGCATAGAAGCGGTGATCCCCCTCAAGATTGGGCTCCCTTCGCCCCGGATCATGGCCTTCGATGAAGAGAGCAACTCGGCGCAACTACGTGCCAACCTGGACCTCATAGACGAGGTCAGGGAGAAATCCACCATCAAAAAGAGCATGTATCAGCAGAAGATCGAAAGATTCTACAACAAGAAGGTCTGTCCCACCGACATTAAACTCAGGGACCTCGTGCTCAGAAAGTTGGCGATATCCAACCCGGGCCAAAAGAGGAAGCTGGCACCCAACTGGGAGGGCCCATACAAGGTTTCCGAAGTTATGCGCCCCGGCACATACCGACTCACCAACCCCGAAGGCATGGCTGTGAAGAGACTCTGGAACACGGAACACCTCATCAAATTCCTCGAGGGGGAGAAATAACTCTTGTAACTTTCCTTTGTAAATAGTAAGACGTAATCGGCACCACGTGCCTCATTTTGTTGCGAGTGAATATGATGTAATTTTCCCCTCATTTTGCTTCATGCCAGATTTCTTAAAACAAGTATGGGGGTTTGACATACGACATCGACCTCGACCAAGGTTCTGGCTTTTTCAAGCCCATGCGACCTCGACACTTAGCGACGGCCTCGAGCTACATCCTGTCCTTTTTTATAAACAAGTATGGGGGCTCGACATACGACATCGACCTCGAGCAAGGCCCTGGCTTTTTCAGGCCCTGCGACCTCGACGCTCGACGATGGCCTCGAGCTGCATCCTGTCCTTTTTTACAAACAACTATGGGGGCTCGACATACGACATCGACCTCGAGCAAGGACTGGGCTTTTTCAAACCCTGCGACCTTGACGCTCGGCAATGACCTCGAGCTACACTCTGTCCTTGTTCCAAACAGGCATGGGTGCTCGACATCAACCTCGAGCAAGGCCTTGGCTTTTTCAAGTCCTGTGACCTCGATGCTCGGCGATGGCCTTGAGCTACACCTCGTCCTTCTTACAACAAGTACGAGAATTCGGCACCCGGCTTACTGAACAAGCCACCACTTAAAAGACATTTCAACAGCTTGAGAAAAATCAAAGTTTTATTACTCATAAGCGCCACGAACGGCCACGATACAATATAGACTATTACAACCACTCTGCCAAAAACCCGAACTAAGTACTTCTCGCGGGTCCTCCTCGACTAACACCAACCGTCTCAAGCCCCACGGAGCGAGACCGTCCCCCTGCATGCTCAACCTGCGCAGCTAGTAAGGACGTCTCAACAACGGAACTCTGCACGTTGGAGGGCCTCGCCATCTCTAGATAAAGGGTCGGGGAAGGGCCCAAGGCAGAATGGCTTCCTCCCCTAAATGGGCCGAGTCGAGACCGACCCGTGCCTAACATGAGTTTCAACCTCTAAATCTCCAGCTCCTTCTCTACCACGACCTCGCAAAGAACGGATTCCGAGGTCGGTCGCTTGGTGGAGGCATTCGAAATTGACCAGTTTGTCTCAGCACTCCCCCAGTTTTGGTCGGCTATGGCCTTCTTCAGGCGAGCGGCCTCTAGACTGAGCTCCTTAGATTTGTTCATAAAATAACCTACCTCGGCTTCTCGATCGCGAGCCTGCTTACGATAGCAAATCAGCACACACTTCTTGGACTCTAGCTTATTTCGAAGTTGCCAGACCTCGGCTGAACTGTGGTCGGCCCCGACAGTCTCGTTCATTTGGTAAAAACAGGGGAGAAACAACGATTCACTAAAAAAGCTTGCTATAAACAACAAGTCACAGAGGGTCGGCCAAAAATTTGTTTTTATAAATTCAAAAATTGTGTTACAAAAAGCGGTGGCCAATCCGCACTAGGCAAATACAAATTAAAAAAAGGTAAGAATTCTACACTACTTTTTAGAGGGGATCGACACCTCTTCGGCATCCGGTTCACCCCTTGCCTCCTCCTCCAGGTGAAGGTCCTTCGGCGCCTCATCTCCCTCACCGCCGAGGGTCAATGGATGTACAGGAGGCGCCCTCCCATAATGGAGGTGGTCGATCTTGGCCTCCAGATAGAGGTGCAGGAAGTGCTCCTTGACTCGGTTGTACGCGTCATCTTGAGCTTGGATCAGCTCATCCGCAGAAGACATCTGTAGCTCCTCATACTTCGCCTTGGCCTTCACTCGAACCTCCGCCAGCTCGCACGCATGATGATCTTGCAGAGAAGCCATCTCGGCTTGGAGGATCCCCTGAGCTCCCTGAGCCCCTGTCAGCTCGTCCTTCAGGCACTTTCCCTCTCGGAGGAACTTCTCGGCATTCTGCTTCTCAAGCTGAACCTCCTTCTCCAAGCACTTCCTTAGGTGTGCCCCGTGCAGTAGCGTCTGGCCGAAGAGAATTGAGTTAGATGCAAAATTCATAAATACTAAGCACAAAGCAGGTAACTAATAAATACTTACCATGACCTGCACCTGAACCCACCTCATGTAGGCCATCTTGGATGTCTCTGTCGCCAGAGTTATCCGGTCGCGCTCCGTAATGAGCTTTTCCGCCACCTCCACTGCAATCGGGCCTTCAGTCAGAGTGTCACCCTCCTTAACCGCCCAATCCGGCGCGAACGTCCTTAGACCCCTCTTGCCCACCAACTCCTGGGCATCAGGGCGAAGTGCTGGGGTCCCTGCCTTCAGAACCTCTGTCACCTTCTTACTGCTGGATCTTGGCCCCAACTCCTTCGCCCCTCTAGACGAGTAGCTTTTCTTCGACTTCTTCAAGGACGGCTCCGAAGATCCTTGGGTCGCCCCCTCTGGGTGGACCTTGCTGCTAAGGCAGCCTTCTCGTTGTCGGCTCTCCGCTTCGTGGCCAAAGCCAGAAGGGCATTCCTCGCCTCGAGTTTCTTCGCATCCATCGCTGTAAAAAAAAATTGTTAACACGAAGGCAGAAAATTAAGCAAAGTAGAAAAAAAAATATAAGGGTCGGCTGGGCTCAGTCCGGCTCAAGCCAGATGTAACTCGGTGACGCGCGACCAACCGATGCTGTGCCCCTCAACAATTTTATCCACTTCAGCCCACTCATTTTCCGTCAAGTCCCTCCACCTCGGAGGTTTATGGTTCGGCTTGAAAAAATTCCAGACTGTGGGAATTTCTCAAGGTGTCTCGCTCTAGACAACAAGGTACTTCTCCTTCCATGCTTTTATCGAGTTCGGGTGACAGTGCATCACTCTCTTGTGGGAACATGGCAACATATAGAAGATCCCTCCATATCTCCGAGTGAGCTCACCCCAAGACGGCACAAAAATACTTAAGCTTCAGCTTGATCCCCTTCTCCTGAAACTTTAGGATGAAGCAGACCAGATGCTTCCACGAGTTGGAGCCATACTGCATCGGACTCAGCTCCCCCCACCTCAGCACCCTCTTGATAAACGGGTGCAGCGGCAACCTCAGTCCCAACACGAAAGCGTCATTGGGAAACATACAGAAGCTCTTCTCTAACTCAGTGGTTGGACGAAGACCGGGGCTCGGAATCAGTAGCTCAAACTCCCGAGGGATGAAATAAGTCACCTTTAATATAGGCAGGTAGTCCGCCTTCAACACACACTAGATGTTGTCCATCTTTATCATGGTCCAATCAGATTCACGCAACCCCGCGATAAATTGGACAAGTCCCTCCACGTCGTCAGGATACATCCTGATTGACCCTGGCTTCCTATTGGACAGGTGAGGAGCCTGCAATCCCTTCTCCTGGCTTGGGTCCGAACTCATCCGGCGTGCTCGGACTGTCTGGCCGAATCCACTTCCTTTTCTTTCTACGGGGGCGAGGCTTCCTCTCCGGAAACGGAGTTGACAACGGGGGCAGAGGGGACAGACCTTTATCAACCTCTGCTACCACTCCCTCTGCTCCTCCTTCACCCCCCTCCTGGTCGCCCACTCCCTCGGCTCCTCCTTCACCCCCCTTCCTGGTCGCCCTCTCCCTCGGTTCCTCCTCCGCCCCCTCCTGATCTCCCTCTTCCTCAACAAGCTTCACTTCAGACCCCTCGTCGGCCTTTTAACATCCTGAATTTTCATTTATAATTAAACAAGAGTGTTGATTTTTACGTGTTTTGCACGTACAAATTCATGTGCATTATCCTTAGAAAATTATTTCTTTTCCATAACATGAAGAAGTATTTTTTAAATCCTTCTCTTTTATTCTTAAAAAAAAAGACTAGGCCTAATTGTCTAATCTAGCCCACCCTAATTAATTAATTATTTTTATTAATAGCCCATGGGTCTAAGGCCCATTAATTTTGAGCCCACTAATTAATTTATCTTTTAATTGTCATAACATATAGTGTAGACTAATTTGGTAGACAATTAATTAATTAATCATGTACAACTAGTAATTAGGGACACTATGGGAGACGCGTGCATTGCACTGGCACGTGCCTTAGTGCATAAGGGGTGTTGGCCGGATGGGACCAAGAGAGATGGGAGAGTGGTGTAGTGGATGGGGTGGTGATGTGTTCATGGGTGGTTTCTACAACTCCCTAATACATCTTAGCTTTTAATCTTTAACCATCTAGATCAATCCTATCCATCTACTTTGCTTTGAAAAAAGTATAAATACCCCCCTCATTCTTCTCAAGTAGTACATTAGAAAATTTGCTAAAGAAAGAAAGAAAGAAAGAAAAGAATTAGTGTGAGAAAAGATTGAGAGCTTTTGGTGAGTAAAAGATTGAGGGATTTTTTTTGTGTGTGTTCTTTCCAAGAGGAGGCCGTCCATACATCAAGGAGCAAGAGGGAGGCTCGGGTACCATCTAGCACAAGGAGGCGGAGACACTTTGGTGGCACAATCTAGGAGGAGAAGGGTCCATTCATGTGTTCTAGGAGATTTCTAGGGGCTTTATATTTATTTTCTCCAAAGGTGGTTGATTTCTCATGCTTCTACTTTAGACATCATGCTAGGGTTTGGATTGATAAAATTGTTTAGAAAAACTATGTAGATTGGCCACACGTTTGTTTAAATAGAGATAAATTGTAGATAAAGTGAATGCTTGGTAAATTGATTGCTAGTTGATAAAATTGTGATCACTATGCTAGAATTTATCATGTTGCTATGAAATATATGTTTGAGCCATGTTAACTTGAGAAAATTGTGCTTATGAGATGACTAGTTGATTAAATGCACCATTGAAACCTTATTGTCTAAATTAATGTAATAATAATGTGGAAGAGGAAATTTGTGTTTAAAAATATTGTACAATAACAAGTAAAATAAAAAGAAAAAGTAGTCTTTTGTGGAAATTTTGATTATAAATTTTGTAAGAATTGTGATCGTTCTCAATGTCGATATCATGGACGTAGAACATAAAATAGAACTAAGAATTCATGTTTTTCAAGTCAAATAATGATTATTAAAATACTGTTTTATTGTAAATTTCTATTGTTTATAATCTAGAAAATTTTGATACAAAAAGAGAAGAAAAGAACTAAAAAGTTTTTGAATTATGAAAAATTAGTAATAAACAGAGAACTGGATCATAAACAACCCAACTCGTTTTTATGACAGGTGAGTCACTTGGACCTACTGATCTTCGGGTGCATATTAAAGCGCTTACTGTAGCGCTGAGTTGGTCTTTGGTTGCGGGTTCGAAACTGGGCAGAGTCCTTTTATTTCTCTTTTTTTAAAATACCAAATAGCACAGAATTGACCTATATGGATTATAACCCCTCTCATATCACCTTGGTGCCTTGGAATCTGTGGTCTTCGGTGGCGCCACAGTGCAGTTACTGTTGCGCTGACGTTGGTCTCAGGTTGGGGGTTCGAAACGTGAATTTGGGTTTTGATTAAAATTTTTTTTTGGGTTTAAATATTTTAAAAAGTTTTTAAAGTGAATTAAAAATTGAGGAAAAATACTAGAAAAATTATAATAATGTCTAGACTTCATGAGAAATTTCCTATAACTTTTGTTTATTTATAAGTGAGAATTTAAAACTATTTCAAGGAAGAAAATAATACAAATTATTAAACTGAATTATTGTTTAGATAAAGGAAAATGAATATTTTGTGTAAAGGATTTTAATAAATTGTTGAAATGAGATTTGTGTAATGGAAAATTTGTAAGTGTGATTTTGAACTTAATATTGATGCTATGAGAATAAGAGGAATTATGTGAAAGAATAAAGGATGCATGTGACGAGTTGAAAATGTAATTATTGTTTATGCATGAAATTGTACATGAAAGTGAAATAGAAGATCGTATTGAATTATGAAAGATTTTATGAGTATGAACATTCAATTCTATGAATATGAAATGAGATTAAAAGCTAGAGTGTTGCTAAGCCTTATACCGGCATTGAATATTTCTTTTGAAATAAGATATTGAAATGAAAAGACCAAATTTGGGTCGTATTGTTGAGTTGATGGTTAAGACCGGTATAGAGGGAGTGCTAACTCTAGGGTATTGATGTTATTCATGATTCAAACAACTAAGGATTAGATACATAGTGAAGATGTGATGAAAGTAGGAGAAAAACACAAGTATGATGGCCTCGGAGCTACGACGTGAGAGTATTCACAGGCTGTCTACATGGTACGTCGTGTCATGACGTTGATACATCTCCAGGAGTTCGTACCACAGGCTACGCTTGTGGGGTGTTTGGTGACTATGGGTGGTGTCGTGTCCTTTGACAGATGCTGAATTGTCCATAGGTTCTACTTGATGCATCGTGTCATGACGTGGGATTCCCCTCCAGGCTGTCTGGATATGAGATCGTAACTCATAGAACATCTGGGATACTTACCATAGTTATCGTAGTAGTTTAAGTCATAGCGAGGGATTGAACCGTAGAAGATGAAGAACAATTAAGGGCTTGCCCTCGGACCTATGTAGTATGGAATAGATTGAATCCGAACAAGTGTGCATTAGTGTCATGTAACATAAATAATTGCATTAAGGATTGAGTGCACGTTCACACACGACATCAATAGGATAGTCCCCGTAGCTTTGTCTTGTGACAAGTGTGTGCTTTCTAAGTAAGAAAAATTAATGTATTATATCCTTGCATCAGTTGAATGAACTGACGTGCCCACAGTTTCTATGCAGGATAAAGTGAATGAAAAAGACTAAGGAGGAATTGATGCTTAAAGAATTATTCAAGTGTTTTTTTATTTCATTCATGTTATTGTTGTAAATTTTTCTTCTGCTGTTTAAATGTAACTTTGATGTAATAAAAGTTTTTAATTCCTTGTAAAATTGTATGAAGAGAAGTGTAAAGATCATGTGGAACTATGAATTCGCTCTTATTTAGAATTCAGGGTGTTACAGAGTGGTATCAAAGCCACGCTTCGAAGTAGTACAAATTTATAAGAAACGACACCATAGAGTGGACATGAGAGCGTGTGTTGGGTATAGAGATTTAAATGTAAGTTACTTACATTTGTGTTGCTCTATGATTCATATTTCTTCTCTCCCCTTTCTAAGATGGCGAACCATTTCGACCCAGCCGGCGGTGATGATTGGCACATAATAGAAGAGGACTACTATCCCGGATAAGCTGATTCCGACGAAGAAGATCCCGAGGAATTTGTGGAGGAATGGCCTGAGTTCCGAGAGATCACTCCACCTCCGGATTCATATGATGATTCCTTTAATGAGGAAGAGCCAGTTTCGAGCAGTCTCATTGTGTTGATTCCTTCAACAAGGAAGAGCCAGAGCAGTCTCATTGTATCTCTTCAGAGGCAGGTGGAGACTCAGAGGGAGAGAGCAGAGCTACTGTAGGCCCAGTGTGCAAAGTGCAAGGAGGATATTGCAACTCTTAGTCATCGTATTTGGGATCTCGAGAAGAGAAATAACATGTACGATGTATTGAAGGAAGAAGTGGCAGAACTACGGAAAGAGCTTCGAGAAGCCAAGAGGAACCGTAGGAACTAGAATGTTGTATCTTCTTACTGCTTTCATTTGATGTCAGAAAATGTTTTAAATTTGAATGTACAAAGTTTGAATTCAATAAAATGAAGAGTTGATTTAAATTCATGTTTTCTATTTCTAATTTAATGGATCTTTTGCATCAGAATATGGCTGAAAGAAGAGCTAGAAGCGGAGAAGGGCTTGACTTGGAAATGGAGTTAGCGAGAGTCTATCAGACCCTCTACGCCATTGCCATGAATCGGAACCAGAGGGGGATGCTTGTAAATCCAATACTTGAGGCAACCAAACCCGTGGAATCATTCAAGAGAATGAAACCACCAGTGTTTGAGGGGAAGTCGGACCCAGATGCGGCTGAAAATTGGATCAGGCAGGTCGAGACTATCTTTGAAGTCTTGGAAACTCCGAAAGCCAGTAAGGTGAAGTTGGCTGCAATGCAGTTCGAGAAAGACGTAGCTGTTCGGTGGCAGTCCATGAAGCGGAAGATGGGAATTTTGTTCTTGGCTGGGAGGAATTCTTGGAGGAGTTCCTCAGTCACTATTTTCCATCTGATGTCCAGGAGAAGAAGGCTATGGAATTCCTGGCACTGCAGCATGGCGGTATGTCGGTTAGAGAGTATGAGACAAGGTTTACTCAGCTCTCGAGGTATGCGCCCGAACTTTTGATGGACGAGGTGAAGAAAGCTTGGAAGTTCGAGCATGGATTAAGGCCAAGTCTGAGATCCAAGATGATACCCCTTGGTATCAGGAGGTTTGACAAGTTGGTCTAGCGAGCTGCAGCTACATAGGAAGATATGGAGCAGTTTCATGCCGCTCGGAACCGGAGGAGCAATTGGCATGTTGGGAAGAGGCCCACAGTTTCTGGAAATTTCAGGGGACAGCCGTCATCTCAAAGATTCAAACCAACAGAAGCAAATGCTGTCAACATAGCTGGAAGACCCAAAAATAGTTGGGGAGACCTCTTGTGGTGACTTGTTTCAACTGTGGTGAGACGGGACATTACAAATCTCAATGCCCCAAGCTGCAGATGTCACTCGTAGTGGACCAACGCAGCAAGTTAGGAAGAACACGTACCAGCAGGGGCGAGTATTTGCCTTGACTGAAGCTGACGCTGATGAAGTGGATCACGTCATCACTGGTATGAGGAAGGATGTTTAGAAGTGTTTTCTTTCTGTTGTTCTCTTTTCCCTATTTAATTAGTGAACTGTTATGTAACGAGTGTGTGTTATGTAACAGGAGAACTTTATTTGAATGGAAAGAAAGCTGTTGTTTTGTTCGATACTGGATCCTCTCATACTTTTGTATCTCCAAAATTTGTTAAAGTCTTGGGAGTCGAACCGAAGGTTTTTTCAGGCAAGGTCTTAGCAGTAGCTACTTCATCAGGGGAGACTCTAACCACTGATCGGTACTATGCGGACTGCGAGATCGAGATTAGAGCCAGAATTTTCGGGATTGATCCTATCGAGCTAAATGTCATAGGGGTCGATGTTATCATTGACATTGATTGCATGTCGGTGTACAGTGTGAACATCGAGTGCAAGACCAAGGAAGTAACAGTGAAGGCTCCAGGTGGTCCTAAAGTCACTTTCCACAGGAAGAAGAGATGTTCAGATTTGGTGGCAGCTATCAGCAAGAAGGAGGTTTCTGTAGAGGTGCAGGAGATTCCTGTAGTTTGGGATTATCCGACTGTGTTCTTAGAAGATTTGCCTGGGTTACCCCCACAACGTGATGTAGAGTTCAGCACACTATCCAGCCAGGGAGTGCACCCATTTCCAAGGCACCGTATAGGATGGCGCCGGTGTAGCAGGATGAAGTTAAACGGCCGATTGAGGAACTGTTGGAGAAATGCTTTATTCAATTGAGTGTGTCGCCCTGGGGAGCACCGGTGCTGTTAGTAAAGAAGGATGGATCGATGAGGATGTGCATTGATTACCGAGAGCTGAATAAAATCACGGTTCAGAATAAGTATCCTATTCCATGAATTGATGACTTGTTCGATCGTCTACTAGGAGCTGCTGTTTTCTCCAAAATAGATCTTCAATTAGGATACTGTCAGGTTCGAGTGAAAGCCGAAGATGTGCATAAGACTGCATTCAGAACTCGATATGGGTATTATGAATTCTTAGTTATGCTATTTGGAGTAACGAATACACCTGCAATCTTTATGGATATGATGAACATAGTTCTGAGGCTATTTATTGATTCTTTCGTCATGGTGTTTATCGACGATATCCTTGTGTACTCCAAGTTGGAGGAGCACACAGTGCATCTGGCTGCAGTTTTGGAGAAGCTTCAGGAGCAAGAGTTGTATGCCAAGTTGTCCAAGTGCATTTTCTGGAAATCTGAAGTGGCATTTCTGGGTCACATCCTTTCTAAGGAGGGAGTGACAAGTCCTCAAAAGATAGAGGTAGTGACTGATTGGGTAAGACCTACTACAGCGAAGGAAACCAGGAATTTCCGTGGGCTAACTGGATACTACAAGAGGTTCATTCAGGGCTATGCTCATATAGTCATGCCGCTCACTGGTCTGACCAAGAAGAATGTGAACTTCAAGTGGACTGAGCAGTGCGAGGCAAGCTTTTAGGAGTTGAAAGAGAAGCTGACTACTGCTCCCATTTTGGCTTTGTCTAGAGCAGGTGTCGAGTATGATGTCTACAACGATGCTTCACATCGTGGGCTTGGTTGTGTCTTTTTGCAAGAAGGGAAAGTGATCGCATATGAGTCTAGGCAACTAAGACCGCATGAGAAGAATTATCCGACTCATGATCTGGAGTTGGCTACGATTATCTTTGCTTTGAAGCAATGGAGACATTACGTGTGTGGTGAGAAATTGAACATGTACATGGATCATAAGAGCTTGAAGTATATCTACCAGCAGAAGGACCTGAATCTGAGGCAACGGAGATGGCTGGAAGTACTTGAGAACATTCGTCTTGAGATTAAGTACCATCCTGGGAAGGCTAATGTTGTTGCTGACACACTTAGTCGTAAGAGCAGTCTGGCTAGTTTGATTACGACTCAGAAGCATCTTGCAGAAGAGTTGGATCAGACTGGTATTGAAGTTGTTCTGTAAGGCTTGGGAGCATCCTTAGCTCAATTAAGGCTTCAGCCCATGCTGAACGAAAGGATTATAGCAAGTCAGGAGGAAGATGCAGAGATTCAGAAGATGAAGGAGCAGGTTGGTGCAGGTAGGTTTCCGAGTTTCAGATCAGGGATGGAGAGTTGTGGTTTGGAGAGAGGTTGTGTGTTCCGGATCAGTCGGACTTGAAGGAGAGCCTTCTTCAGGAGGCACATGCTACTCTTTTGTCGGTACATCCTGGGAGCACTAAGATGTATAAGGACATTAAGCAGCATTTCTGGTGGTTGAGTTTGAAGCGGGATGTGGCTGAATTTGTGGCAAGGTGTGAAATTTGCTAGCAGGTGAAGGTCGAGAATTAGAAAACCGAAGGTTTATTGCAACCGTTACCTATTCCGGAGTGGAAGTGGGATAACATCAGCTTGGATTTCATCATGGGTTTGCCCAAGAGTTCAAAGGGAAATGATGCGATTTGGGTTATAGTCGATCGACTCACCAAGTCTGCTCACTTCTTGGCAATGAAACATACTTCGTCTATGGACAAGTTAGCCGAGCTGTATGTGGGAGAGATCGTCAGGCTTCATGGTGTTCTGTTGACCATTGTGTCTGATCGAGATGCGGGGTTTACATCGCATTTCCGGAGGAGTCTTCAGACAGCTTTGGGTACCAAGATGGATTTCAGCACTACTTTTCATCCTCAGACCGATGGACAAACTGAGAGAGTCAACTGCATTCTTGAGGATATGCTTCGGTGTTGTGTGCTAGATTTTAGAGGCAGTTGGGAAAGGCATCTAGCTCTGGTAGAGTTTGCCTACAATAACATTTTTCAGACAAGTATCGGGATGGCACCGTACGAAGTTCTGTATGGCAGGAAGTGCAGAACACCTGTCTGTTGGTTTGAAGTGGGGGAGCGGCAAATGTTTGGGCCTGAGATTGTGCAGTAGACCTCTGAAAAGATCGATCTGATCAGGAAGAGGTTGGTGGATGCTCAGAGTTGGTAGAAGAGCTATGCAGACAACCGGAGGAGGGACCTTGAGTTAGAGGTTGGTGACTTTGTCTTTCTAAAGGTATCACCTAGCAAAGGTGTTATTCGCTTTGGCAGAGGTGAAAATTAGCCCCAAGATTCATAGGCTCGTATAAGATATTGAAAAGGATCGGGAAAACTGCTTATCGGTTGGAGTTACCGGAAGAGTTGTCTCAGGTGCACAATGTCTTCCATGTGTCTATGCTGAGAGGTTACATTCCAGATCCGAGTCACCATTTGTCCGAAGTGCCGGAAGGTTTGCAGTTGGATTTGAGTTAGATTGAGCTTCCGGTTGAGATTGTTGGTCGTCGGGAGAAAGTCTTGAGGAACAAGATGATACCGATGGTCAAAGTAGTCTGGAGAAATCAGTTGGTTGAAGAGGCTACTTGGGAATCTGAGGAGAGCATGATGAAGGATCATCCTGAGCTCTTTACTTGATTTGTATCTTCTTTTCTTTTCTTTTCAAAAATTTTTTTTGTTCTTTTTTCTCACTCTTTAAACGTAGTTCTGGGGACGGAACTATTCTAAGGAGGGAGTGTTGTAACATTATGAATTTTCATTTATAATTAAATAAGAGTTTGTTGATTTTTACGTGCATGTTAATTAAATAAGAGTTTGTTCATTACAAATTCATGTGCATTTTCCTTAGAAAACTATATCTTTTCCATAACATGAACAAGTATATTTTAAATCCTTCACTTTTATTCTTTAAAAAAAAGCCTAGGGCTAATTGTCTAATCTAGCCCACCCTAATTAATTAATTATTTTTATTAATAGCCCATGGGTCTAAGGACCGCTGATTTTGAGCCCACTAATTAATTTATCTTTTAATTGTCATAACATGTAGTGGACACTAATTTGGTAGACAATTAAATAATTAATCATGTACAACTAGTAACTAGGGGTACTATGGGAGACGCGTGCATTGCACTAGCACGTGCCTTAGGGCATGAGGGGTGTTGGCTGGATGGGAGCAAGGGAGATGGGAGAGTGGTGTAGTGGATGGGGTGGTTATGTGTTCATGGGTGGTTGCTACAACTCCCTAATACATCTTAGCCTTTAATCTTTAACCATCTAGATCAATCCTAGCCATCTATTTTGCTTTCAAAAAGTATAAATACACCCCTCATTCTTCTCTTGTAGTACATTAGAAAATTGTTAAAGAAAGAAAGAAAGAAAAGAATTAGTGTGAGAAAAGATTAAGAGCTTTTGGTGAGTAAAAGATTGAGGGTTTTTTTTTTGTGTGTGTTCTTTACAAGAGGAGGCCGGCCATACATCAAGGAGCAAGAGGGAGGCCCGGGTACCATCTAACACAAGGAGGAGGAGACACTTTGGTGGCACAATCTAGGAGGAGAAGGGTCCATTCGTGTGTTCTAGGAGATTTCTTGGGGCTTTATATTTGTTTTCTCCAAAAGGTGGGTGATTTCTCATGCTTCAACTTTAGACATCAAGCTAGGGTTTGGATTGATAAAATTGCTAAGAAAAATTAAGTAGATAGGCAACATGTTTGTTTAAATAGAGATAAATTGTACATAAAGTTAATGCTTGGCAAACTGATTGCTAGTTGATAAAATTGTGATTACTATGCTAGAATTTATCATGTTGCCATGAAATATATGTTTGAGCCATGTTAACTTGAGAAAATTGTGCTTATGAGATGACTAGTTGATTAAAAACACCATTGAAACCTTATTGTCTAAATTAATGTAATAATAATGTGGAAAGAGGAAATTTGTGTTTAAAAATATTGTACAATAACACAAGTAAAATAAAATGAAAAAGTAGTCTTTTGTGGAAATTTTGATTATAAATTTTGTAAGAATTGTGATCGTTCTCAATGTCGATATCATGGACGTAGAACATAAAATAGAACTAAGAATTCATGTTTTTCAAGTCAAATAATGATTATTAAAATACTGTTTTATTGTAAATTTCTATTGTTTATAATCTAGAAAATTTTGAAACAAAAAGAGAAGAAAAGAACTAAAAAGTTTTTGAATTATGAAAAATTAGTAATAAACAGAGAACTGGATCATAAACAACCCAACTCGTTTTTATGACGGGTGAGTCACTTGGACCTACTGGTCTTCGGGTGCTTATTAGTGCGCTTACTATAGCGCTAGGTTGGTCTTTGGTTGCGGGTTCGAAACTGGGCAGAGCCCTTTTATTTCTCTTCTTTAAAAATACCAAATAGCACAGAATTGACCTATATGGATTATAACCCCTCTCATATCACCTTGACGCCTTGGACTCTGTGGTCTTCGGTGTTGCCACAATGAGGTTACTGTAGCGCTGACGTTGGTCTCGAGTTGGGGGTTCGAAACCTGACTTTGGGTTTTGATTAATTTTTTTTTTTGGGTTTAAATATTTTTAAAAGTTTTTAAAGTGAATTAAAAATTGAGGAAAAATATTAGAAAATTTCTAATAATGTCTAGACTTCATGAGAAATTTCCTATAACTTTTGGTTATTTATAAGTGAGAATTTACGACTATTTCAAGGAAGAAAATAATACAAATTATTAAATTGAATTATTGTTTAGATAAAGGAAAATGAATATTTTGTGTAAAGGATTTTAATAAAGTGTTGAAATGAGATTTGTGTAATGGAAAATTTGTAAGTGTGATTTTGAACTTAATATTGATGTTATGAGAATAAGAGGAATTATGTGAAAAAATAAAGGATGAATGTGACAAGTGGAAAATGTAATTATTGTTTATGCATGAAATTGTAGTTGAAAGTGAAATAGAAGATCATGTTGAATTATGAAAAATTTTATGAGTATGAACATTCAATTCTATGAACATGAAATGAGATGAAAAGCTAGAGTGTAGCTAAGCCTTATACTGGTATTGAATAATTCTTTTGTGATAAGATATTGAAATGAAAAGACCAAGTTTGGGTCGTATTGGTGAGTTGATGGTTAAGACCGGTATAGAGGGAGTGCTAACTCTAGGGTATTTATGTTATTCATGATTCAAACAACTAAGGGTTAGATACATAGTGAAGATGTGATGAAAGTAGGAGAGAAACACGAGTATGAGGGCCTCGGAGCTACGACGTGAGATTATTCACAGGCTGTCTACACGATGCGTCGTGTCATGACGGGAAACTTCTCCAGGAGTTCGTACCGGAGGCATCGCTTGTGGGGTGTTTGGTGACTACGGGTGGTGTCATGTCCCATGACGGAGGCTGAATTGTCTATAGGTTCTACACGATACGTCGTGTCATGACGTGGGATTCCCCTCCAGGCTATCTAGACATGAGCTCGTAACTCATAGAACATCTAGGATACTTACCATAGTTACCGTAGTAGTTTAATTCATGGCGAGGGATTGAACCCTATAAAATGAAGAACGATTAAGGGCTTGACCTCGGACCTATGTAGTATGGGATGCATAGAATCCGAACAAGTGTACATTAGTGTCATGTAACATAAATAATTGCATTAAGGATTGAATGCACGTTCACACATGACATCAATAGAATAGTCTCCGTAGCTTTGTTTTGTGACAAGTGTGTGCTTTCTAAGTAAGAGAAATTGATGTATTACATCCTTAAGTCAGTTGAATGAACTGACGTGTCCACAGTTTCTATGCAGGATAAAGTGAATGAAAAACACTAAGGAGGAATTGATGCTTAAAGAATTATTCAAGTGTTGTTTTATTTCATTCATGTAATTGTTGTAAATTTTGCTTTCGCTGTTTAAATGTAACTCTGATGTAATAAAAGTTTTTAATTCTTTGTAAAATTGTACGAAAAGAAGTGTAAAGATCTTGTGGAACTTCGAATTCGGTCTTATTTGGAATTCGGGGTGTTACAGGTCTCCTCCCCCGACGACCCCCTTCTGGCATATGACTTTGCAAAGGGGCCACATCAAAAACCACATTTCTCGTACCCCCGGATACCAAATTCGACTGTCCTTCCTCATCCAAAGTAGGGTCATCCAGGTACCAAGACGTTGACTCTGACTCGACCTCCACCACACCACGACCCGAAGAGCTCGCCTCGGAGCCGGACTGAGAGCACGACATAAGGAAACAAAATACTAACCTGATTAACCAGAAAATGGAGGATCACCGTAAAAGTTGTCGCCGACAGCAAAGAGAGAAAAATTCCTGTTATGAAGAGAGAGAGTGCGAAGTGAAGAAATAAAGAGGGGAGTGGGGGACTTATAGAATGGGAAAGACTCCTCGAATTCCACAAAAGAATCCTCACCGTCCAATCTTGATCATCAAGATCTAACGGCCACTAGGATCTCAAAAGCCTCGATTCCCACCCCCATGACTTCAGCCTGACATGTAAAATTCTGCTTTTACCCTCAGCCTTGTTAACTGGTACAGTGGCTCGGTGTCCCGTGGCAACGGCTCGAGTACTGCGTTTCTTCTTTACCACTACTCCCTCTTCCTCCCATGACAGAGGAGCGCTTTCTTCAGAATTGATCAAAGCTTTTCCAACACCAAAGTCTTGGGGCTCAGACCTCGACTGTAACCTCGAGCCATCCCATAGCTTCTCACAAGCAATGAGGAGGCTCGTCACTCGGTAGTGAATCTAAGCCACACCAAAGCTTTTCCAACAAGCTTTCGGGCTCGGAGCTCGGTTGTAACCTCGAGCCATACCAAAGCTTTTCCAACAAGTCTTGGGGCTCGGAGCTCGGTTGTAACCACGAGCCATCCCATACCTTCTCACAAGCAATGAAGAGGCTCATTGCTCAGTAGTGAATCCGATCCACACCAAAGCTTTTCCAACAAGCTTTGGGGCTCGGAGCTCAGTTGTAACCTCGAGCCATTCCAGAGCTTTCTACGCCAAGTATGGTGGCTCGTCGCTCGGTGGGGAATCCGAGCCACACCAAAGCTTTTCCAACAAGTTTTGGGGCTGGGAGATCGGTTGTGACCTCGAGCCATACCAAAGCTTTCCCAACAAGTTTTGGGGCTCGGAGCTCGGCTGTAACCTCGAACCATCTAGAGCTTTCTATGCCAAGTATGGGGGCTCGTCGCTCGGTAGTGAATCCGAGCCACACCAAAGCTTTTCCAACAAGCTTTGGGGCTCGGAGCTCGGTTGTAACCTCGATCCATCCCAGAGCTTTCAATGCCAAGTATGGGGGCTCATCGCTCGGTGGGGAATCCGAGCCACACCAAATCTTTTCCAACAAGTTTTGGGGCTCGGAGCTCGGTTGTGACCTCGAGCCATACCAAAGCTTTTCCAACAAGTTTGGGGACTCGGAGCTCGGTTGTGACCTCGAGCCATCCCAGAGCTTTTAGCAAGCAAGGTTGAAGCTCGTCGCTCGGTAGTGAATCTGAGCCACATAAAAGCTTTTCCAACAAGTTTTGGGGCTCGGAGCTCGGTTGTAATCTTGAGCCATCCCAGAGCTTTCTATGCCAAGTATGGTGGCTTGTCCCTTGGTGGGGAATCTGAGCCACACCAAAGCTTTTCCAATAAGTTTTGGGGCTTGGAGCTCAGTTGTAACCTCGAGCCATCCCATAGATTCTCACAAGTAAGGTGGAGGCTCGTCGCTCGGTAGTGAATCTGAGCCACACCAAAGCTTCTTCAACACGTTTTGGGGCTCGTAGCTCGGTTGTAACCTCGAGCCATCCCAGAGCTTTATACGCCAAGTATGGGGGCTCATCGCTCGATGGGAAATCCGAGCCACACCAAATCTTTTCCAACAAGTTTTGGGGCTCGAAGCTCGGTTGTGACCTCGAGCAATCCCATAGCTTCTCACGTGCAATGTGGAGGCTCGTCGCTCAGTGGAGAATCCGAGCCACACGAAAGCTTTTCCAACAGGCGAAAGGGGCTCAGAGCTCGGTCATGACCTCGAGCCACCCCAGAGCCTTCACAAGCAGATGGGGCTCAGAGATCGGTCATGGCCTCGAGCCACCCCAGAGCTTCCACAAGCAAAGGGAGTTTGGAGCTCGATAGTAACCTCAAGCCATCCCCAAGCTTTCACAAGCAGAGGGGGCTCGGAGCTCGGTCATGACCTCGAGCCACCCCAGAGCTTTCACGAGCGAAGGGGGATTGGAGCTCAGTCGTAACCTCGAGCCACCCAGAGCTTTCACAAGCAAAGGGGGATCGGAGCTCGGTCTTGACCCCGAGCCACTCCATAGTTTTCACAAGCAAAGGGGGCTCGGAGCTCGGTCCTAACCTCGAGCCACCCCATAGCTTTCACAAGCGAAAGGGGCTCGAAGCTCAGTCGTGACCTCGAGCCCCCACAGAGCTTTCACAAGAAGTTGGGGCTCGGAGCTCGATCGTGACCTCGAGCCACCTTAGAGCTTTCACAAGCAAAGGGGGCTCGGAGCTCGGTAGTGACCTCGAGCCACCCCAGGACCTTTACGCTCAAAGGAGGCTCGGAGCTCGGAGGTGACCTCGAATCATCTCCTGGTTTTCACGACTGGTTTCGATGCTCGGCATCGACGCCGATCCACCACGAGCTCATGTCTGACCCTGGCCTCCACATGGAATGGAGCTCGACGCCGACCACCGACTCGGTCACCGACCCTCGAATGCTCAACCTTGAGCACCTTTTCTCCTCTAGGGGGTCCCCTTCATCCTACCCTGTTGGATTCTCCAGGAAGTTATAGACCGCATTCGCCATACTCTCAGTTACGCTCTTCCTTTAGAGACAAAACCACTCTTCCACGACTGGCCTTCCCAGCCCTCTAGGAGTGGGGGGCTCCTGATATGGTACATATGATGTGGCCCCTGCTGGGCCACCAGATCCCCTAAAAAACCTGCACTTCTATGATCATCAGGTCAACCTAGAGCCATATTGGCTTCTACCATGTTAGGCCCACGAGCAAACGGGTCCGACCCGGCCCAGCAGGGCCTCAGCCCCGTTTCCTCTGCCTATAAATACGAGACCCACTCCTCACTATAAAAGGTAATCAAACTTTCTCCACCTGAACCCTAGCTACTGTTGCTTTTCCAGTGATTGATTAGATCGTTGGAGGGACCTGTCGCCGGGACTTCTCCCGGTGTTTCTAGGCAGTGTGAAGGTACCCAGGACCAAGCGGAGCCCAAAAATCCGAGCCGAGCACCCGGTCTCTACCTGTAATGCCCTGATTTTTCAATTAATGAAAAATTATTTTATTTTGCACGTAGTGTGCACGTGCAATATTTTGGTTGAATTGAATCTTATAATTATTTTGATGTGTATAAATATTTAAATATGTATTCTCAAAATTATTTTATGTACAAAAGCTTTTTTTAAATGGATAGAAAGCCATATTTTAAGCATTTTCTTAAAGCCCAAAATATAAATTATTTATTTTAAAATGACTATTTTGGCCCATAAACTAAAGGCCATGGACTATTTTTATGCATACAATTTAAAGGTTATATTATTTTTTATCAAATGTACAATTTTGGTCCTAGTTGCATGCGCGTGCACTACACGTACACGTGCAATGCACACTTCTCCATGGGGACCGGGATTGTTTCTTTTTGGAGGGAGATTCAAAAAGTTGAGTGGTGATCATGGTGGTAGTTATGTAGGTGTGGGTAGTTTTTATAACTCCTACTTTCATCTTGGCCCTCCATCCTACAACCAACTAGTTAATCCTAGCCCTCCATTCCACTTGATTTCTAGTATAAATACCCCCTCCCATGGCTAGTATTCTTATGAAAATTATATCTTTCCAAATCTATAGTCTAATTAGTAGTAGTTTGTGAGTTAAAAAGATTGAGTGGTGAGTGGTTTGTGCTTGCATTCTACCAAGGAGGAGAAGGGCCGGATAGGAGCTTTCGGTGGTGCTTGTGGAACTTGTGCGCGCATCATCTAGGAGGAGGTGCATCTCATTTGCAAAGGACTTAGTTGCTATTGCGTTTGTTTTCTCTCCATACAAGGTGGGTTTGATTTTCCTTATTTCTAATTAGAAATGATGCTAGTATTATATTGAGAAATGATGCATGAAAAATATTAATAAGAATACATTTTAATGGGAAAGTTACTATATAAATTGATTGGAATGAGTATGAATAACTTGTATGTGTCTTTGTTTATTAAAATTGAGTTGTGGGTAAAATTCTCCATATTTCTAAAGTAGAAATGCTTGTTAGAATGAATGAATGATAGTGGGTTTGATTTTCCTTATTTCTAAAGTAGAAATGCTTGTTAGAATGAATGAATGATAGTAGGTTTAATTTTCCGTATTAGAAATCATGCTAGTACTATACTGAAAGAATGATGCATGAAAAATATTAATAAGAGTACACTCCTAATTGGAAAATTGAGTTATAAATTGATTGGAATGTGAGTATGCAGTTATATGTGATTTGATTAGTAAAAATCTAAGTTGGTATGGATTAATTATAACCATGAATGTGTAATTGGCTAATAAAGAGATTAGTGGCATTAATTGTTGAGAAATGTTGAAAAGAAATGTTCTGGTAAGTCGACTTAGGACCTTATAAGTCGACTTATATGCTCATTTAAGTCGACTTGTGCTTCTATAAGTCAACTTCTTGCTTAATTTATTTACTTAAAATCATGAATGTTTTCCCCTGGACAGTCGACTTACTATAGTATAAGTCGACTGGTACTGATGCATTTTTATAAACTCGAATGTTCTACTCTTCTAAAAATACATGAGACTTTATAAAGATAATTTGGGAATTGTTGCATGAAATAAAATGTGATTTGAGAATGAAAGGTGTAATTAGAACTATGATTTTGACATGTGTATTTTTGGGGAAGTATACCTTGCAAAAGAACTGGAAATGAAGAAGATTAGTATAGTAAAGATTGAAGTGACATTATATGATAGATGTATGAAAATACGAATTGTGAATATTCGTTAGTACTTCTCATTTTGAGAACAGTGTGATAACCATGAAATGTGAATTATTCTTGTTGAAGAATAGCGAGACAAAGTATGATGTGTAAATAGAATGAAGGAATGATTCCTTAATTTGAGATTTTTTTAACCGGTTCAGTCGACCTAAAGTGTGTAACAGTCGACTGTATAGAACTTGAGAAATTACATATTTGAACTCTGCAGAATAGCCGACTGTATTGAACAACAGTCGACTATCCTATGATTGATAATTGAAATTGGAACACTGCGGAACAGCCGACTGCCGTGTGCAGAAGTCGACTCTCCCGAGTGGTTATGAAGAACTTGAATTGACTGAACAAGTCGACTGGAAGAGATCCAAGTCGACTGTCCAGAGTGTTTTGATATGTCAGAGAACATTATTCTGTTTATTTTGAAGATTGTGAACCTTATGGTGGGTGTTGATAAACTCTATCTGTTGCTGCATGAATTTGCATGAGATGAATCATAAATTTGAATTGAGAATTACATGAATATGAAAGCTAAGATCATGATATGCTGAGGCAATGAAAAATGAACTCAAGAGCTGGAAATGCTCAGATTATGTTAGAATTTGTGAATTGGAATTGAAATGAAAGAGTAGCTAAGTCTCCCCCGGCAATTGAAAAGAAATTGAAGTGAATATTGAAAAGAAAGACCAAGGTTGGTCATGTTGAAATGAATAAATAAGTCCGGTTTAGTGGAGAGGCTAACTCTAGAGCTTTGATTTTGTTCATGATTCTAATAAAAACTAAGGATTAGTACATAGTGGAGATGTGATGAAAGTAGGAGAAAAACACGAGTGACAGTCATCGGATTTGCGGCGGAGAGTATTTCACAGGTTCTTCACGATGAGTCGTGACATGACGTGGATACGGCTCCAGGGTACCATGGCGGCGGAGAGTATTTCACAGGTTCTTCACGATGCCTCGTGACATGACGTGGATACTGCTCCAGGGTACCGTCCCGGTGGCGACACTTGTGGGATGTTTGGTGACTGCATGAGGATCGTGTGCCATGAAGGAGGCTGAATTGCCACAGGTTCTTCACGATGAGTCGTGACATGACGTGGATTCCCCTCCAGGTTTTCTGTACACGTGCTTGCACTCATAGATCATCTAGGATACCTACCGTAGTTACAGTAGTAGATTAAGTCATGGCGAGGGATTGAACCTTACAAAGATGAAGAACGATTAAGAGGCTTGCCCTCGGACCTATGTAGTATGGGATGCATAGACTCCGAACAAGTGTGCATTAGCGTCATGTAACATAAATAACTGCATTAAGGATTAAGTGCACAATCACAACACGACATCAATAGGGTAGTCCCTTTAGTTTGATTTGTGACAAGTTTGTGTTTGCTAAATATGGAAAATTAAGTTATACTATTTTCGGCA